>JAMZAV010001524.1:0-87500 GCA_024449915.1 Sweltsa coloradensis | reverse complement strand
TCGTAAAATTGCGATTTTCATGACAAATAATTTTTCGATTGCGCTTAAAAACGTGGCAGTTCTAAGTTCAGAGATTTCGAAGGCCTCCATAAAATTTCATCTCAATCGGAGTATCGGTTTAGCCGGAATCGTGCGGACAAACAGACAAAAAGAAAAAAAAAGAAAAGAAAGAAAGAAAAAAAAAAAAAAACATTCCGGATTTTTTTCTCCAGTGTAGTAGAATGGAATCTTCGCTTCGCTCGCTACGCTCGCTACGCTCATCCAAAAAGTAAGGAATCATTGGACAGAAATATTCCAAAAAAAAGCTCATCCATCAACGCGACTGGAAAAAGCGTTCGCGAAGCGGCCTAGTTTAAAAAAAATACGAGTTTGTTCCTCATTACCCTAGCTCTGAGGGTAATGGGGAACAAGGCTTGCTATAGCCATAGGGTCGTGTTGTAAAATATTTGGGATAATCAGGAACATAGAGCTTGACGCCACAATTCCATTGCAATTTGCCAAAATAAAATGTGACAATAAATGGAAATTTTACGGGTAATTGAACAATGAAAAATACTTCATCTGGGAAACAACCCTGGAAACAGGGGTGACAATAGTTAAAACTAATGACAATAAAAACAAAAAACATTTTGATATCAGCTTTCCCTTATTTTTATGGTCATTATGTAAGCAGCTTACATATTATTAGATGAGTCTTTGTACCAATAGGTCAGATTTGACCACACTTACAACTTAAGGTAAAAAGGAACAGAAAAAAGCAATAAAGGTAGAAATGCTTATAAACATGACTAGAGGCCTACTTTAAACAAAGTGAGTTGACAGAAGTCATGAATCAGGCCCACATGTCTGAATAATGCTATGGCATAGTGCATTTAGGCCTCTTTCACATCAACTTTAAAGGCAAACTTATACTTGATGCGATCGTTAGCCCCATCCATGTCGGGAAATGGGAGGATTGCAATTATGTCAGAAATAGTCATAATGGATACATCACTCTACTGCTATACATAGCCTATGATCATCGTTCACTGACTTGGTGCCCAATACACGATTTTCAGGAACAACAATGTCTTTTATGATGCACACAAATCGAAAAGTTTGTGCTTTTCTTTTGCCCGATTTTAAATCGAGCTAGAATGAATTGACCAACTGCCAATGTCCCCAATGCCAATGCCAATGTGTGCCGATATGTGTGTAGGCCTATGTTTGTTCCCATTTACCCCACAGATATTAATCCAGTGATAAATGGCTTGTTCCTCTTTACCTAAGTCGTTCCTGATTACCCTCATTGTGTGTTCCTCTTTACCATCAAAATTAACTTGTTAGGGTAATGAGGAACATAATTAAATTTAATGATATGCATAAATGTTAAAAAATAATGAAAATCACAATCATGTTGACACAAGAAGTAGGTAACTTTCTATGCAAACTGTTTTAATTTGTGTTACTGCATTAGCCTGTAAAATAATTGAAAGTCAGTAAAAAGTGTAAAAACAATAGCATGATTTTTTTACAGGGACACAAAATAAAAAATAAAAATCTGAACATAAGTAGCAATGCAAGTAATTGTAATTGCCTGGCCATAAACATCAATGGAGCTAAACAGTACAGTAATTTTCATAATTTTGTTTTCAAACGGAAACAAGGGAATGCCACTGTTCCCGATTACCCACATTACCCCTAATATGCATTTAACAAGCTTTTAAATAAAAAAGCTTTTGTCACCACAACATTCAAAAAATGAATACATTAATAATTTAATAAAATAAAATTTATGATTTTTTACATTTGACCGTCAATTGACCAAATTTGAATTTGACCGGTCAAATCCCATCTCTAATTTTGCAGCAAAACACATGGCAGTGACAACAGTGCATATAACAACGCCTTGGGTTCCACCCTTAAGGAGTGGGAACACAGGTTCTTAAGGTGTGGGAACACAGGTTCTTACCATCCCTCCAGCGAGACAGCAACGTCCGGTGATCAGCTGGGCGGCTCCGCTCGTACTTAAGCTAGGCGCTCTACTTGAGCGAACGTGCATAAAAGTAGGCTAAAGGCCGTAAAGAATTGATTGAATTTAATAAGGGAGGAAGATAGGTTACCAGCATGCACTTCATCGAAAGCAAACGCTAAGTTGGATTTCATAGATGTACTATTGACAAATTTCAGAAAAGTTAAGTTATGCAAATTTTACCTTGATGTTCCACCAAATACTAGTCAATAAAAGTAAATTGTATGTATTTTTGTTATTATTTATGCATATTGACAAAGGTTGCACATGCTTGGCTATTGGTACAGGTAGATGTTGTTAGGAATTGGTATTTAAATGCAAGGGTAACTTTTGTGTGGAAAATATTATACATATTACATACTACTACATAGTAGGGATGCACACGATAATCAATGTTGGACAAAATCTCGATAATCGTTAGTCAAGTCATTATTGATAATCGAAATATCAATAATTGGTTGAAAATGACCCGAAACTCGTAATTTGTATTTCCTGCTTGGGCAATTAGGCCTACTTGAGATTTATGTTTGAGAGCGAAAATTAGCCGATAGCGGTAGACAAAAACAAAGACAGGACAGACAGGAGAAGGCAGCGAGTGGCATAAGATTGTATTGTCTTGAATTTGAGATTCCATCTATGTCGGAACGGGCTTGAATTTTTATTGGCATTAAAATATTGATTTGATAATGACAACAATTTTAATAATCGATAATGAAAAAAGTATCGATGTGCATCCCAACTATGTACGTAGTATACATTTTTATTACAGCAATACTGTACATTCACAGATGTATTTTAAAATAAATTTAAAGTAAGTACTACTGGTACGTTACAAATGCTTTCAAATGTCTTTTATTTGAACAACATCATACATTCGTTAATTTTCTACATTTAATTCAACTACAATTCACCACATCAAAACGAAACGAAAGAATAATTGTTATATTCAAAATATTGACACCATATGCCACACACCACACATGGATTTGATATTCTTAGAACATAATCAATAATCATAGGATTAAATAAATACATACCTAAATCAAGTTGTGGAAATGTGTTCCCGTAAAATATGAAAGCTTTTACTCAAGTAGTAGATAGATAACAGTAGCTAGATAACATGGTTATACAAATTTGAAGTGAAGTACCTAGTAGTTTACATTGTTGGTGACAGCTATGCAAGCTGACCCTGAAGATACTACAGTACAATTTTTATTTATTTATTTTATTTATTTAACGTTGTGTTATTTAACGTGTGTGCAGGCTGTAGATATGAAGTTTTTGAGAAGCATTGTGGGTAAGACTAGATGGGACCGAATACGGAATGAGGATATCCGAGATCAAGTAGGCGTGAGGAATTTAATGGAGCGAATTGGAGAGAGAAGATTAAAGTGGTTCGGACATGTCAAGAGAATGGAAAGATCAAGATTACCGAGAAGGATGATGGAATTGGAAATTCCAGGTAGGAGACCAAGGGGCAGACCACGACAACAATGGCAGAATAGTGTGAGAAAAGATGTAGAACAGCGGGGAGGAGAGTGGAATGTGGTGGAAGAAGAGGAGTGGTGGCAGGACAGAAGAAGATGGAGAGGCCTGTCTTCAATGCCGACCCAACGCAGAGTTGGACGTGGCAACAGATAATGATGATGAACGTCTATCCTATTCAGTTATAAAAACTGATTTACAAAGGAGGACAACTAAATGAATCAAATTATACATAGATGCTGACACAACAATGAACTACATTTAAGTAAATGTAAGTAAAATACAATCTTTTAATGAATTATAATATGCAAAATCTTACACTAATTTTAAGAAGTATAGGTGCAGGGCAATTAAATTAGTCAAATAATTAAGGTAATGTGAAAGCCGCGGTAATATTTGTTTTTCGGAGTCCATTAAATAAATCAAATTTTCGTAAATTAAAATTGCACAATACTGTCAATACTACAATTTACTGTTTATGAAGTTAAATATTTACATATTTTCTTCGAAGCTGCTTAAGCTCAAATTATTTCAAAATAGTGTACCGATCAATACTTTTTAAAATCTTTGGTTGTACAACTTTGTAAGGAGGTTTAACATAATTGGTCATCCCTTCTCGTTCCATACTACCGAATAGCCTTTCATATCATTTTGTAACTGGAGCATCAATGAACTAAAACTCTTATTTGACGTGTCTAATTATATTTTTTAAATTAAATTAATCCTCAATTTAATTTAAATCTTAGCATATTACCATTTATCAACCTAAATACAAAAAGTGTTGTATTGGTTTAATAAGTTTGTCAATCGTTTGTAAGATAAAAGTTCCTTTCCAGCCTAGTCTACATTTTAATTCAACTACAATTCACCACATCAAAACGAAACAAAAGAATAATTATTATATTCAAAATATTGACTTGATAACCACACATATGGATTTGATATTCTTAGAACATAATAATAAGATTAGATAAATACAGTACATACCTAAATCAAGTTTTGGAAATGTGTTCACGTAAAATATGAAAGCTTTTACTCAAGTAGTAGATAGATAACAGTAGGTAGATAACTAAATAGATAGCTTACATTGTTGGTGACAGCTAATCAAGCTGACCCTGAAGAGACTACAGTACAATCTTTTAATGAATTATAATATGCAAAATCTTACACTAATTTTTAGAAGTATAGGTGCAGGGCAATTAAATTAGTCTAATAATTACGGTAATGTCCAAGCCCCGGTAATATTTGTTTTTTGGAGTCCATTAAATAAATCAAATTTTCGTAAGTTAAAATTGCACAATACTGTCAATACTACAATTTACTGTTTATGAAGTTAAATATTTACATATTTTCTTCGAAGCTGCTTAAGCTCAAATTATTTCAAAATAGTGTACCGATCAATACTTTTTAAAATCTTTGGTTGTACAACTTTGTAAGGAGGTTTAGCATTGGTCATCCCTTCTCGTTCCATACTACCGAATAGCCTTTCATATCATTTTGTAACTGGAGCATCAATGAACTAAAACTCTTATTTGACGTGTCTAATTATATTTTTTAAATTAAATTAATCCTCAATTTAATTTAAATCTTAGCATATTACCATTTATCAACCTAAATACAAAAAGTGTTGTATTGGTTTAATAAGTTTGTCAATCGTTTGTAAGATTAAAGTTCCTTTCCAGCCTAGTCTACATTTTAATTCAACTACAATTCACCACATCGAAACAAAACAAAAGAATAATTATTATATTCAAAATATTGACTTGATAACCACACATATTAATTTGATATTCTTAGAACATAATAATAAGATTAGATAAATACAGTACATACCTAAATCAAGTTTTGGAAATGTGTTCACGTAAAATATGAAAGCTTTTACTCAAGTAGTAGATAGATATAACAGTAGGTAGATAACTAAATAGATACCTAGCTTACATTGTTGGTGACAGCTAATCAAGCTGACCCTGAAGAGACTACAGTACAATCTTTTAATGAATTATAATATGCAAAATCTTACACTAATTTTTAGAAGTATAGGTGCAGGGCAATTAAATTAGTCTAATAATTACGGTAATGTCCAAGCCCCGGTAATATTTGTTTTTTGGAGTCCATTAAATAAATCAAATTTTCGTAAGTTAAAATTGCACAATTCTGTCAATACTACAATTTACTGTTTATGAAGTTAAATATTTACATATTCTCTTCGATGCTGCTTAAGCACAAATTATTTCAAAATAGTGTACCGATCAATACTTTTTAAAATCTTTGGTCGTACAACGTTCTAAGGAGGTTTAACATAATCGGTCATCCCTTCTCTTTCCATACTACCGAATAACATTTCATATCATTTGTAACCGAGCATCAATGAGCTAAAACTCGTATTTGACATATCTAATTATATTTTTTTTAAATTAAATTAATCCTCAATTTAATTAAAATCTTAAGATGTTACCATTTATCAACCTAAATACAAAAAGTGTTGTATTGGTGGATAGTATTGTAAGTTTGTCAATTGTCTGTAAGATAAAAGTTCCTATCCAGCCTCGTGGGAAGATGGAAAGTAGGGTGACAGTTCATCGAGTTTTCTTTAATCAGAGGTTGCTGAATGTAGATTTGGTTCATGTTCAGTTGCAAGCGAGTCGTAGGCCGACATTTTCTACTGACAAGTTACGGCTAAGTCCCAAATTCCTCATGGATTGAGCTTTTCCGCTGTATTCGACTTCACCAGTCCTCCTCTGTCACATGTTGAATGTTTGTTGTTAATACGTTGGCTATCTCTCCTCCTTAACGCTGATCTTGATGTGCGAGCTATCGAGTAGTAGCAACGTGTGTAGAATGTTTGTTGTTGATACGTTGGCTACCTCTCCTCCATTAACGCTGATCTCGATGTGTGAGCAAAACAGGAATCCCTGCACGTACCTCTTCTGCGTCATCTTGTACTTCAGGCACAATTTTCCAGTGTGTCTCTCCAAGTACATCTTCTGTGAGAAAGCTCTCCCGCAAGTCTCACACTTAAACTGCCACTCTTGATGCCCGCGTGTGAGCTGGTGTGAACGCCCATTGATACGTTGGCTACCTCTCCTCCATTCACGCTGATCTTGATTAGTGAGCAAAACAGGAATCCTTGCATGTACCTCTTCTGCTCCATCTTGTACTTGAGGCACAATTTTCCAGTGTGTCGCTTCAAGTACATCTTCTGTGAGAAAGCTCTCCCGCAAGTCTCGCACTTAAACTGCCACTCGTGATGCCTGCGTGCGAGCTAATGTAAACGCCCATTGATACGTTGGCTACCTCTCCTCCATTCACACTGATCTCGATTAGTGAGCAAAACAGGAATCCTTGCATGTACCTCTTCTGCTCCATCTTGTACTTGAGGCACAATTTTCCAGTGTGTCGCTTCAAGCCCCCTTATTCGTCTGGATGGTAAGAGTATAGCAAGGCAACCTACTGCAAAAATTCTAGGGCTTACTGTGAGTGAGTCCCTTGACTGGCTTCCACATATCCAGACATTGGCACCGCGTCTGCTAAGTGGTTGTTTGTTCATGCTTCGAAGGCTAAAACTTCTTGTGAGCCCTTCTACGTTACTCATGGTATATCATTCATACATTCAGTCAATTATCTCATATGCAGTTCTATTTTGGGGCATCTCAAGTCATGCTAAACGAATATTCATAATACAAAAAAGGGCGGTGAGAATAATCGCCGGTATATCAAGGCGACATTCATGTAAGACACATTTCACTAATCTTCATATATTGACTCTTACATCCGAATTAATTTTGTCAGCTTCCACATTTGCACACTCTCATCCTGAACTGTTTTTAACAAATGCAATAAACCACTCTCATAAAACGCGTACTAACTCTAACATATTCATTCCTACTTTCAACCATTTACTATTTAAAAACAGTCCAAGCTACCTCTGTAGTAAAATTTACAATAAATTTCCACAATCCATCAAAAACGATACTCCAACATCATTTAGAATTAAAATTAAATCTTTTCTCATTCATAACCCTTTTTATTCCTTAGAGGAATTCCTTATTGCAAAAATTGAATTTAACTAACACATTTTGTGTCCCATCTTCCTTCTTGTCCATCACATAACGTATGTATGTTTATCTTATCTATTCTTATTAATTGTTCTCTTAAATATTTTATTGTATTACTATTTATATTCTAATTCTAATTACTGTGCTAGTTATTCACTCCCTCTCTCTCAGGAGAGGGTATATTTTTACTATGTACGAATCTGTGAATAAAGAATGAAATGAAATGAAATGAAGTACATCTTCTGTGAGAAAGCTCTCCCGCAAGTCTCGCACTTAAACTGCCACTCGTGATGCCTGCGTGCGAGCTAATGTAAACGCCCATTGATACGTTGGCTACCTCTCCTCCATTCACACTGATCTCGATTAGTGAGCAAAACAGGAATCCCTGCACGTACCTCTTCTGCGTCATCTTGTACTTGAGGCACAATTTTCCAGTGTGTCGCTCCAAGTACATCTTCTGTGAGAAAGCTCTCCCGCAAGTCTCGCACTTAAACTGCCACTCGTGATGCCTGCGTGCGAGCTAATGTAAACGCCCATTGATACGTTGGCTACCTCTCCTCCATTCACACTGATCTCGATTAGTGAGCAAAACAGGAATCCCTGCACGTACCTCTTCTGCTCCAATGTTGTACTTGAGGCACAATTTTCCAGTGTGTCGCTCCAAGTACATCTTCTGTGAGAAAGCTCTTCCGCAAGTCTCGCACTTAAACTGCCACTCTTGATGCCCGCGTGCGAGCTGGTGTGAACGCCCATTGATACGTTGGCTACCTCTCCTCCATTCACGCTGATCTTGATGTGTGAGCAAAACAGGAATCCTTGCATGTACCTCTTCTGCGTCCTTGTACTTGAGGCACAATTTTCCAGTGTGTCGCTCCAAGTACATCTTCTGTGAGAAAGCTCTCCCGCAAGTCTCGCACTTAAACTGCCACTTGTGATGCCCGCGTGCGAGCTGGTGTGAACGCCCATTGATACGTTGGCTACCTCTCCTCCATTCACACTGATCTCGATTAGTGAGCAAAACAGGAATCCTTGCATGTACCTCTTCTGCTCCATCTTGTACTTGAGGCACAATTTTCCAGTGTGTCGCTTCAAGTACATCTTCTGTGAGAAAGCTCTCCCGCAAGTCTCGCACTTAAACTGCCACTCGTGATGCCTGCGTGCGAGCTAATGTAAACGCCCATTGATACGTTGGCTACCTCTCCTCCATTCACACTGATCTCGATTAGTGAGCAAAACAGGAATCCTTGCATGTACCTCTTCTGCGTCCTTGTACTTGAGGCACAATTTTCCAGTGTGTCGCTTCAAGTACATCTTCTGTGAGAAAGCTCTCCCGCAAGTCTCGCACTTAAACTGCCACTCGTAAAGCCTGCGTGCGAGCTAATGTAAACGCCCATTGATACGTTGGCTACCTCTCCTCCATTCACGCTGATCTTGATGTAGTGAGCAAAACAGGAATCCTTGCATGTACCTCTTCTGTGTCCTTGTACTTGAGGCACAATTTTCCAGTGTGTTGCTTCAAGTACATCTTCTGTGAGAAAGCTCTCCCGCAAGTCTCGCACTTAAACTGCCATTCGTGATGCCTGCGTGCGAGCTAATGTAAACGCCCATTGATACGTTGGCTACCTCTCCTCCATTCGCTCTGATCTCGTTTAGTGAGCAAAACAGGAATCCTTGCATGTACCTCTTCTGCGTCCTTGTACTTGAGGCACAATTTTCCAGTGTGTCGCTTCAAGTACATCTTCTGTGAGAAAGCTCTCCCGCAAGTCTCGCACTTAAACTGCCACTCGTGATGCCTGCGTGCGAGCTAATGTAAACGCCCATTGATACGTTGGCTACCTCTCCTCCATTCACACTGATCTTGATGTAGTGAGCAAAACAGGAATCCTTGCATGTACCTCTTCTGCGTCCTTGTACTTGAGGCACAATTTTCCAGTGTGTCGCTCCAAGTACATCTTCTGTGAGAAAGCTCTCCCGCAAGTCTCGCACTTAAACTGCCACTTGTGATGCCCGCGTGCGAGCTGGTGTGAACGCCCATTGATACGTTGGCCACCTCTCCTCCATTCACGCTGATCTTGATGTGTGAGCAAAACAGGAATCCCTGCACGTACCTCTTCTGCGTCATCTTGTACTTCAGGCACAATTTTCCAGTGTGTCGCTCCAAGTACATCTTCTGTGAGAAAGCTCTCCCGCAAGTCTCGCACTTAAACTGCCACTCGTGATGCCCGCGTGCGAGCTGGTGTGAACGCCCATTGATACGTTGGCCACCTCTCCTCCATTCACGCTGATCTTGATGTGTGAGCAAAACAGGAATCCCTGCACGTACCTCTTCTGCGTCATCTTGTACTTCAGGCACAATTTTCTAGTGTGTCGCTCCAAGTACATCTTCTGTGAGAAAGCTCTTCTGCAAGTCTCGCACTTAAACTGCCACTCGTGATGCCCGCGTAGGAGCTGGTGTGAACGCAAGTTGGACCGGTCTGTAAATCTCCTGTTGCAAATGTGACATTCGAACGGGCGCTCTCGCTGTGTATTAGCATGTGACCCTTGAGAACCCATGGCCAGTCGAACTTCTTACCGCAGAACGAACATTCGTGTATCACGGTTTTCCGTCCGTACAAATGATCAATTGTCTGTTTTAAATTCTCCTCGCCGTCTAGAACATAGATATCACTTTTGCTTCCTGGTGTCTCAGCAGTCACTTCTGTAAAACCAACCATATCTTCATTTAAGTGTTCCCTTTGTGGTACCTTCCATTCGGGATCACAGAATCTATCCACTCGGGTCTATTCGAGACCTTGAGATGTGATAGATTAGTATGAAGTATGAACAGAAGGGAGGAGGGGAAACCTGGTACCGGCACGTAGCCTACTCCTTTCGAAAAGTACCAAGGGGACCAACGGCTTAATGTCCCATCCGAAAGGACGGTGTAACCTTGACAGTCATATAGGTTCCTCCACTAACCCGGACTGCCGAGCAGACGTCGAGGAGAACGAAGCCGTTACACTAGCTCTCGAACCCTCCATCTGCTCTAACCAGCAATATACGCGAGTTTCAGGGCAGAGCAGTCACCCACTCTACCCCTGACCAAGCCCGAGTTTGCTTAACTGCGGTGTTCTAGTGGGAACTGGTTAAACTACCTCGGCTTAACCGCTGGCTAAGGGTAACTTCGTCTATCTCAACAAATTTCTCTTCGGTCTGCAATTGCATATACCCCGTCAAGGGCAGAGCGTTACTCGGGCTAGCTTTTGAAGAGGTGGGAGTTTCCAATAATAACTTCAGCTCCTCTGACCAAGACTCTCGGGTCTCCAGTGTTTCAATTAGTGGCGCTCTATTTTCAGTCGGAGCTTTTTCTGCTGGTTTCAAGCTTGTTGGCATCTCTGCATCATTGGTGTACCTGGGTTTTGATGATGCCCCGACCTGACTACTGTAGTCAGCAGCTAGGAGAGATGTCCTTAAAGCAGGCTTTAACGGAAGACCTTTCTCGTGCAGTGGTCTGTTGATCTTGATGCGTAAGTACTGATTATGTTCGACGTTGCCCATGAATTCTGCCCCGGTTCGTAGTTTGACAGACAAAGACAAAGATCTTTTGTACTAAATTGTTATCAAGATTTGAACACAAGAATGAAAGTTGAACACAAGAATGAAGATTCCCGTTCGCGTTCGGTGGTTTCTTCCGCGAAAGTTTGATTAAGTTCCCTGATTTGCTGTTCCTGATTTTTGGCAAACCTCTTTTTTGTGTGAGTGGGATCGTCAATAAATCAGTTTTTTTTCTTTTTGTTTTTCTTTTTTAATGATTTTTTTCTTCTTTCCTTCTTTCCGTTTTTTTCTTTTCTTTTTTCTTTTCTTTTCATTCCCCACCCTTTTTTATATTTGATTCATTCATTAATTGCATTCAAAATCTTTTTTATTTGTTACCAAATTTGTTGAGTTTTAATGCATCGTTGTGATATTACTACAGTAAAACCTCGTTCATCCCAGGTCCGATTAACCGAGATTCCGTGTTATCCGAGCTGGTTTCAGGCGCACTTTCCTTTTTTTAATTAGGCCGAAATGTTATGTTCTTTACATCTAAATGTCATGCAGTATGCTGTATATTACAATGACGTGTCACGCACAGCGCGCGAGTTGTAAGGGGGGTTGGGGGCAGAGGTCGAGGGTAGGGTGCCGTAGAGTGTTGAGCCAGTGTCTTTGTGAGTGCTTGCTTCCGCCGCCGCGACCTTGCTCAAAGACAGCGGACAAGAGAGAAGTGAGGGAGGGAGAGAGAGATAGAGACAAAATATGGCCTTAAATACGACAGGAAAGAGGCTGGCTATGATTATGGAGAAATAACGTTGCATAAGTAGGACATCCATCAATGACAGACGCCGAGATAACCGTCACCCCCTCCCCCTACCAAGCCATGAACTAGTCACCCCCTTCCCCCCACAAGCCATGAACTACGTATCGTCTCACTAGTCAATTGGCTTCGGGCCGAGTTGTTTTGTTCACATAATGAGATCAGCAAGGCAGTCGTTAATGTTACGGGATGAGATAACGAGACCACAAATTCATTCTATCTGCAAAGCAGTCGGCAGCCGATGTCATCACTAAAAGGCTGTTTATTTATGTTCTTTTAATGGTATTTCACAAGTTTCACACTTGAGATATCACATCATATATTTCATTCAGGCTAACTAACTTAATGAATTTAGCAATCAACACAAACATTATTGGAGCCACCGTGACCTCCCAAAAAACTGTCAAAAATGAAATTTTTTTAGCTAGGTCCCATCAGCAAAAATCTCCCATAAGAAATAACATGGGGACGAATTCTACAGCCTTGTTTGTAAATTCTCTACATTTTGTTTTGTGATTTGGGCAAGTAGTTCGATCAAAATCTGCCGATTACCAAGATGGGGTGTGATTTTGGAATGCATATTTTTGCGTGTTTGAGGGTATATTTGGGCACAGTTTCAAGACACGATGTAAAAAATTGACATTTTTGATTGGTACTATGCTCTAGTATCTATGTGGACCAAAAAAGAAGCAGGATAAAGGCAATGTAAGAAATTTCCCAAAAAAACAATTTTCGCAAATGTTACCTGATTGGTCGTTTGCGTCCCCCCCCTCGTAAATCGTGCTTTTAAAAGCTCCTTTGGCTGTGGCAACAGTACACAGGCGCTGCCACTTGAGTCTGCGTCGACGGTGTCTTCATCAGTCCCGTCAGCCCGGTTGAGTCCAATTCATGAGTCAAGTTGACTGTTCACATTCTTCCATCCAGATTACCCGAGTATGTAAAGTCAAAGTTAACCGCATGGCGTGCATCAGCTTGATCGTTCGTTGGCATGTTCAGTTTGTGGTGGAGAACGATACAGACTTTGTCTCCGATCCAATTGTTGCCGTCGCTTTCCAATACTCCTTTATCTGAAAGAAAGTTTGAATTTAGGCCTAGTTCTATTATAGTTTACCAGGCTGGGCAGTAGGCCTTGCCTTGACTACCCTCTAACCTGTTTGGCCTTGTTCTGTCTCGAAATTTTGATGTCTGATTAGATAGCCTCAATTATTTGCACAAGGTTACAATTAGCCTGTAATACTCCAAATCCAATGTCCAGAGTGTATAAATTAGTTTTTTTAATGATCTGCTTACACCCGCGCTTCATCCTTCAAATGTGTCACTGTGTAAGGCCTATCAAAAGTTAGTGACGGTCACTTAGGGCCGAAAGGGTTACACACATAGGGTAGTTATTTAGGCTACATTTTTTCCCAATACTCTTTATAATAATGTTCAAATTATTATTGTTATTATGTCATTTTTTGTTTTTATGATTTTTTTATATCATGGGGAAATGGGGAAGGGTAGAAAGAATTGGAAAAAATTGCTTGTAAAACCAAAGCTGACCCTGCCAGACGAAGAAAACGACAATGGATGATGAATGATTTAAAAGTAATTTATTTGGCTCTAATGTTACCTGATTGGTCGTTTGCGTCCCTCCCCTCGTAGATCGTGTTTTGAAAGCTTCGTTGGTGGTGGAAACAGTCGCACAGGCGCTGCCACTTGAGTCTGCGTCGACGGTGTCTTCATCAGTCCCGTCAGCCCGGTTGAGTCCGATTCATGAGTGGAAGTTGACTGTTCACATTCTTCCATCCAGATTACCCGAGTATGTACAGTCAAAGTTAACCGCATGGCGTGCATCAGCCTGATCGTTCCTAGCATAAGCTTCGTTGGCTGTGGCAACAGTGGCACAGGCGCTGTCACTTGAGTCTGCGTCGACGGTGTCTTCATCAGTCCCGTCAGCCCGGTTGAGTCCGATTCATGAGTGGAAGTTGACTGTTCACATTCTTCCATCCAGATTACCCGAGTATGTACAGTCAAAGTTAACCGCATGGCGTGCATCAGCCTGATCGTTCGTTAGCATAAGCTTCGTTGGCTGTGGAAACAATCGCACAGGCGCTGCCACTTGAGTCTGCGTCGAAGGTGTCTTCATCAGTCCCGTCAGCCCGGTTGAGTCCGATTCATGAGTGAAGTTGACTGTTCACATTCTTCCATCCAGATTACCCGAGTATGTACAGTCAAAGTTAACCGCATGGCGTGCATCAGCCTGAGTGTTCTTTAGCATGTTCAGTTTGTGGCGGAGAACGATAGAGACTTTGTCTCCGATCCAATTGTTGCCGTCGCTGTCCAATACTCCTTGTCTAAAAGCAAGTTTGGATTTAGTTCTATTATAATTTACCACGATGGGCAGTAGGCCTTGCCTAGACTACCATCTAACCTGTATGGCCGTGTTCTGTCTTGAAATTTTGATGTCTGATTATATAGCATCATTTATTTGCACAAGGTTACAATTATTGATTGTATTGTTCAGACATTTGATGTCCCGAGGGGCCTAATCCTCGGGTACATCGTTTGTATGTCATTATTGTTCAGCTGGGCGCCCCGAGGGACCTAGCCTCGGGTACGCCCATAAGTTATTCACCAACTCTTCAGTTGAAGTTGTCTCATGACCCTTAAGTTTATGTTCCAGTTGTTTATCCATCTTATAGCAATTCCATTTCCCAAGCTACGGCTTCAGCCATATCACTTTCAATCTTAGGTAAATTCATCTCTGTTTCGCCTAAAACTTTCGTTGTTCAAGTTATTCGATTTCCCAGCTTGGTGTTTGTAGTTGTCCAGTTCATGTATCTCCTTACTCCAATGTTTTTGATGTTTTATAGTTTGGATGAGCGGTCCCTCTGTGCCTCGCCGGGCTGGAGCTGCCAGCGAGGCTCTCCCCGCTAGCCTTATGGTTACCAGCTGGAGGGGGATTGTATTGTTCAGACATTTGATGTCCCGAGGGGCCTAATCCTCGGGTACATCGATTGTATGTCATTATTGTTCAGCTGGGCGCCCCGAGGGGCCTAGCCTCGGGTACGCCCATAAGTTATTCAGCAACTCTTCAGTTGAAGTTCATGACCCCTCAGCTCTTCCGGCCAAAGGTTTGGCAGACCATAAGAAATCTGCCAGTCTTCAAAGACGGTTACCGATGCAACATTTGCATAGGTAGGTGGTCCACCTTGGTTGTTCAATATATTTAAGATTTAACCAAAGCTTCAGGCCCTTGATCAAAAGGCGTAGTGATATGGATGTTTTAAGGTGTCCCCACCTAGCCGACAGCCAATTAAGGCCAGCGGCCACCCAGTCCATTTTAGCATACTCTCGAGGCCAGCTTTCCCAAGTGCACTAGCCAAATTAGGTTAGCTGTCCAGTCATTGAGTATGTACCCCGCCACCACGTTAAGGTTTGTCTGGGCTGGGGGTCCACAGGAGCCTCAAGCGGGCAGGACGGCTCGTTGGGGTCGAGGGGAGTAAACCCCGAGTCGCCCAGCCCGCCTGGGCGTCTGCTCGCCCCGTTGCTGGTATTAAATCCCAGCTAGGCGGGGGTTTAGTATGTACAATCAAAGTTATCCGCATGGCGTGCATCAGCCTGATCGTTCATTAGCATAAGCATCGTTGGCTGTGGAAACAGTCGCACAGGCGCTGCCACTTGAGTCTGCGTCGACAGTGTCTTTATCAGTCCCGTCAGCCCGGTTGAGTCCGATTCATGAGTGGAAGTTGACTGTTCACATTCTTCCATCCAGGTTACCCGAGTATGTAGTCAAAGTTAACCGCATGGGGTGCATCAGCCTGATCGTTCGTTAGCATAAGCTTCGTTGGCTGTGGAAACAGTTGCACAGGCGCTGCCACTTGACTCTTGAGTCTGCGTCAACAGTGTCTTCATCAGTCCCGTCAGCCCGGTTGAGTCCGATTCATGAGTGGAAGTTGACTGTTCACATTCTTCCATCCAGATTACCTGAGTATGTAGTCAAAGTTAACCGCATGGCGTGCATCAGCCTGATCGTTCGTTAGCATAAGCTTTGTTGGCTTTAGAAACAGTGGCACAGGCGCTGCCACTTGAGTCTGCGTCGAGGGTGTCTTCATCAGTCCCGTCAGCCCGGTTGAGTCCGATTCATGAGTGGAAGTTGACTGTTCATATTGGATTCTTTCATCCAGATTACCCGAGTATGTACAGTCAAGGTAGCCGCATGGCGTACATCAGCCTGATCGTTCGTTAGCAAAAGCTTCGTTGGCTGTGGAAACAGTCGCACAGGCGCTGTCACTTCAGTCTGCGTCAACAGTGTCTTCATCAGTCCCGTCATCTCGGTTGCGTCTGGTTCATGAGTGGACGTTGTCTGTTCACAGTTCTTTCCATGCCGATTACTCGCGAATATGTTCAGTCACAGTTATCCGCATGGCGATGCATCAGCCTGATCGTTCATTAGCATAAGCATCGTTGGCTGTGGAAACAGTCGCACAGGCGCTGCCACTTGAGTCTGCGTCACAGTGTCTTATCAGTCCCGTAGCCCGGTTGAGTCCGATTCATGAGTGGAAGTTGACTGTTCACATTCTTCCATCCAGGTTACCCGAGTATGTACGTCAAAGTTAACCGCATGGGGTGACATCAGCCTGATCGTTCGTTAGCATAAGCTTCGTGGCTGTGGGAAACAGTTGCACAGGCCTGCCACTTGAGTCTTGATCTGTGTCACAGTGTCTTCATCAGTCCCGTCAGCCCGTTGAGTCCGATTCATGAGTGGAAGTTGACTGTTCACATTCTTCCATCCAGTACCCGAGTATGTAGTCAAAGTTAACCGCATGGCGTGATCAGCCTGATTGTTCGTTAGCATAAGCTTCGTGGCTTTGGAAACAGTGGCACAGGCGCTGTCACTTGAGTCTGCAGTCGAACAGTGTCTTTATCAGTCCCGTCAGCCCGGTTGAGTCCGATTCATGAGTGGAAGTTGACTGTTCACATTCTTCCATCCAGATTACCTGAGTATGTAGTCAAAGTTAACCGCATGGCGTGCATCAGCCTGATCGTTCGTTAGCATAAGCTTCGTTGGCTTTAGAAACAGTGGCACAGGCGCTGCCACTTGAGTCTGCGTCGAGGGTGTCTTCATCAGTCCCGTCAGCCCGGTTGAGTCCGATTCATGAGTGGAAGTTGACTGTTCATATTGGATTCTTTCATCCAGATTACCCGAGTATGTACAGTCAAGGTAGCCGCATGGCGTACATCAGCCTGATCGTTAGTTAGCAAAAGCTTCGTTGGCTGTGGAAACAGTCGCACAGGCGCTGTCACTTGAGTCTGCGTCAACAGTGTCTTCATCAGTCCCGTCATCTCGGTTGCGTCTGATTCATGAGTGGAAGTTGACTGTTCACATTCTTTCATGCAGATTACTCGAGTATGTACAGTCAAAGTTATCCGCATAGCGTGCATCAGCTTGATCGTTCATTAGCATAAGCTTTGTTGGCTGTGTAAACAGTCACACAGGCGCTGCCACTCGAGTCTGCGTCGACGGTGTCTTCATCAGTCCCGTCAGCCCGGTTGAGTCCGATTCATGAGTGGAAGTTGACTGTTCACATTCTTCTATCCAGATTACCCGAGTATGTACAGTCGAAGTTATCCGCATGGCGTGCATCAGCTTGATCGTTCGTTGGCATGTTCAGTTTGTGGTGGAGAACGATACAGACTTTGTCTCCGATCCAATTGTTGCCGTCGCTTTCCAATACTCCTTTATCTGAAAGAAAGTTTGAATTTAGGCCTAGTTCTATTATAGTTTACCAGGCTGGGCAGTAGACCTTGCCTTGACTACCCTCTAACCTGTTTGGCCTTGTTCTGTCTCGAAATTTTGATGTCTGATTAGATAGCCTCAATTATTTGCACAAGGTTACAATTAGCCTGTAATACTCCAAATCCAATGTCTATAGAGTGTGTAAATTAGTTTTTCAATGATCTGCTTACACCTGCGCTTCATCCTTCAAATGTGTGTCACTGTGTAGGGCCTATCAAAAGTTAGTGACAGAAGGTCACTTAGAGGGTTGCACACATAAAGGGTGGTTATTTAGGCTACATTTTTTTCCCGATACTCTTAATAACAATGTTCAAATTATTATTGTTATTATTATGTTGATTTTTTATTTTTATGATTTTTTTAAAAATAATCACTGAAAACTACAAGGTTGGTAAATGTAGACATGCTAATTGTATGGTGTAAGTATACCTTGCCAAATTTACAACCAATAATACTATTGATATTCTGGAATAATCCATGTTTTTTGGCATTGTCGGTCCATGGGGATTATTTATGTCACAGTGTAATAATTATATTCATCCATATGCTGGGTTCAACAATTTCAATCAACAGGCATCCCCACACTCTGTGGAGTCAAGTCAAGCCAGAAACCAGCGGTCACCGCGGAGTGCTATCAATACAGTCAGTAGTAGTGATGTCATCGGGTACCCGGAAACCGGTTCCGTTTTTACAAGTTCTACTATACAACAGTGAACTTCACGGACACGTTTTCCCGCAAAAATGGTAATTCTATGCACCATTTCCTGAGAGGTCTAATTCCACGGATTCCGTGATGACGCAGCTGGCTATTTATCCTTCCTCACTAGTCGATTATCAAGCACTCGAACGGCCTTGACGCGGGAGGCTGCTACAATGACACTTGACTGTCGGCAGTCGTACGTAACAAAAGCGCAGGCGCCGAAGCCAGCTCACTCCCAGCCGTACAGTCGCTTCCAAAAAACACGCATGCAAGGCTGATACATTGAACAAAAATTAACCTTTAAAAACCGGTTTCCAAACCGGTTCTGGCAGGGAGGAACCGGTTTCAGCTTTTTGGACCCGATGTCATCAGTAGTCAGTAGAGACAGTGCAGCTATTGGTGTAATTGGGCCATAAATTGGATAACATCATACCTTGATAAAAGAACTCAGCAAGTAGTTATTAAAAACGGAGAGTGTCACTCTGATTGGTTGGAGATTAGTGACGGCGTGCCCCAAGGAAGTATCCTGGGACCTCTGTTCTACCTTGTATATGTAATGATGTAAATTGCAACGAACCTAACTCGAGTCTACTCCTATTTGCTGATTATTCTACTGCGCTGGTCACCGATATTTCACCAGACTCCCCAGACAAATTGGCAAATCTTGCTGGATCTACCTTGTGGGACAGTATCGAAGAGTATTATGGGGAGAATAGATTATTTTTAAACGTTAAGAAAACAGTGATAGTAAACTTTTCAAATATAAGATCCACGAAGCCACAAATAAATAACATCTTGATAAGAAATGGCACACTTGAATCTGTTAATGAATGCAACTTTTTGGGTGTGTGAATTGATAAAAATCTCAATTGGAGAGTGCACTGCGGGGAAAGTTTAAAAAAAAATGTACTCTGCGTGTTACGCGATATATTGTATGAAACCCCAAGTCAGCCACAATATTTTTAAGTCAATATATATACGTATTATGCATATTTTCAATCTGTTTCCAAGTTAAGGTATTTTGATGTGGGGCAATTCTAGAGAGACCCTGATGTGTGTTTTTAAATGACAAAAAAGAGCTTTAAGAAACTTGATGGGGGTCGGCCCAAGGACCAGTTGCCGTCAATTGTTCAAGGAACAACAGATTTTAACTATTCATAGCATTTTTATTTTGGAAAGTGTAATGCACATTTTTTTAAATAGAAGTATACATACAATACTAATTCAGATAACCACACGCACCAACGTTTTACAAGATAGGCTATCACAACAAACTAGCCATACCAGTTCATAAGACTGTTTTATTTGAAAAGTGTGTTCATTGTAGGAGTAAAGTTTTACAATCATCTCCCTGAAAATATATGTAGGTAATACCCTTGATGGCAAACTATTTTGTTGTAAAGTTAAAGCCTTACTTTTAGCTGAATGTATTTTGTCGTAAATTGTAATAATAATACATACGTAAATTGTTTGTAAATGTATTGCGTCGGGGCCTACAGGGTTGGCTTGGTCGCTTTGATTTACTGTCCCCCACTGAAAATCAGTTATATAATTGAGAGGGTAGACTCTAAATACAATTTATTTATTTATTTATTTTATTTTATTTATGATTGGCAAGATTTTTAACTTGTAAATTTAAACAAGATCTAGATGTAAGTTTTGTTTTTTATTGATTGACTTTTTATACTTGTCATCCTATACCTATACAGTTGAATGTAGATTAACCATTTTAAATTGACTATGTAAAATGTCACTTTTACAAATATTGTAGAAAAATGTGATCTACTTACAATAAAACATTGTTAGGGCTGTGCGAGTACTCAATTTCTCGAGCTTCAGTTTTGGGCTCGCGCCGAGCCGAGCTTGATTTTAGGCTTGATTTATTCAAGCCGAGCCGAGCTTGGCTTTATGCTCAATTTATTCGAGCCGAGCCTACAAAAACACGCAGTACACGCGCTCATTTTCATCAACACTCAACAGACATTCTTATCAACAAAGACTTTCGCGGAAGAATGCGGCAGCCTGAGCCAGCGATCAACAGTCGACTCGACGCAGTAGAATGCGATAGGCCTAGGCCTAGAATGCAAACGTGTCTCTCTCTCTCTTCATGTGGGAAAACCTATCACACTATCGCCCGCGCTAAAGCTTTCGTCGCAAAATAAGCCAAGGAATAACAATCCAATGCGTCGTGATCGTAGAAACATGATCACATCGCAATAATTCTTCTTCCAACTAGTTTCACACCGAGCATCTTTGTTCTTCGTCAGCTGTGAGTTGAGTTGGTTGGATCGACCGAACGCGCACGTAGTTCGCGCAGGTGTCACGTGTTGGCTTACAACGCGCTCTGTTGTCAACTCGAGTAACTCTTTAGCAGAGTCGACAAAGAAGTTTCCCCGGGTCTTCTTTATCGACTCTGCAGGCAGCGGGCAGGCTCCGCGGGAAAGATTGCATCGACCGACGTAGCGCGTAAAATAATAAACCCGTGAATTAGCCTAAAAACGGTTGCGAAAAATACCCTGATGTTATAATTAGCTCCGGGTAATTTCTAGAACCGGGTACCCGATGACATCCCTAGAAAATATGTAGACTAACCATTTTTAATTTGATTTAATTATTTATTTATTATTTTTTTTTAAAGCTTGGCTCGAAAATCAAGCTTTTTTTTAATACTCGGCTCGGCTTAAAAATTCTAGGCTCGCACAGCCCTAAACATTGTATGTTTTTAAAGTAATATCAGTGAATCATCTTCACCCAGATATTGTTGAGCCATTGAATAGAGCGACGTAATGATATTATTGTATTTATCGAGTGTTCAAAGGGAGAGGACCGTGGAGTCACCCAAATTGTGAAACAGTGAGATTATAGAGAGTCTGTATGTTTCATTTGTTGTAAACAGTTGTGTTTATTGAGTGTACAAAGGAGAGAACTGTGAAAGCATTTGTAAGTATTAAACAGTGAGAGAAGTGATCATTTGCGTGAACAGTGGTGACCAACTAAGTTCGGCGTGCAGCTAGTGGGAAAAAAACTCAAGAGTGTTGGTTAGGACGCATTGCTTTGTAAGTCATCTGGCGTAAGATTCTCACACCCCAAACTATATATTTTGGTTTAGACCACACTTTGCTACGTGGGATTGTAGCAACGTCTATTAGCGTGGGATTCCATATGAGCAATCTTCTCGTGACGCAACAGCAGTGATTAGTAGGCCTATTAAAATTCTTTCCTAATGTTTTAGCTTTATATAAGTCTATGTGTTTATAATTTTTAGAGATGTTCAACGATATCGATATCGTGGGAAAATTGGGAATATTTTCGATATCAATATCCCTGCGTCATTTCGAAAACATCGCGATATCATTTTTAAACGCTATCGTAGCCAACTTTCAATATTTCCACCGTGGTCTGCAGTACGCGTTGCTGCAGTTCGTCTCCACACTTTTTGAATTTATTGTGGTTGATAGATAGTAATCTGTCTCCCCTACCCCAATCCTCGGAGCATCACGGCAACTGTTTATGTGTCTTCTCTTACTCGGTGTTCTGATTGGCTGTATCTTCCCACTCAACTTCCCCGCAAATACCTCTCCTCGCAGCCTCCCGTCTCCCACGGGCGACCCCCGACGTTCTGATTGACTGTTAATTTGCTGCCAAGCTCATCTTCTTTGATCTGACTGATGTTCCCGCTCGACGCTCAGTAGCTTGAAACCCATGACAAAGTGTGGTCTTGTAGTTCGTTCTCTGTTGGTTTTGCGCGTGCTTTTTTATGTGATGAGTGACAGCAAGTTAGTTGCGTTGGCTGGGCGCAAGAAGCGACGTTTGGAAACAATCTGGATTTTAAATATATTCGACTGGCGGAATAATAAATAATAAACAAGTTATTTGCAAGAATGCAGTTCCATCCTTGCATACAGTGGGAACACTACAAATTTAAGTTTCCACCTGCATCAGTGTACGCGAGTCTGACCAGTCCAGCCACTCGCACAATACAATCATTTTTTAAATCAACAACGAAATTGCCGGGAAGTTCGAAGCGGGCCAAGGACTTGACTAATGGACTAGTGAAGATTGTTGTAAAGGATTTACGACCATTGGACACAGTGGAAGGCGAAGGCTTTTGCGAGTTTATGCAAGTCCCTGTACCGGAGTATGTAGTGCCGAGTAGGGCAACCATGACTCGTATGGTTGATCAAGTTGCGCTCGTTCAAAGAGATGTCTTATGCAATCAACTGAAAGATGTGCCATACGTTTGCCTTACTATTGACTTCCGTGTGCAATGATAGCTACTTGGGTGTAGTGTGCAACTACATTGACAAACATGGAAGCTACATTCTCAAGTTCTGGAAACAATAAAAGTGGCAGAGTGGCACACATCACAAAATATAACAAACCTATAGTCCGTTGAGAGGGAAGGAAAAATAAGTGCATACGTAAGTGACAATGCGCACAATATGGTGAAAGCCATCAATGACACGGGCGGAGACGACCTGGTAAGATCATCGATTCGACTTTCGATAGGGGGCGGAGCTAGCCGTGTCCCAGACATCGAAGGAACTGCTAATGAGGAACAGCCAAGAACAGTGGCTTGTTTTGGAGGGGAAGTGCTATCTCTACCGGTTGGTATGTAGGTGTGCCGAAGTGGTGAAAATGTTGTATTTGGCCTCCGCAGCACGCTTGGTGGAACTTGTTTGGTTGGGGGGTGCAATTAAAACAGTCCTCTTTTGATGAAAAACTTCCAAGACATTTAACGTTGCTATTTTAAACGAAAGTCCTTTTCGGTCGAGTCTTTTTTTAAGGCTACCTACACGGAGAGCGGCAGAGATAAAGCTTTCCTTTTGGGGGATGCAAGTTAAATTGAACAGCCAAGAACAAACAATCATAAAGGTGAAAAATAGAATTAGTATACATGATTAAAATGTTATTAACAAGTTCTGCAATGTTATTATTGTAAATTCTCTTCTCGCACAGGCAGGACGTGCGAGACTGCACGTTTATGGGCATGACCTACCCTTTATGACCTGCTTCACAGCCTGTCTCATAAGGTCTGTCCCACCTACCATACAAGCCGGTGAACTAAGAGGGTGGGAACTGGCCTACAAGTGGATCTGCAAATCCCGCCAAAAAATAAATTTAAACCTACGGTGATCTCCCCCCTCACTCCCTCTTCCCCCCCCCCCCCCTCCCTGTCACCCAATCCACACTCATTCACTCACCCCTCACCCCTAGCCAACAGCTAGCCTAGTTTTAGTTTCAACTCAGTTTCTCTCTCTACACTCACTGAGGAATGTCACGTGGACCGAAAACGTTCCGATTACGTAGTTTATTTATTTATTTGTGTTTATGTTATCTTTTGCGGCGCGCCTACTCCATTTAAAGTAAGCTGTTGGAACCCTATCTCTTTATGTCATTCACATGATCCAGCCTTTTGGCATTCCTGTCAAACACATACTGTTTCTGAAAACATTTAAATAACTGCTACTATGATAAAAGTTGGAGTAGTTAATTGAATTCATCTCCCTTCTACGATTACATCAGATGTCGAGCATCACATGCAGGAAAGTCACCGAACAGAACTGCACTGGCTAGAATAATTAACAGTAGCCTACCATCTAGGGCAGCGGTCTTCAAACTTTCTCACCCAAGTCCCAATTATTAATCAATCAAATCGCCGCGTCCCAACACTCCTTCGGTATAACCCCCCCCCCCCCCCCCCCAATCGTCAGGACCTTTATTACTGACAAGGCTTGGGGCCACGGTACACATACACAATGACACTGCTTAATAAAAGTTTCCACTAACTACACCTACAAAAATATGTCAACCCGGTAAAATATTGCCTTACAGACAGCTTTTCATTGCGTTGAATGGTCTCTGTACGGGGGCTACTGAGCAACTGAAAACCTAGACCTGAAGAACCAAATGGTATTCTAATGCCACCCTTGTAATTGGGGGTGGCAATATGGACCAAAGCAGCAAAGACATATTATTATTAGCAGTCACACAACGAACCTCCAGTAAGGTGGCGTTGCAGTTCTGAGATTTTCATGGTAGAGCGTCATTTTCCACATATGTGCATCCTTCATTCATATCTTCAAAGAATGACTCATTTCGACTTCAAAAGATCACAGTCAAAAGATCACTACAGGTGTTGTGCTTATAACGGGACAATGCAGGAAGTCACACTTTATTTTCAAATTTACTTATTAATTTTGTGAAAAGAATTATTTTTATTATTTATTGACTACAACTCTTCCATTAGGCCTACCCAATTTTCTAGATGTCCCAAAAGCAAATCCTCACTGTCCCAAGTTTGGGACGCGACCCAGACTTTGAAAACCGCTGATCTAGGGCCTACATCGAATAATCGGAAACCGGTTTGAAACCGGTTACGTAGGAAACCGGTTTTCATTTCATAAATTGGTTTTTTGAAAATTCAAAAATCCTGTTTTTTCAATTTGCCGCGCTTTCCCGTGCAACACAGGTGTCACATTGTAGGCTGAAGGTTAATGTAAACATGCGCTTTCTCATTTCTTTTGTGCTTGGCGGCGATTTTTTTTCGAACTACAATGTCCTTTGTTCATGTCGCCGACTTGTGGCAGTGTGTCGAGTATGCCCCCCCCCATCCCTTCTGTCTAACCACTCGCGATCTTCCAGAGATTATACTGCGTAAATAATTACCATAACAATAATGTTTTCAATCTGCTAGATGTCAAAGCTGTCACCAGTGGTAATAACTAATAACTGAAATTAATCACATGGGAATATAGGTGGAACCAGATAAGGTGGCGGTCGCCGAGGGATCGCAGCACTGTCCCCCACGCACTATGGCCACAGGATCGGCAAAAAGTAAATAAAATAACGGTCTCTAAAACTGCTTTCGAAGAAAAACACGACTATTTTAAAGCCAAGCCTTGCCAATATATCCTAAAAATAAAGTATTTATGAAGTGTACGAATAAAATCATGACATTTTGATGCTCCTAAACATTGACATCACATCTGGCGAGGTTGGCATTAAAACAGCTGGAACTTTGGACACACGATTACCAAACAGGCAAAAAAACACTCTCGTAATCGTGATTACTTAAAAAAATCATTATTTTGTTAAAATACAGACTCTGTGGGATGAACTACTATATTCACAGCTTATAAAATATTGATATATGTGATAATATATCACGATAACATGACCAAATAGGGTAGGCCCTACCTAATGTCAGTTGTGTGTAAATTGTCAACGTTTGCGTGCGTGCTCTCGCTTGGCCTTGACGGCCGCCAGCTTATCTGGTTCCACCTATAGAGATACTGTAGAGGCTGGTCTTTCCTTATCTTGTTTACTCTCCAGCATTCCGGCTCCAGCCCCCCCCTCCTCCCCCGCCAAAGCTTCGTGACCTTGACTAAACTGCGACAATTGATTGATTGGATATTGCTTAACGTCTCATATTTATGCAACTTGGCTAATCGAGACGAAGGGAGGGACGTAAGGGATGACGCGGGGGACAAGGGGTGGACAGGCCTGTGCTGGTCAGAACCAGCCACAAGCGTATGGGGAGGGCAGGGGTTCCCCCACGTCGTGGTCGTCTTCGTCTGTGTCATCATTCGTCCGTGTTGTCATTGTTGTCGCCGTCGGGGAGGTAGGCAAAGGGAAGAGGAAAGTTCCCCGACGACGACTCAGAGCTCGCCATTAATTTTAGGGAGTAAAACTCCATTACTCACGGGCCAAACCACGAGAAGGTTGCGAGTTGGACTTTGATGGTCCAGATATAAAGCAGATGCAAGGAATCGCGAGTGCTATCTTAATGGCCTGCGGCTGTTCCTCTTTTCGTGGTTATGAAATACTACTTCATCAACACGCGATTGTTTATGTGACAGCATTACGGTACGTCTTGGGATATTACGATAATTGAAGAGCGCTTGTCTTGAGAGCTGTTTAGTACAGTGACAGGGGGGAATATACACACAAAATCTTGCGGAGCGAAAACTGGTTTTTAATCGATTTCTTAAGCGATTATCCGGTTCGTAAAAATAGTATTCGGTGTAGGCCCTACTACCATCCAGGCGTATTATAGTCAGATCTCAACAATTAAATGTTTGCTTGGTTCCGAATTTGCAAAATGAGCTTATTGAACGAGCATATTGAGCATTTAAGCTAAGAGAGCTTATAAATGTCATCTGTAAAAGTACCGGTAGTCAACATTAGCCTAGGCCTACTAAGTTTAGCAATTCCGTTTACAAAAATGCTTGGATTGATTAATCTAGTGTCAAAAATTGCCAAAGCAGAACATTCCTCAGTTAGATCCAAGGCAGATCACAACTCGGGTACAGTTTACTAAGATAGGCCTATGTAGATAGAATAGATTCCATAACTTGGGTGACTGCTCCTGAGTCTAGCTTGGATGTAGGTTTCTTAGTGTAAAGTAATAGTCTTACCTGTAATATCAATGGTTTTCACTGCATTATAGAAGTTATTCCCAGACTGTGACACCATGTTTTCAAATCCAACCAGATTGCAAACAACCATATCAATCCTCCGGATGGGGTTGGCTAAAATTCATAAACAAATTGAAACTTAGTTAAAATCAGAACATAATTTGATATAAGTGGTACTAGGCAATAGAAATAACAAACAGTAGCCCGGGTTAATGTAATGAAAACTTAGCTAGTCCCTACAGCACATACAAAGATAATTATGTGGTATATCAAATCAAATTCTGTTGTTTCTAAAAAGAAAAAAAAGAAATGGGCCTACACTACAGTCTAGGCTATAACTTGCACAAAGGTAGGCCTATAGAACTTGCCAACAATTTATTACCGGTAGCTGAAAAATACGCACAAAGAAAACTTGGTTGAAGTGGCAACATTTAGTCAATACCGGTACCGGTAAGTAAAATTATCTAGGAGTAGGCAGATGTAGGCTTGTAGGTAAAACCTCCAATATAATTACCTTCCTCCAAGGATTTACTGGCAAGGTTAACACCAGGTTTTGGTTCCGTCTCCTCAGCCGAGTATAAAAAGTAAGACGAGACTACATCAACTGAGTGGATGTCCGATGATGTAATTTTCTTTTCCTTCGTCTCATCTGAAATTCGTAAAGAAATAGAAACATAGTTAAAATCAGAACACAATTTGATAAGTGGTGAAACTAATTGGAATTAGCCTTAGGTAGGTAGGCGTGGTTGGTAAAAGGTAATATTTTCAACTGTCATGGTGCCAACTATACGTACTTTAAAACAGTACCTACTTAATGTTTTCAATGCACAATGTCAAATAAATTGCATATTTTGGAGCTAAAACTTACAGAATAATTGAGAAAAGTTCACGATTTTGCTCTAATTTAGCAGAAAAACGTGATTATTGCCTTATTTCGCTACTTAACTAGGCCGCTTCGTTAACGCTTTTTCCAGTCCCGTTGATAGATGAGCTTTTTTTTTAATATTTCTGTCCAATGATTACGTTTTTAAGTGGGATCTCATTACTTTGTCTACAGATACTTGATATTACTTGTAAGGCCTAATTATACTACACACCTGTAAAAGGCTTAGGCCTATATTAAAACCTTTAGGCCTATTTCTATGAATTTTGAACAACTTTTTCTTTCAAAAGCACTGTAGGCCTACATGACCATAATCTTTATATCAATGTAAAATATGAACATTGTGGCCCTCTCGTTTGGTCAGAATCGACCCAAATATCACAAAAATATTGTATTAAAAACCGGGGGAAAATTCGTAAAAGTACAATTTCTATAGGCCTTTAAGACATATTTCATCAAATGTCTCTAAAATCATATACATAATTTTAGTGATTTTAAACTTTCCCATAAAGTTTCATCAAGATCGGAGTAGCCGTTTGCCAAATATCATGAAAGTATCTCATGAAAAATAGGAAAAATCTAGGGCTGTGCGAATATTCGAATTTCGAATAATATTCGCGAATAATTTTTTTCCAATATTCGATTCGAAATTCGAATAGTAACTATTCGAAATTCGAACTATTTTGGCTTCATTGCGAGTCTCGCGGTAACTGTTAAAAAGCCCGCTAAAAGTGCAAGGAGTTTGAATTTTCGCCGCCAGAGCTCGACTTTGGTACAAGTACAAGAAGTTTACGTTTTCGCCGATAGATCGCGCTAGCGTCGACTAATGAAAATTGTTGTGATGGCAACAAAAATGGCATCAAAACCTTCATAACCTGTCTTTGGAACTGCTTCATTGTGATTGTTTTGACGAGTGTTCGTTGTCTTTGCGATTTTTTAATGATTAAATTAATTATTTTGGTGTTCTTGTGCTGTATTAAGTTGTGGAAGATGACGACGCGTTTGCAAGGCATTTGCCTTGTTCAACCCCGGGTAATGATGGCCTCACGGGAGACTTTCTCCAACTGGCAATGGGGGAGACGGCACTGTACATGTGTAATATAATTGAGGCTTCACTTGAGAAAGGGGAGGTGCCTG
This sequence comes from Sweltsa coloradensis, assembly GCA_024449915.1. Lineage (NCBI taxonomy): Eukaryota > Metazoa > Arthropoda > Insecta > Plecoptera > Chloroperlidae > Sweltsa > Sweltsa coloradensis. Next base: position 58,694 of record JAMZAV010001524.1, on the reverse strand, counting down.
ACAGCTGGAGAGAGGCTATTGTGATACCTGTCCACAAAGGGGGGGAGAAGGGGAAACTAGGAAACTATAGACCAATATCTTTGACATCAGTGGGGTCGAAAATCATGGAAAGGGTAGTTGGGGATTATATAAAGGGGATTATAAGGGATAAAAAATGGCTGAATGAAAGCCAACATGGATTTAGGAAGGGATACTCATGCGAGACGCAGCTCATGGGATTGGTTAATGACATTGGTAGCTCACTTGATAAAGGGGAAATAGTGGACGCAGTGTTCATTGACTTCGAAAAAGCTTTCGACAAGGTTCCACATGATAAACTAATAGGGAAGCTGGAGGGGGTCATAGATGACCTATGGGTAAACAGATGGGTCAAGGAATTTCTTAATGACAGAAGACAGAGGGTGAAGGTGGGGGTGGACCTATCAGACGAGGTGGAAGTGACATCAGGGGTGCCCCAGGGGAGTGTGCTGGGTCCTCTTCTGTTCGCAATATACATTAATGACATAGCAGACAGAATGGGAGCGAAGGTAAGGCTTTTTGCAGATGACTGCGTTATCTACAGAATAATCAAGGTAGTAGGGGACGTAGATGACCTGAAACAGGACTTGGATAGGCTTGGTGAATGGGTAGTGGGGAATAAGATGAGCCTAAACGTAAACAAATGCAAATGGATAAGATTTACAAGGAAGAGGAAGGTACAAGGGTTAGGGGATGGATACTCATTAATGGGGAATGATCTTGAGAAGGTGGAAAAATTTAAATACCTAGGAGTATGGCTACAGAGTAAGCTAAGCTGGGAGGTCCATGTGAATGCTACCACAAAAAAGGGTTTTAGATGTCTGAACTTTGTAATGCGAACATTGAAAGGAGCCAGTAGTGAGTTAAAGGGGCACGCTTATAAAACGTTGGTAAGACCTGTTGTAGAGTACGCTGGGTCTGTATGGGATCCATATAGGAAAGGGGAAATAGAGGAAATTGAGGCAGTGCAGAAAAGAGCGGCAAGAAGGGTCCTAAGGAAGGGTAACAGGTGGAAGGAGGAGGTGATAAATGGGCAGCTTGTAAGGACATATGATAGTGTTACAACCATGGTACAGGATCTAGGATGGGAAAAGCTGGAGGAAAGGAGAAGGATCGACAGATTAGGGAAAATGTATAGGGTGACCAGGGCTCATGAAGGTTGGGGGGAAATAAATAGCCAACTAAGGAGGGCAAACTATGTTGCCAGAGGAAATAAATAGCCGGATCACAAGTGGAAGTATGAGGAGGGAGCATGGGCAACAGACATAGGCAGATACTCCTTCCTGGCTAGAACGGTGGTCGAATGGAATGGCTTACCAGAGGAGTTGTGGAGGAGAAAACCGTTAAAGGCTTTAAGAAACAAATGAAGCTGCTGCCGAAGGTAAATCCTGAACAGGGTCTAGGGAACAGGCAAGACTAGATCATGCCCATGATGGGATATAAGAGAGAGAGAAAGGGGAAGCTAAGGGCAAGATGAAAGAAACTGGGCATGTAAAGTGCATAAGTGCAAAGGAGTAGAGAAGAGTGAATAAGGCAAGCCTAGAAGAAGGGATAGGCCTACCCTATGTAGAAGGGGAATGACTAAGTATGAAGGAACAAGGAAATGGAATTACAATAAGAAGGAAGGAAGGAAGGAAGGAGATAACAAACCTACCACCGACTTTAGTCATTTGTAGGGGAAGAAACCAAATACCAAATACCAAATACCCCATTTGGGACTTATTGATCTTTTGACATACTACCTTGGGCCTTAGGCCTAGCCCCTGTATAAAATATGTTCTGTTGATTGATTCTAGGCCTAGGCCTAGCCCTAGGCTTTGGGTTTAGAAAGCCCTAGCCTAGACTAGCAGCTAGGCCTCGGTTTCACTGAAATTAGTGAGCCTAGGCTTAGGCTAGGCCTATCACTTATCTTTGTGATTAGGACCAGTCTAGGGCCTAGGTAGGCCTACCTAGGGCATGTTATCAAGTCAGACTTGTCTTGATTTGTGGTAGGCCTAAGCCAAAGGAATTGGATACACAAAGGCTAGGCCCTAGGTTTAGGCCTAGGCTAGGCAAGGGTCTAGGCCTAGGCATGTTATTAAGTCACACTTGTCTTGATTTTCAGTAGGACCTAGGCCTAGGCTCAAAATATAAGCCCCTATATTCATCTTAGTCCATCTATGGTCTATGGTTTTTTTATTTTGCTGCAACATCACCCCTCGTACGTGGATATGTTTTCTCTTGTAAAGATAGCAAGCCTTGGGTAGGCCTACATACAAATCTTGACGTTGATCTCGTGTAAATATCAAACACTAATTAATAAAACTCAACTTAATGAAAAAATGCTGTTATTTTAATCATTATTCGAAACTATTCGGAAGAAAAAAATATTCGTTATTCGATATTCGAACTTTTTGCATTTGAATATTCGATATTCGATTCGAACTGAAAAATCACTATTTGCACAGCCCTAGAAAAATCGTAAAAGTACGATAATCAGAAGAAATATTTGATCGATTGTAGGCCTACCCAAAAACGTAGAAAGTCTAAGTTCAGAGATTTCGAAGGTCCCCTCAAATTTTCATCAAGATTGCATATGCCGTTTGCCCGGTAAAGCGCAAACAAACAAACAGGAATACAAAAACAAAAAAACACCCGAGCTAATGTTTTTGAGGGGTCAGTGAAATTGAAGTCTTTGTTTTGCTCATCCAACAATAAAACAGTCATATTTAGGATCATTTAGTGCAAAATGCAACAAGTCATTCATGAAATTTCAACGTCCCTACCTATAGAGGCCATTGAATTGTTTATAAATCAAAATCAATGTCTAAAGAGCATAGGCCTAGGCCTACAAGCATTGATCTACAACCTTGTCAAGACTTGGTTTATGAACACAAGTAACCAGCTCCTTGTAAAAATAAATTGGCTTGGACTCTTTCACTTCCTCCAAAAAATACACAACTACAAGATGGGACTTTTCCAAAAAGCGTTACAAGAAGTATGGGTGAATCTGAACACCTTAGTTAGGTCTATGATTACATTAGGGGGAAATGTCCAAAGCTATCTTGGAATTGATGCGCTTTGTTCAACAAATATGGGTGCTACATGTAAATAAAAAAATAAAACAATGGAGAAACAATACCTCCATGTACAGCTGAGTTAAGCAGCTCAGAGACATTCCTGGACGGAATATTAGACGTCCTCAAAAAGTCAGCGGTTCCTTGCGAGGCTATTAGTGCATAGCCCCAACCAACCAGAGCCGTTGCCAGCTCCACCAGGCCCGTCATGTCCGACACACTTAGGTAGGCTAAAACAAAATATCAGCAGGTAACGTATGTGGATTACATTTGCAAACATAGCCAAATATAGGGCCTAGAGTAGCCTACCTAGTAATAGTAACAGGGTAATCCAGGGTTGCCACCAAGAAAAAATAAAAATCCTGTTTGAGCACATCAAAAATCCTTAGAAATCCTTAAATAAAACACCCAAATTCTTTAAAATACTTTTAATGCCGAAATGTACCAATTTCGATATGATATCGATATATCATAATGTAATTGTAAAAAAAATTGAAAATATAATTCTTTTAAAGAGTAGGCCTATTTTTAATGATTTGGAGGCCAAATAGTGTTGATACGGTATCACCATAAATGCATTTTTAACGATTTTTACGATCTAGTAACTGCGTTTTATGACCCGGCACCTCCACCATATGCACCAGCCAGATTAATTTAATTTAGACTACCTAGGTACTACCCAGCACCTCCACCAAAATTCTGAAATTTTGCACTGAAAATTTTGATATTTATACATCGAAAATATTCCCACTTATGGATATCGCATTGAAATATAGATTTTTTGACCAGACCTAGTTAAAAACTGCGTAAACCGAAAAGAACATTTTTTTTTTTAAATCCGTAAATTGGAATAAAAATCCGTCAATCCGTTTTGCACCCTCAAAATCCGTTAAAACGGATAAAATCCGTAAAAACGGCAACCCTGGGGTAACCTAATAAGGGATGCTGCAGACATTGGTAAACTAAGGGGTGATATGGGGATCCTGGGCTCATGGGTAATTAGAAATGGCATGAGCCTTAAATTATAGATAGTAAATGTAAATGGGTCAGATTCTCCTAGAAAAGGGACCATGTTTTGGAGGGAGAGGGGTATGAGATCATGGGTAGAGACCTTGAGAGGGTGGTCAGCATCAAATACTTGGGGGTATGGCAGCACTACCAACTAAACTGGGAGGAGCATGTGAAAGCACTTAGTCCTAAGAAAAGATTTAGGTGTCTCAACTTAGAGATGAGGACGCTTAAAGGGGGCAGGTCACTACCTTAAGTGGTATGCATACAAATCCTTGGTGAGACCAACTTTAGAGTAGCCTATGCACGTGCGGTCTGGGATACCCATAGAAAACCTCAGACAACTGGAGTAGAAGCCGTACAACGAGGAGCAGCCAGAAGAGTCTTGAATGAAGGGAAAACTTGGAAGGAGGTGGTAAATGGGAAAATGTAAGCTACTATCAAAGTGTAAATAAATCAATTAATTGCATTTAAAGTCTACCGACTCAGTTATATAACTGATTTTCAGTGGGGGACAGTAAATCAAAGCGACTAAGCCAAGCCTGTAGGCCCCGACGCAATCGACGAGTGAGCGATAACCAACCAAAGATCAATATTTTTAATAGGAAATAAGCAATCAGCGGTATGGACAGTGCAAACACCCGCGGATCAACAACAGAATCAACAAAGCCGATTCAGAACAACTCTGAATTTATTATGTGCCTCGTTGCTAGGACGGCTCTAGAGTCACCGTTTACAAACTCCTAAGGCAAGAACTGATGGACTTAAGTCTGAGTCATACCTAAGTCATAAGTTTTTATGTAGGCCTATAGTGAGCTGTTCAAGCAATGCTAATTTTGTAGTTAATTTTTGATACAATAATGTGAAAATATGGTCTGTATGTGGACAGTATTAACTTAACCTGATGATTGTTAAAAAAATTAATGCTTTAAAACATGTGGGCCTACGCACAAACAGGTAGAACGTGCACAGTTTGTAGATTCTTCCGAAGTTCAGCACAATACTTTTGGATATTCCATGGGAAAACTTTTCTCTGACTGTTCAAAAAATGTCACTCAATGTTAGGCCTACTTTTTTCTCGTGGCCCCTCAATTATACGTCATTCCCCCAACTCGGCGTCGCTCCAGTCGACATACAACACACTCTCACAACGTAAACTTCAACATTATGTCAATCAACACAAACTTTATGAATGACCAAAAAACATACACAAACACAAATCAACGTGCGCCGACTTTAAACACTCCGCAAACCATGTAGGCCTAAGTTACACCCCTCAATCATTTAAATTACCTTCCAAAGTAATTCCGGTCCGCTGAGTGATTCTACACAGTTACCAAAATTCAATTCGAAGTGAAAAATCACTATTTGCACAGCCCTAGCTGTCGCCTATTATCGGTGTCCATACAAATTTTTTTATACACTATTATTACGGCAGGCCTACAGACAGCCAATCAAATCTTTCACCGAACGAATAATTTTTCACTAATATAATAATAATAATAATAATAATAATAATAATAATAATAATAAGTTGTCGTTATTTCTCAAGGAAAAGGGCGAATGTATATTACGGCTGAACGTATTGAATATCCATCGCCATTACCAAAACGACTTTTAAGTTAAGTCAAGTTAATGTTGTTTTAGGGCACTCAACAGTAGAGTTATCAGTGCCCATGTCTATTGTATTGGAATCTTCCAAATTTTCTTTTTCCATAATTGTGGATTACCACCATGATTTCTTCTGTCCAATGGGAGGAACGTAAGGGAAGACGAGGGGGGTTAATGGGAAGGAGTGAGGATGTTGGATAGGATGGGTTAAACTGGGTGGGAACGGAGGAGTGCTCGTTGCAGAGAAGGCCGGCAAGTATGGAGACGAAAAAAGTGAACGGAGAAAATAAATATGAGTAAAGCTGTGTGAATGAAAAAAGGTGTGATAAAAAGTTGCGCAAGAGCTCTCTTTGCAACACCCACCCCAACCGGCCAGAGCTCGCCCTTAGTTTTGGGGAATACACTACTCCCCTACACACAGGCCAAACCACGGGAAGGTAGCGAGTTGGACTCTGAAGGCCCAACGACTTTTAAGATAAACCAGTCAAGGTACCTAGGCCCTAGTCTAGGGCTTGACTAGGCCTAGGCATAATGTACAATGTTCACGGGTGGGCCTAGGCCTAAGCAACGTTTTTACGAATGAATGACTCTGAATATTTCATAAATCTAGTCCTAGGCCTTTTGTCACATTTTGTCACACAAAATCTTTGTAGAGTGAGCGGATGATTAAATTTGTGATGTGCTTGCTCAATAGGCCTACTAAGCCATTCAACTGGGCCCCAACTTGGTTTTTCATGCTTATTTCATGATTTTTGGAATCACGTACAACTACCTAGGCCTAGGTACCTACAAAAACTATAGGCCTAACTTTGCTATAAACTGGAGTACAAACTTCGTCACTGCGCTTCGCCCCTACCCCCCCCCCCCCCTTAACCTAGGCTTTTCCCAGCAAAAATTGTTTTGGGGCCCCTGAACCGAAGAAGTGTCCCCCCCTCTGTCAATCATCAAACTGAAATGACGACGATTGTATTGAGGCATCTCGCATTCTTTGTTGAAACTTGCAAAACGCAACTAGGCCTAGGGTCAAGTACCGGTACCCAATAGCTGAACACACCTAAAACGTTGGATAGGCCGAACACCCTCCCGCCGCTGGCAGTTGTGACCAGATAGTGATTTATTGAAATGTTAGAACTAGCCTACTAAAGTTTGGTTTATGTCAAATTGTTTACCACTTCTTCCTGAAAAGATAATATGTAATCTCCAAACTGATATCCGCTGGATAGAAGACGAGATAATAAGTCCGCCATTTTCTTGATTTCGTCACTTTTCAACTTTTGACAGGTAAACAACTTTCTGTAAAACCACTATCTACGGAAACGAGTGTAAAACCTATTAAAATGTCAAATGGGAGGGAGACATCATTAGAGTGTATTATAGCTGTGGCTACAATGTCAATGCAACAGAAACGTGTTTTTACTTGTTTTTTTTTTTGTTTTTTACATGTTTTTGTGTTTTTTTAAACGTGCTTTTTTTAACGTGTTTTAGGAAATCCTAAAATATACCAAAACAGCTGACTTTCGGCTATTAAGCCGAGTTCCATTAGCCGAACACTCCGCTCCGCCGCCATTGAAACTTCATGTTATTCCTGAAAAGTCATTTTGGCTGGATTGAAATTCAATAGCAATTAGACTATTAAACTCACTCAAAGCTAAACACATGAACAGGCCTACATAAAATGGAACCCTGTTGTTAGTTTCACACGTTGCATTTTAGCTTTTGATTTATAAATTACGTAATTTTTGGCCGTGATATGTAGTTATGTCGCCATCTTGAGCCCCTCGGCTAAGATGTTCGGCTATTGGTCCCGTAGCTTTTCTGAAATTACTTTGACTTTTGAGTTTGATTATCGACTACAAGAGCATTTATGACTGGCCGAGATGTTTTAAATCAATCAATGAGGTATAAGGAAGCCTAAAAACAAAACCCAGTCGCCTGACGTCATAAAATAATTGAATGTAAATAGTAAGTGTTTGTAGATACGGCGCCGGCGGTATGATTTTCTGCTAAAGGTATTCGGCTATTGGGTACTTGACCCTAGGCCTAGGCTAGCCTACTTCTAAATCTTCTTCATGTACGAGCAAATTAGTGGACACACAGTTACATAAAAGGGGACTTTCTCAAATAGGCCTACATGCTGGTAGGGCCTAGCCTATGCTAGACCTAGCCTAGCCCTACCAGATTCCAAAGAGGTCCATGTGGTTTGAAACTCTAAATAGGCCTAGGGGGCTAGATGGACAGGTCATTAGGCCTAGGCCTACATGTCATGGGTGTTATTTATATTTGTATTGTGCACAAAACCACCGGTTCCCTTTCACTTGGGTGATTGACAGTGTTTCTTCGATAGATACAAGGTCTAGGGTCAGGTATGCAGTTCTCGACCATCACCTATTCTCGACCACCCTAACGCGCACGCCACCTATTTATCAAATAAAACCATGTTCTGTTGATGTGAGAGCTCTGGGATTGCTTTTATTAGATCGGGATCGATGTTTTCATGAAGACTGTACAAAAATTGACGTCGTAAACGATTAATATGTATCGAATATCAAATTTTTAATCGGACAATATGGGTTTGACCCAAAGAATGTGACCTAAATAGATAGCGCTAGCAAGGTTAGCGTCGGCCTCGCACATTTTCAGCAAGGGTTTTCTCCTGTTTAATTTGGGCTCAGGACATACTGCTTGCATTTATGTTGACTACTAGGCCGCTTCGCGAATGCTTTTTCCAGTCGCGTTGATTGCATGAGCTTTTTTTGGAATGTTTCTGTCCAATGATAACGTTTTTAAGTGGAATCTCATTACTTTTCCTATAGCCTAGTTACTTGATATTACTTGTTAATTATAGGCCTACACCTGTAAAAGGCTTATATTAAAACATTTATTTCTATGAATTTTGACCAACTTTTTCTTTCAAGAGGCACTACTACATCACCATCAACCCTCGAAAATTCCACTCGCAAGCTCGCAATTTGCGAGTGGAAATTTGCCAGTTGCGAGTCAGTAGTACCTAATCGCAAAAATAATCCACTTGCAAAAATATAAAACTAGGCTTCCTTGCAAAAAACAAAAAACTAGGCCTCCTTGCATAAACCGTCGGTATGTGATTGACACGTGTTGGCAGTGAGATGGGTTCTGCATTAATGAAGAGCGCTTTGAAGATGGTAATAAAAAGTCATAAATAACATACAAATCTTCGAGTCCGGAGGACTGCAGAGCCCATTAGTGCGACCTTGGTCGACAAGTCCCTTATTTATCAATGGGGCGACACAGACAACCACCCATTCATTCCACTCCCGTCTATAAATACAATGCAGTAGTTTTACGATATTTTCGTGCTTCTGCTTAGGTTATGAACTATTTAGTTGTAAATTAAAAGTATATTTTGGGGGAAAATTAGGCTTTTGTCGGCGACCTGCTCAAAGGAAAACGTGAGTATTTTCGAGTTTCGAATTTTGTGGCAATAAAGCATCTTGAATGAATTACAACCAATATGTGGATGCGCAAAGAAAGTCTCATTTCTACCCTCAAGTTTCAAGTTTTGCACACTTTCAGTTTTAGTGTGTTCAAAGCTCTGGAAGGAAGCGAACGGTTGTCGGAGTTATCTTTGGTTGTCAGACCCGGGAGATTGCGCGCCCTTTGGTTATGTTGACGCTTTCCATTAGATATGTTTATGTTTTAATAAGTTTTGTCGAGTGTTCAGTGAAATCTACATGAAACAGTGTGCTTTTACAATGAAACAGTCGAACATGTTTTCCTTTTTTAAAAAGAGTGTTAGTGACCGCAAAATAATTAGGCTTAATCAGGCGGAACAATCAGTGCCCAGCACTTCTACATCTCTACAGGCCGAGACCGGTACCAGTGCGGGTGAGAGTGAGACGCGTAGTGTAGAACTTGACATTTCGAAATCGATAGCTGATAGTAAGACAAACAAGAAACAAGGTGTATTTTTGCCTCAATGGAGAAGAGACTTCGTGTGGCTTAATTTTAATATTGAGAAGGAGTTGGCCCCATGCAATGTGTGTACCCAAAATGTAAAACTCGCTACCGCGGTACCGAGAAGTGGGTTGTTGGTTTTCCTGGCCCTTATAAAAAAGAAACTTTTGTTTGGCACGCAAGAAGTAAAATGCACTGTGACAGTGTTAAATACAACTCAGTTTCACAAAAGCCGGCTAAATCAGAGTTAGCGAAATGCGTGCGGAAAATGGAAAAGTCTATGTTTCAGCACCTTACTCACTTATTTCACATGGGTATTTCATTGGCACAAATGAAAAACCATTCACCGACTTCCCTCGTCAAGTGACATTGGCTCGCAGATTAAATGTTGAACTAAAAGACCAGTACATCAGTGATAAAGCGTGCCATTCATTTATAAAATTTATTGCATTAGACTTGCTAGAGACAGTGGTTGAAAATGTGAAAGTGTCCCCATACTTCAGCATCCTAATAGATGGTTCAACAGATAGGGCTGGCGATGATAATGCCGATGGCGATGTGTACGTACGATACATACACAAAGGAGAAATAAAAGAAGATTTATTGGGTTTAGTGGTGTTAGAGAGTGGGACCGCCGCGTCATATTACGCAGCACTAACTGACTTCTTAGATTCCACTACCATTGATTGGCGCTGACCCAATTATATGTTGAGCCTCGGTACCGACGGAGCGTCTTCGATGGTAGGCCATAAATCAGGTCTGATAACATTGTTGCAACAGAGCGATGTGCCACACTGCATCAGCATACAGTGTATTGCACACCGTTTGCAGCTTGCAATCCTTGATGCCACCTCAAAACTTGATTAGGCCTACTTAATCGAATTCGACAAAGTTGTAAAACGCGTGTTTCATTTTTACCGCAGTTCGAACAAAAGACTTCAAAGTTAACGTAAAACAGCACGTGTTATGGAAGTGGAGATAGTAAAGCTGCGTGACATCCATTCAATACGATGGGTGTCAAGCAAAAGCGACGCAATACGGGCTTTAAACAGGAACTCGGTTGCTGTCATTGTCAACCTAGAGTCTCTCGCCTCTGATTCATCCGTTGCTGGGAGTGGTCAGGCAAAGGGTATTGTAAAGAGTATGCAAAGTTTGAAGTTTGCAAAAACTCTTCACTTCATGATGGATCTGTACTTGGTGCTTGACCCTCTGTGTAAATTATTACAACAAAAAGAACTTGTGTTGTCCCAAATCAGAAACAAAATCACAATTGCGGTAGACTCCCTCGAAGCTCTAATTAATTTAACGAGGGCCAAAAAGTAAAATGTTTTTTATCTAAACTTGTTTACAACCGCGATCAGGTTAGTTACAACGGACTTAACCTGAAACACGTGATCAAGGGTGAAGAACAATACCAGCTACTGCGCAAAACCATTTTACAGAACACATGTAAATATTTACGCGAGAGGCTTGAGTCGACTGACAATGTTGTAGGCATGAATAATTGTCATATTCTCGATCCCATGCAGCATCCTGACAATGAAACGTTTCAATCATATATGGAAATGAAAAGATCGTTACACTTGCTCGACACTTTAATGTTACTGACAATGAAAACTCACATCAATTGATATCTGAATGGATGGAGTTTAAGTACACGACGCGCGGTCTCGGCCTACAAATACAAGGTTATTTGAAGAGATTGCATTCAGAGTATCCAACGCGATTCGTATTATTACGTCAAGTAATCGAAGCAACAGCTTGTGTTGCCATCTCAACTGCGTCGTACAAACGAGGGTTCAGTTTTGTGAACAGGATTAAATCAAAACAAAGATTAGCCCTTGACACTTACACCCTCCGTGACCTTTTACAACTAGCTGTAAACGGACCACCCGCCGAGGTCTACGATCCCAGTCGGGCCATAGACAAGTGGTATTTCACGGCTCCAGGGAAACGTCACGTGTGGGTAGGCACAAGCGCAAGCTGGCGGGAGTCGATTTATAGGTAAGCCCTGGCATTATCCTGCACTATTCATTTACAGTATTCTCAACAAGCAATGATGGAAACTCAATAATAAATAGTTAATCTGAATTGATTTTATTTGGCAGACGCAAGATGTCAGTTCCCGGGCCTACTTTTATGCGGACGTAGGAATTTAATATACCTAATCAAATTTAATTTAATCAGTTACAGAGATATGCAACTTTAGCATCATATTTCACAGTGGTTTTATACCTAAATTTAGCCTCAAAATGCATTCTAGGGTCATCTTCTTTGTTCTAAACTAAAAAAAAATCGCCTATGGCAAAATTTGACTCCGGCGGCTGGGGCTTTGCCCCAGACCCCAGCTGCCCCACGCAACCTCGTTGCGAGTGACTTGTGGGTGGAATTTTCGAGGGTTGATCACCATATCTTTATGTCAATGTAAAGGTAATTATGCCGTTAACGGTTTTCCGAGAAAAAATGCATAAAAAATGCATAAAATGTTTCCAGCTTTTCATAGTATGTGTAATTGATAGTCCCTAATTCATTTTCAGCTACCGCATTACGATCTTTTCACTGTTACTAATGTTTTTCGTCTTTTTACCTGTGTAAATTGTGCTGTCACTGTACGTACTGTACGTAGGCCGCCATACTGGTTTGGAAAGCGCTATCTCCTCCGCTACGTCTCTTCCGCTGCGTACACAGCGTAAGAGAGTATTTTTGTTTAAAATAGCGACGTTAAAGGTTAAAAAAGGTATTTTTGTTTAAAATAGCGACGTTAAAGGTTTTGAAGGTTTGTTTTTGCAAACTCGGGATAACGTTAAAGGTTTTGAAGGTTTGTTTTTGCAAACTCGGGATAGTGATAAACTAATTAATTTTTTACGTGAACACGGCGTGCTATTACCTATATGTCGTCATCGTTTGTTGCCGTTTTAGTTACACAAAATACTTTAAAACCTTTAACGTAGCTATTTTAAACAAAAATACCTTTTTTAACCTTTAACGTCGCTATTTTAAACAAAAATACTTGCTTACGCTGCGTACGCAGCGGAGGAGACGTAGCGGAGGAGATAGCGCTTTCCAAACCAGCATGGCGGTCTACGTACAGTGACAGCACAATTTACACAGGTAAAAAGACGAAAAACATTAGTAACAGTGAAAAGATCGTAATGCGGTAGCTGAAAATGAATTAGGGACTATCAATTACACATACTGTGAAAAGCTGGAAACATTTTATGCATTTTTTATGCATTTTTTCTCGGAAAACCGTTAACGCATAATTACCAATGTAAAATATGAACGTTGATATCACGAAAATATCTCATTAAAAAATGAAAAAAATCGTAAAAGTACAATAGCCTAATCATACGAAATATCTGATCGATACCCTACCCAAAAACGTGGCAGGTCAAAGTTCAGAGATTTCGAAGGTCCCCTCCAATTTTCATCAAGATCGCATATGCCGTTTGCCCGGTAGAGAGCGAACAAACAGACAAAAAACTAACAAAAACAAAACACCCGAGCTATTTTTCTTGGGGTCACGTAGGCCCCAAGTTAAAAAAAAAACAAACACAAAACAAAAAATTGAAGTCTTCACTTCGCTCATCCAATTAAACATTGTATTTACGTTAATTGCCTTTACTTTTAGTAGGCTATTCAACTTATAATTAGGACTACACCTCAAATATTGAATTCAGCACGGCAGTGACGGGACAACTGTCATGACGGAACGTAATCAGATTTCGACCGCAAGGAAATGGGTTCTCGACCTTGGTTTAGGGCCGTGGCATACGTGGTCGGAAATGGTCTATTTTGCTCAATATTGATTGTTTTGCACCAAAATATGTATTTTGATGGACATTTATATACCGTTTTTTATAATGCTATTAAACTCTGGGTCGATTTCTGATTTTGATAATATTCGGCGAAGTTTAACATGGGATTTGCCGCGGTCGAGAATTGGTTGCGTGGGCGGTCGAGAATTGATTCAATGCGGCCTTCAATTGTTAGTTGATTTGACCAGAAGTATAAACATTTGGATACGTTTTGATACACTACCCTGAACAGCCTTAATTGCCGGAACGTTTTGAGATCTTCCCGAACTATGTCAGAGATAAAATGGCTGAAATACAGTAAAACACAGAACAAATTATTGGCTAAGGACGAAAGGTGGTCGAGAACTGCATAGGCCTAGCTGACCCTAGCCTAGGCTAGGCCTCCTCTTGAGCCTCGCGAGAGAGATGAAGTACATACAGGCGGAAGATGTTAAAACAAAATATGGGATAGGGAGGGGGCTAGGCCTAGGTATGGAAATGTCAAGAATAAAATGGGAATAAGGCAAAAAAAGGTAATTCAAGAATAGTAAGGATGGAAAGAAGGAAGGATGAATTAAAACCTACCACCGACTAGGCCTTAGCCCTAGCCCGGCCTACTAGTCATTAGTAGGAGAAGACAACAAACAATACAATAGGCTAGGCCTACCCCTAGGCCTAGGGGCACTTATTCGGCTAGGGGGGTCCAACTTTTATGTACCTTGTTAACATTGCTATAGGTAGGCCTATTGCGTTATTACTACTTATGTTAAAGGTGTACTTTCGTTAGGTTAGCCGAACTTTCCGCTGGTTACAGTGCGCCGCGCTAGTTCTAGGATACAATCGACAAGAGCGCACCCGAAATCCTTTCCGTTACAGTTTATAGGGTATAAAAGTTGGACCCCCCTAGCCGAATAAGTACCGGCCTAGGAGGCTAGGCTACATTAAAGCCCACATCATTAGGCTAGGGCCTAGGTCTACTCACCTCACCACCAAGCACACTTCCAAAATCCATAGTTTTTTATATACGTTTTATACTAGGCCTAGCCTAGTACTACTATAACCTTTGGGTTAAGAATACTAGCTGTTACCAGAGCGGGCCTATTTCAAATTCAATGCAAGCGTAAACGAAGCAAGCAGGCTGCGCGGAAATTCAATGGCGGCGATCGACGACGGCCGAGTGCCAACAGAACGCGAAATTGCGGGAAAAGGGAAAAGAGCATTGCTGTCAGTGTTGCCAACGAGTTGCCAAACATTATCACTTCATGGCCCTGCAAAAATGACACCAAATTGTACTTATTTTTCCAAGTACATTTCGTTGTATTGTTTGTAGGCCTATTGGTGGGTGTATTTATTGTTAAAACTCATGACAAATACAAAATCACTTCACTCACTGCACAAAATCATCGCAAATTTAGGTTGGTACTACTGTTCTAAGCGGTTTTGGCTCCATAGACATCCTATATAATTGGCTAGACCAGCAGTCGTGGTCCACTTCCGGTACAATTAGAAGCCATCTTAAAATGACAGTTTACATTTAATCAAATGGGAGCGATTTGTGGCCAAATAGTTCTCAAGATTGCGCCAGGTTGACAGGTAAGCTACTAGCCTTTAACACCAAATGATTACTAAATTCCCTTATGCAATCACTTCGTATTGTTTATTTTGTTTAATACCATGCTGCACAAGCTAAAACCATATCAAACAATCCAGTAAAATACTTTATTGCATTAAAAAGCATAAATTAAAACACCAAATCGCCATCTTGAAATGGGCCGGTTGAGTCTTCAATTTGCTACGCTCGCGCCTGTGCGGAGGTATAGGAGACTGCTAATCTAGCCTACTATAGGGGTTTCATATCAATGGTTGGCTCACCGCTTTCTGTTCATCAATGTTGGCAGCGGTGGACGTCACTAAGCAGGAGTTCGTGCACTAGACGTGGTCATGAGTAACATAACCTTATTCTCTGAACTCATCTAGGCCTAGGTAGCTAGGTTAGGTCTTGGCCTATTGTGTAGCCTAGTGTACGCAACCTGCACTAGGAAGCGAGTTTAATTTGTGTCAGAAATTGTAGTGAGAGCGGCATTATTCTGTCACCAACGGCAAAGACAACGGACGTCTTTCACCGAGGGGAAGACCACAGGGATGGCACTTACTATTGGTATTGTCGTGGCTTTGACAGCCGGCGTTACCTTTTGTATCTTCAATTTAATTTACGCGGCACAACCCTCACCTTTCCTAGATGAGATATTTCACATACCTCAGGCAATACAATATTGCCAAGGGAATTTCTCATATGTAAGTATCTTCGCGTAGGATGCTCTAAATTAAGCCTTGACCTAGGCCTAGGCCTAAACCCTAGGAGACACGCAAAGGATGTTGTCCTCGGCCCAAGTCCTTGTCCTAGGGCCTAGCCTAGCCTAGCTAGCCGTGACAGTCCTGTTTTACGGAGTGTATAGGCCTAATCTTACGTTCGAACTTCGAACGTAAGAATGGGAAGAAATTATTCTTACGCTCAACCAGTAACAACAACCTAACATGTTAATAGGCGGCTTATTATCACAGTGCGGTGTGGAATGATGGTAGGCTAGGCCTATTTTCATTTCATTTTTATTAGCTCCAAAGACTTCATATAAGTACACAAGTATAGGATTTGTCATAACTTAAATCTAAAATGTAGTAAAATTAAAATATATCAACACAATATGCAAATGTACATTAGATAACATAGGGCCTACATACACATAACATACACATCGGCCTACACATAACATAACAATGATAGTATAAGTTCAAACATTTACAGAATAAATAAATAAATAGTAAATAAGGCTAATAAAAGTTCTGTAAGAAGATAGAAAAATCGTAGCCTACTTTACTTGTCTGTTGCCACTACTAACAAAATCATCCACATTATAAAATACACCATTTACTAGGTATAGTTTTATGGAATTTAATTATTTATTTATTTCTGAAATGTTCCTGATTTCTTTTGGAAAACCACAAAAAATTTTGTATTCCCATCATATGAAAATCTTTTTACATTTGAAGTACGAACAGCTGGTACCTATATGGAAATTGTCCTTTTGTCTAGTTATGTATGTGGATGGAGTTATTTAGTGGCAATATGATTGCTTTTTTTAATTGTCAGAGCTAAAACTTGGGCCTTAGCGTGTTTGACTTTTGTGTGAGGGTTTGTTGGTTCAAATCCCCATCGAGGTTAGGGCCTATATATTTTTTACATTTTATTCATTATCTTTGGATACGGTAACAATTAATGAAACTGCTTTTCAGGTGAAAGTCCTTTATTTATTTTAAATAGGCCTAAAAACTTTTTTTTTCCTTGCTTGTAACCTAAAGCTTTTACAAAAATTAAAAAATTTTGGGCCCAAATGTAAACAACCCCCCAAAAACCCCCTTTGGGGGAAAATCCCTTTAAAGGCCTATATGTATTTCAAATAGAAATGTTTAAGGTTTACACATATGTTGAACCAGCCTTCTTTAATCAATTTCTACGTAAGAACAAGGTGGTTGCTATTTTTACGGTCAGCTAGACCTATCACGTGATAACATAACATTTCTTAACGGTTACAAATGGGCCCTTCAGCCCGGTGGCAACCACTCACTCCCCCCAGACCTAATTTCTGTCCTCCCCTAAAAACATCTAAATTCCCTCAAAGACCCACTAGCTACAACATCCCCAGACAAGTCATTCCACTCCCTAACAGTCCTTTCCAAGAAACCATACCGACCCAGATCCGTTCTTACTACTTGATGCTGGAACTTCCATGAATGATCCCCCCTACCCCTGTAAAGCCCCTCCTGCAGCCTATTGTGGATGTCCCCCCACCCTCTACTACCCCTAGCCGCCCTGTACATATTGCACAACCTAACCTCCCCTCTTCTTCCCTCTAATGACTCTCACCCCAACTCTCCTAACATTGCAGTGACACTGTCATAGGCCTATACTCTCTCTACATTCCCCTTATCATCCTCCTCCCACCGCCACCGCCTAACCTTCCCCGTAACCCTTCTTGCCGCCCTACTTGAACCTTCTCTACCTCCAAAACCTCCCCCAGCTTATACGGATCCCATGCGGCCGCCCCATACATTCTCCACCAGCTCACCCCCTTGTATCATCCCACCAACTATACGAGGCAACTCTCCTACTCCATCAGCCCCTGCACCTGCCACCCCCTTGTCTAACACCCCACCAGAATCAGAATCTAGGCCTACTGAGCTCAACAACAACACAACACAATTCTTATGTTTGATTATCACGTGATGAAAACGATCAATCACAGCACTCAGCGTTAGAGTAATTTGCAGTAAATTTTTGTAGGCCTACGTAAGATTAGTGGAGAGAGGTATATAGTGGGTAGGTAGTATTTGAGCTTTCTGCTAAAAGTAGGCCTATATATTTTTTAAAATCTTTCATAAAAAGTTTGCTATGAAGTATTTACCATTCCTATTGCTGTGTTTAAATATGGGTTGCCGTATGACAGTTCACCGCTAAGTAGCGCTGCGAGCGTTCCGGCCACTCCACTCTCATAGTAAAGAATTCAGGTCTAATTTCAAGGCATTTTGACATGCAGTTATGAACGACAGTACGAAAGGCATCTGATTGGCTTAGGTTGAATTTAAGCTGTAGGTCAGCGACAAACGATTCATCTACCATCTCATACACCAAGCGGGAACGAGTAAATTTACATAGAGAAAGGACCTTTTTCATAGGGTCTTAACCGATTCTAATTGTGTGAGATCGGCTTGGGAGAGGTAGGGCCAGAAGATTTCGATACCGTAGGAAGCAATCGGGGTAATTTTAAGGTGGAAGAGTTTCATAGCACAAGAGATTGAGAGTGAGTATTATAAGGTGTAATAAGGTGCATGGCTTTTATGGCAGAGGAACATCTTGCTTTGATGTTGGGGGAAAAAGAAGTAGGCTACCTTTATAATTGAGTAAGATACCCAGATAGGCCTATTTGAAAGAAGATACAAACTCTACTTTGTCAGTAGGGCCTACCATAGAAAAGCACATTGCTTTTGGCTAACTTCCCCCCCCCTTTTTCTGAACTTAACATTTTTTGTTTTGTTGACATTTAGTACTAAATGGTTGCTTTCACACCATGTTTTGAGTTTTAGTAACGAGTACTGAAGCTGAGCGAGGTTTTCCGTGTATAGTGCGATATCATCTGCGTACATCATCAAGTGAACGTTTTTGTTAAATTTGACGAAGATAGATTCTTTTATATCTGAAGTAGATAGGTTGAACAAAAGTGGGCTGAAAGGATCCCCTCCCCTTGGAGGATTCCGTTTGACTGTGTTATTGGATCGAAGAGGAAGATACCATTGTTAACTTGCATGAAGTTAATATTTAAAATAACACTCATTGATGTTCAATAGTTTAACAGGAATGCAGTTCAGGTCGCGAAGCTTATTGATGAGACAGTGCCGGTCTACTGAGTCGAAAGCGGCTTTAAAGTCACAGTGTTGTCCTTCACTTTGACAAGAGTGGAGTCGATTTTATCGAGAAGAATTTTGACAGCTTGTAAAGTTGATTTGCCCGTGTGGAAACCGAACTGCTCATCTGGTATTACTTGGTCAGTGAGAGCTTGTAGCCAAGTATTAATAATGTTTAAAAAAAGTTTGTATACGCGTTTCCAAGCAAAGATAGATGGCAGCACTAAAACGCAACATGTCGGACCGATCGGTGATAGAGGCGAGCTGCTTAAGGCGGGCGCTGTATATTCAGTTAGGTTCAACTTGATTTTTGTTACATTTCTGATCATTTGCGAAAACATTGTTGATTATGTCATATCTTCCGCGTATTTTATTAGTACAATACGTAAGTTTTGGGGATCGGCTTTATTAAAAACGTGAATTTAATGGCATTTTAAATTACAACAAATAATTGAGATTATTTGATGATATTAGCTCGAAAAGAACAAACCACACTGTTAAACTATTAAATACAGAAACAAGTGCATCAAATAATGTTGAATGATGAAGATCGATGAAAACGATGATATTTTGCCAAGAAAATGTTGCCCATCAATAGGCCTACTAGTAATTTCAATAATTTACGTAGCAAATTATAGCCCTACACTTGTTTTGCACGTTTTCTACATCGTTTTACAATGTAAACGCAATCGGAGTAGGCCTATTTATATTTATCTACTATACGCTTAGGTCTTCTGTTTTTTTAATACATTTTATTAAAAGTAGGCCTATTGAATAGCTGATAGCCTATTTTTATTATTGTTTTGTATGTCAATAATGGCATGACACGTCATTCTGCAGACAGCTTTAAAATCTTGTAGGTTATACTTATTCTATTGTAATAATATTATGTAATAAATGAACAATGACGGTAAACGAAATATGTAGGCCTACATTAATTATATAAGGTAGAAAAGAAGTTGGGACTTGTGCATGACTTATGCAATACAATACAATATAAACAATACTAATACAATTATTATTATTATTTTTGTTATTATTATTGTTGTTGTTTGTTATTATTATGACTTTATTCATATTAAATTATCATAATAAAACATAAGAAGTATATCTCAATTAAAAGTGCCATGAGAAGCGAGCGATACTTTACTGTATGTGTGTGTTTATTGAGTTGTGAACATTCTTGACGGTTTGAATTTGATTTAGTATTTATCGTACCCTGTTAGCCTATATTAAGTATATAGCCTATAAATACCAAAGATGTATTATGATATTACAATTAGAGAATTGTAATATGGATACAAATGTCATCCTCGGTGTCTCATGGGTGCATGGGGCGCAGGTCTAAATATAGTAATATTATTCTGGTGGACATGGTTTCGAATCCCGCATAATTGGAGAGCGATTTTATCATTTTGGTGCACCCCCATGTTTTTGATTATCATCAATTAACAACATTTTGGGAGAGCAACGACAATGTACCTGTGATTGTACATATTTATAAGTGACAATCACGGAATGACATGTGTTCTTCAGGTAAGCACATAACGCGCTCCTCCGACTATCACTGATCGGACAGTTGCTTTTTTCGCCACCAGGTAGCAACCCCTTTGCTTGGAAACGCGTATACGACGGAGCTTAACGCGATGCCCCTATAAGATTCTGGTGATAAAGTGTCGCCTTTCCCCTTGTATAGGACTCGGTATTGTTAAAGCAACTTTTTAAAAGTAGCACAGCTACAGCTACTTGACTTTTGAAAGTAGCTTAAGCTACTTTTTAAGCTACTTTCATTCTTAAGTAGCTTGCTACTTGTGCAGCTACTTTAAAATAGTAGTGACACTACTTTTCAGAGCTCTACTTTCGTGTTTCTTGAGCTGAAACTAGGGTAAAATTTTGTTCATGTTCATTAGAGCGTCAGCCCTGGCCTGTTGCAATAAAGCAATTACAATATGCAACTTATGCCTTATGTTTGATAGAATGACCTGACAATTAGATGCTTGGACTGCAACATTGTTCCCTAATGACGTATGTCCAGGTATGACGAGAAATGAATGCAAATCAGATCACATCTACAGTTTACTGAGTGCCCGGCTGGACTCCCGCGTTCACGATAACATTCTGCACAATGTAGGCCTAAGTGACTCGACGCACGACTCTCAAGGTCAAACAAAGAACGCGTCTGTATGAATTCGCAGGGCGAGCCCAGCAGCCTATCTAATATGTTTTCCCCATCTATTACGTACAAAAATGAACTTTTGCTACAAAAGATACGTTTTTATCAGCCGTGCACGCGCATTTGTATCAGCCTTCTGTCCGTCTGTTCTTCAGCTAGTAGCGCCCGTGTCTGGCGCATTGATGATCTGGCGCGAGAGAGATGGATGAGGAAATACATCTCGTGAACGCCAGATCAGTCAACTCTTGCGCAACAAAGTGCGCATTCAATCGAACTCCAGCTGGCCGGCGAGAAGTATGGGAAAATAATTTACGAGTACATATTATTAGGCCTCCGCCTAATTATGATTGAATTTTGCAATGGTAATGGTTTAATTGCATTAGGACATATTGCAAAATAACAGAAGCGTCGGTTTTTCGCTACAGCTACCTGTTAATAGTAGCTTGCTACTCGCTACTTTCCTACATTTTCAAAAGTCCGCTACTAAAAAAAGTGACATGTTACTAGTAGCGCGCTATTTATTAACACTGATAGGACTTTAAGATAAGCTTCAGTGATATGAATTAGGCGGTTTAGGCCTAACTTCAAATCTATTGTGGTTCCAGTATTTTTGGTAAATATATGGAGGGAATCAAAATAATTTGATAAAAACAGAAAAATTGAGATTGTCAGTTCATTGGCACTCACATTGGTATTGTGCCCTTCTCATGAAGCAAGCCAAACTCACATAAAAAATCAAATTTTATTGCATGTTGGATGGTCTATACTGGATCACTAGTTTGCGGTCTATAATGGGTAAAATTGTAAAATATGACGTAGTCCTAGTATTGGCTACTAGATCAGTACAGCCGACTATACAGAACGAATTTCTTGATGTTTATACATGATTTTTAATATCCATTGCAAATAATACGATTAATAACGGCAATTTAAAAATGTACAAATAACATGGGAAAGGATGTGTGATTGCCAAATCTTCACACAATTGATTTGACCACTCACGGCGCTAGTTGTATGAACGCTCGGTGCCTAGGCCTAGTACATGACCGTGAGGCAATTGTATCACCCTCCAGTCCGTAGAAAGCTGGCTGAAAAGTTATCTAAAGGGAGGGATTTGTAACAACGCCTATTTAACCTCCCAGGCGTGTGGGACGTCCTACAAGTTTAGTTTCAAATAGTCGCGCTTCTAATGGGTTCAGTAAGTTACTAAGTAAGTAGGTTGCTACTTCTTACAGCAGCACTCATATCAGGGTATAGATAGTACTAGTACAGTTAGTATTCTTGTTCACCGTGAGATAGCAGCACACTCAATGATGCGTCATAAGCTTTTTGAGTACACTCGTAAACTCTGCAAAGTAGCGAGCAAAAACGCACCAAAACAAAAACACGCCAAAACATTCAGTTCAGTTGCTGTTTTCTTTTGTTGTTGCTCTAATTTAGTATAAAACCGTGATTATTGCCTTATTTCGCTAATAAAACAGTCATATTTAGCATCATATTTAGTGAAAAAAGGCATTCGCGAAATTTCGTCGCCCCTGTCTATAGCCTAAATAACCTTTTTATATGTATCATTGGCCAATTGGGCATATTTTATACAGTTAGTAGGGCCTACCAATGTATTTTGGAATTTTTTTTTTTTTTTTGGATGTTGTATAATTTTGGTTTATGACAACAATGTGTAGTACAATATTTTTATATATCAACAATGTAGGCCTATCTTTAAATTCATTTCTTCATTGGCTATTCAATGTGTAATAACTTGCATGTCTGCAACAATGCCATTTACTCTTACTTTTTTTTACAACAATAATTTTATTGCAACAATAATGTAGCCTATAAATATTTATTTTTACATTCAACAATACTTTATTGACATTTACTGAAAATCTCAGGAGATTTCATCCCATAGTTTTCAAGATACGGTTTTTATGATAAGGCTTTGCAAATTATTTTCTTTTTCTTTAAAATAATCCACGCTGGGGTAAAATTTTGCACTAAAAAAAACACGTCTGAGAGGTTAATATAGAACTTGTTGTGTCTCACGACCCGTTGATGACATTATTTATTGATCGGGCTGTTCTGTTGCGGTGGTTTAGGCCTACATGATATTATCTGTCGATGTTTCGAAGACCATGTTGTCTTCTTCATCAGGACTTCAAATATGATGGCCTATGTGACTATGATACTACTTCAAATGACAACCCGGCAGTGGAATTTAGGAAGAAGAGCAAATTGGTAATCATGACAAAGAAACACAAACCTAGAGATATCAAACTTTTGCTGAGGGGCGAAGAGTTGACAACGAAAGAAGATTTCAACTACTACCTAGGAAGTGTGCTATCTACAAATGTGAAAATAGATGCAGAAGTTATGAGAAAAATTACATTGGCGGAGGGCTTCTACCAATCAGTCAGGACGCTACTTTGGAAGGAAGAAACCCCAAGGAAATGTAAACTTTGAATCTACTATAAATAAACTGTATTTTTTACCAATACTGACATATGCCACAGTGACATGGACCTTGGGACACAAGCAGAAAGCCGGATTGTGGCAGCAGAAATGAAATTCTTGGGGAATGTACTGGGGGAGACGAAAAACGACAGGCTCAGGAGTAGTGTAATAAGGGAAAGACTAGGTGTTGAAAGTGTGCAAATAAGGTTGGAGAGAGAACGTCTACGTTGGTTTGGGCATATGAAAAGAATGGACCTGGCTAGGATACCAAGAAGAGAGTTTGAAGAACAAGAAGGGTTGAAGAAGAAAGTGGGCAGACTGAGAGATAAGTGGGTGGAGCAGATTAAAAATAGTGTTGAGAGAAGAGGAATAACATGGAACAAAGTGGAAGCTGAAAGACTGTGGGGAAACCGGAAGAGATGGATTAAACAGATCTCGGGTAGTGGAGGAGGTGAGCAAGGAAGAAGCTGAGGACGTGGTTGTGTCAGGCCTGGCTAGCCGACAATGAAGATGTTAGCCCAAGAAACGGAGTAGGCCTAGTACCCTACACTACTGCTCCCCCCAACCCGATTTATTGTTGGAAATGGGGTCAAGATATATATTGTAACACTGCTCCTCGATGGATAACCAAAAAGGTGTTAAGATAAAAAGGGTTCTTTTAATTTGGGGGCGAAGCAGGTCATGCCCCTGGGGACAAAGGTAGATAACGGTAAGGGAGGTGGTGGTTAATCTTCTTCTTGAAAACACAAGTTGTAAGATTTTGAAACTAAAACATTTTTATTATTTAAATTTATGAAATATCGATTATAGAAAACTGGCACGATTACATTGTGAACTTGCTTGTAAGAAACTCGAATGTAAGCTGTCGTCGACGCAAGGCGGTAGGTTCCACGCGCTGCAGCACTTTGCAAAGCTTGCAGATCTCACGGACTGGGGTGCTGAGCTTGCTAAGTTGCAATACGTGTAACTTGTCGGGAACTCGAATCCACGGGAAAATATGAAGAAAACTGCTTGTTGAAAATGTAAACTATGAAATGTAACCTAAGTCAGGGCTGTATTACAATATTTAGAACAACCAATCTAAACTAGGAAAACGCTAAAGTCCCGTCGCATTGTTGAGCGAGCACCGGTACGTGCAACACGACCCGAGTACGACATTCCCATAATGTTACATCCCAATAAGTCTTTAAGGTCTTCACCGATTTAGCTGAAAATTTGTAAAATAGGAGAGAATGGATAAAATCCACCGCCATCTAGAGGACCTTGACATCATTTCTTTGGGAAAACTATTTTAACTCTTTGATAACAAATAATACACTGCTTCCTCGATAGTATTTTGATTACTTCTAGGTGGCAGTGCATAGTGAGACTTTTTGTTGCCATGGTAACGTTACTTTTGTTAAAATGTGATTACTATCTACACTACTTAAGGTCTTACACGATTTAGCTGAAAATTTGTAAAATAGGAGAGAATGTTGTACTTATTGACCCTACAAAATATCATAACGATCGGAACATTTTTTTTTTTTTTATATATAACCAACGATCGGATTTTGTTCAAAAACTATACAGCAACCCGCATAGGTGGTATGTACATGTGTGCAAAATTTCAGGTCGATCAGAGAAACGGTGCAACCTGTACTGAAGCAGTAACAGAAAAAAAAAAAAAACAGACATTCGAGCCATAAGAGTCAAGTGGAGACGCTCGCTCAATTAATTTTTTAATATTAACAATTTAGGGGAAAGCAAGAAACAAGCGTCAATTCATATACTTCACATGAACGTGTGTATCATATTTTAAGTCCTGGTGAAGAAGACAACATGGTCTTTGAAACGTCGACAGACAATATCATGAATACTACCGCGACAGACGGAACAGACCGATGAATCCTAACATTGTCATCAACGGGCAGCGAGACACTAAAAAGAATTAAGCTATGTAGGCCTCAATTTCCTGCATTCAGCCAGCTTTCTTATCTTAATTAGGCCTACCCTTGAAATTGATTGTTATATTTTTTATTAACTAGGAAGCTTCGCAAACGCTTTTTTCAGTCGCGTTGATGGATGAGCTTCTTAATTATATAATTTCAAATAATAATAAAAACATATTAACACGGCCCATACAAAGCAATCATTAGGTCTGTTGGATCTTTGATTGTTTGTAACAAGGCTGTGAGTAAGGTATAAAATCTCCTGTGAAGTTTTCATACAAGGCTGTGAGAAAGATCTAAAATCTATATTTTCGTGCCATTTGGGCGGATTCTGACCAAACGGGTGGGGCTACAACGTTCATATTTCACATGGACATTAAGGTAAGGGTGATGTATTGACTTTTGAAAGAAAAAGTTGAAAAAGTTAGCAAGAATCTATAGCAATAAAGGTTTTAATATTTAACACCTCAAAAAACTCAAATTAAAACCTTTATTTCTATAGATTCTGGCTAACTTTTTCAACTTTTTCTTTCAAACGTCAATACATCACCATTACCTTAATGTGCATGTGAAATATGAACGTTGTAGCCCCACCCGTTTGGTCAGAATCGGCCCAAATGTCACGAAAATATCGCACTAAAAATCGAAAAAAATCGTAAAAGTACGATATTCATGAGAAATATTTCTTCGATTGTACCCAAAAACGTAGCAAGTCTAAGTTCAGAGATTTCGAAGGTCCCCTCAAATTTTCATAAGGATCGCATATGCCGTTTGCCCGGTAGAGAGCAAACAAACAGACAGAAAAACGGAAAAAAAAAAAAAAAAACACCAGGGCTAAATTTTTTGGGGGGTCGGTGAAATTTAAGTCTTCGCTTCGCTCATCCAAATACATAATTGTAGGTCTACAATAGTGTTGATTTAAAGTCACAGATTTTCCAGTGATATTCAGACAAGGGATTGGATTTGACAACAGGAGACTTTTGTAACTTGCCAGTGGTGAGCTGGCAACTGGCAAGTGGATTTTTTTAGGGTTGTCTACAAGGATAATTATTCTTGTTGTAGCACAAAATAATTGACAAATTCATGGGAAAAAATGCATTTTTGGGGGGGGGGGTGGTTGTGATAGTTGTGACAGCTGGGACTAGGCCCTACGCCATGTTGATGACGTAGGGGTAGAGTCGAGGAGGCTGTGGAACCAGGCTGGAGAGAATATGGGAAGGCAGTGGTTCTAGAGGTGGGCGTGAATATGGCAGTTGGCTAGAGGTGTGTGAGGATGGACTACAGAATAAATTATGTTATCACGTACAATAAGGCATATGTGTTTCTTTATTTAATAATTACGTCCAGTGTAAGTCCTGAACATAAGACAGTGGTAGACCTAGCTATTGGTGTTCCCAAGATAGAATGTATCATTTTCAGTTCAATCCATTTTGTTATTTTCAAGTTGAATCTGCTGATGATAGGCCTACAAAGTAACAGTCAAGCATGTGGCAGGTAATGTTCCAACTAAGGGCGCCTTCTCCGCTCACTACACTACTATGAACAAACTATACTACACTACATTATACAGACTAGACTAGACTATACATAGGCGGGAGTCTTTTAATGGCCTAGTATAGGCCTACTTCTTTTGTAGGTGAAAAGCATTTAAGTCTGGTAGGCCTTTTAAAACCAAATTTCTTCAAGTACTACCTGTATAGGCCAATATTTTTTTTTTCTTGTGCAAAGTTGGCCTCCCTTAACCATTCTTCTGTCTTGCTATCCAATATAAGACTGCCTCCTTTTCTATCCTGCTCAATTCATCGGGCAGGGAGTCAATGTCACTCTTGAGGGCGGGGCATCCAAAGAGATGCGCTCTGTCTTGGTCTTCTAAATTACAAAGTTTACAGGTGGCCGGTTCGTTGATAATGTTAAAGCGGTGCAGGTGGTGACGTTGTGACCGGTTGCAAGCCGGAAATGGGCGGTGGCCGTCTTTCTCGACCAGTCTTTGTCTGGCCCTTTCTTGATCTCGGTCTACCAGTTCTTTAGTCATGAAGTCTCTTCTGTGGTGTTCCTGAAGATCTTTTTTGTGGTTGATTTGATCTTAGTTTTGACATTTTTGAAGGAGAGAGGCGCTGCTGGTGGTTGCAGTGCTTTTGTGGCACTTTTGGCCAAGAAGTCTGCCTTCTCATTCCCCATGATCTTGCAGTGGCTGGGGATCCATTGAGCCTCTTTTTGTTTGTTTTGCTGATGGAGGCTGGCAAGGGAGTTTTTGAAAAGCGGCGATTTCGGATGGAGGTTCGCTGCTTGGGAGACAAATTGGATGGCCGAGATACTGTCGCTTAGGATGACAAATTTTGTCTTGTTGAGGTGGAAGGCGGGGGTCTCGGCAATTTTTTCGGCCGCCTTGGCGATGGCTGCGACCTCAGCATTGAAGTTTGTTCACCGGCTCCTATTGGAGTGGCTTCTTCGAAGAAGATGCAGTGGATGCCGTAGTCTGTTCTGTTTGTAACCAAGTCATTGGAACCGTCCGTGAAGATGTGCACCCACTTTTGAAGAGGAAAGTGCTTCTTCAGGTGCTCCTCGGCAAGCTTTTTCAGTTCTTTGTGGTCATGGTCATCTTTCTTCTCGATGCCATTAATTTTTGTCCCCGGGGTGAGCTGATTGGACTTGTCTGGCAGAAGCTCTGGGAGTGGTACATCAAGTGGTGCACGTGGTGCTTCTAGGAGGATAGGACAGTTTTTACTCTTCAGTTGGTGGATTGTTTCACCAAAGTTAGTGTGCGCCTTGACTTTTGAGGTTAGGTAGTTGAGCCATTTGTACTTATAGACTGTGTATTATGTTTTCAGTGGAATCCCAAGATTACTACCTTGCCTGGACTATATGGAATTTCTTTTGGATTTTTAGTACCATTTGGCCAGATTTTGCAACTTCCAACAATATGCACTGTGTATACATTGCGTTTGACCAACTTTGTCGCATTCTTTGCGAACTTCTACTTGCTCTATGACCTTCATAAGAGGATTCATGATGTATCCGAGGTAAGTCATCGGTGTGCTACAATAGTTTACGGTATAATTTACTCCCCGAGTAGCATGGAACAACAATAGATCATTTTAATTTGTTTTGTTTAGCCATAGGCCTATTAGCTTATATTTGTGTTGTAATAATAATTGTGATTCCACATCCATGTCCTTACTTCTTTATATTATATTATGTATATATATTTGTCATTATGTCATTATTAGTTGTAATCACAACTCTATTCTAGCTTCATAGATAGGTCTAAAAACTTGACATTTGTATGTAGTTTATGTAGGCCCTAGTAAAGTCAAAACTACTTAGTAATGTCGTATAATAGTAGGCCTATGAATGTGTTGTAGGTAGCATTAATATATTCAAACTATGTAAACGTTTGCTCTATTGTATCTAATGTTCTCTGGAATATAAATTCTGTATTAGATTAATAAAGAATAATAATAATCTATATGCCTATACTATATTATATAAATATTCATTATTTAAACAAAATGTATATAGTAGTAGTAGTAGATTTTGCAACTTCCAACAATATGCACTGTGTAATTTAACAGTGAAAAGGTTAAGCCTGTTTGACACTATGTCCCTGCAGTATTTCATGCCTTCATAGTTACTATCCTCTATGTTGCTGTAGATCTTACAGTTAGCTTGTGTTGGTTCGTTCGTACATAGGCCTACAGGAAGGACTCGACCACCCAAGCTCAATGAGACCAAGTACAGCTTGGATAACACAAAACACCTGTGAGGGTTTTTTCTCTAGCTTGCTGTGTGATGTGGAATAATGGACTCGAGTTATGTAACTGTTGAGGGAAAATAAAAGCTCGCAAATATTGTCCATATGGCTATTTAGAAATTATTGTCGGCTCAATTGAGATTTTTGCGTTGCCTTACTATTAATTATTATTTCATATGAATCATGCCACAGACATTCCATAACATGAATAATATGATGTATTTTGGTCTTGGATAATCACTTTTGACATAAGGGAATACATATATTTTTTCTATTAGGTAATATATTTATAAGGTGATCAAATACCTTCCATAGGCATGTCTTTTTTCCTTCTTCTATTTTGTTCGTAATTATCTCTGATTTTAGCGATTTGACTTTCACATATTTTTGTTTTACAGGTTCCAAAATTGTCAATGTTCTTCAGTTCGTTGAATTTGGCCACATTTCCGTTGCTATATTTCTTTACGTTCTTGTATTACACGGACTCGGTTTCCACGGCTCTTGTGCTGCTAATGTATGACTTGCACTTTACGAAGCACATGAAGAGTGCAGCCGTGACTGGTCTTGCTGCTTGCATGGTGCGACAGTCTAACATCATCTGGGTGGGATTTCTTATGCTGGAAGCGTTTCCCGAAGTCATAGTTCGCCAGGAGTACGTCACTTGCTACCACAAAGAACTGAAGATAAAGCAGAATACACTAGGCTATTTAAAGGTATGTACAGCTTTTAAGTCTGATTTAAAATCAAAGTATCTATCTCGATTAATGTGTCACTTGTTTTCCTGCGATGTTGCTTTACTGTAGTTATTTGTACCTGTGAATGTACCGATACAGGAGCACTTTCTTTTGGTAATACAAATCGTGAGAATGTTCTGGCTCATATGTTATTTTCTAAACATTGAACCAAAGCAAACTATATTAATTTGATTTAACTTTCAGAGCAGGTGAGGTTTAGTTGTAATAACTCTATTGGACTATAGGCCTACACTGCACTTTAATGAATAAATAACAAGATTTTAAACAATATTTTGATGGTCTTCCACGGGTTTTATTTTTTATTTTATTAACAACAGTACACGAAAGAGAACCAAATAAGTATACTGCCAGTGCCTTCCCAATATAACCAAACATTAAAAGAAAATACTTATCAACTTAAGCCTACAAAAAATTAAAACAGAGTTGCCATCGAAATATTGTAGAAAATCTTGTTATTTATTTATTAAAGTACAGTGTATAGTCCATAGAGTTCTTACAACTAAAGTAAACTAATCATGATTGTGTTCCAAACAGATTAGGGTATCTCTACTATAGCCCATAGCCTGGCCATGTTGATTATTATGGTTTATAGACTATAATTTAGTAGGGATGTTGTGGGATAACGGCGGGTTAGGCCCTTTTAAAGCCCCTACTGTTGGGCGTCAAATGTGGGATAACGGGTCTGCAACTCGCTTTGAAAATTATTATTTTTATAATATTTCAAGTTTTTCGCGCTCAACAGAAAAACATAGGCCTACTTTTGAAAAATCCAATTAGTCTGGCAAGATCTAATTGCTCAAAATGCCTCGGCTTAGCTACAGTCGGAGATCGATGAGAAAATTATACTGGAAAACTATTATTACTATTTACAACCAATTTATACTCTAAATTTAATTTTGCAGTAATTTATACTGGTTTCTTTAACCTTTTGACGAGTGAGTTAGCTTTCACCTTACTACACCCCTGGAGTGGGTTATTTTTTACATTTAACAAAATCCTGTTTTTTGGGTCATTCCTTACTAACTAGGCCTAGGCCTAGCACTTGAAAACCCAAATTAGGGCTTACATCACTATTTGAATCATCAAAATTAAAAATTGTGGGGTCTAGTTTCGGGGGTTGACAGCACGTCTAGGCCTAGGCCTAGCCCTAGCTGTAGGCCTACGCCCACCTGTTGTATCGGCAATGGGAGCTAGTCCCTACTTGACTTCTACATCTTATTAGTATCAAAACAAATACTTCACTGTCTCTAATATCAGATTCATCTATTTTATTTGTAGTTACCGTCGTAATTCCGTCTCCTAAATCAACAGGCCGGCGTTTGGCGGCCACAATAACTCGCAAACACATCGTGGTACTGTCAATTTCCATAAACACTTGCATTTAGTTATTTATTTACAATAAAGTTGGCAGCACTATACATCGCCTTACAAATAGTTCTTACTATTGCCGAGAGGTAACGCTACACGTCTGTTTTAAAATTATCCAAAGAACTTGAAACGGAAAGACAACACACTCGACACACAAGGCAAACGTATGAGATACAGGCGTACTCCTGGCGCCATTTTTAAACTCCACGTATTAGATACGGGCGTACTCTACAAAAGGTTAATTTAAATAATTATTAAAATAGGACTTTTGTGTAAATAATGAGATTATTCTAGGGTCACCTTGCTTATGTAATGATAAGAAAATGTAGGAAAGTATCCTATGGTTTGAATTTTTTAAATGAAAATTGCAGGTTAGTTGGCTGAAATATTATACTAGATGCAAGGAAATACAGGTTTTTAATAACTGAAAAGAACACTCCAAATGCTGATCAATCATACATTATAATATTAGGACACGTATGGCAATTAAGAACAAGTAAATGCCTGCCTAGTTCTGATCAGAAACGACTAATTCAAGATTGATATGGTTTTAAACAAAAGAAAATATCTATCAAATATTTAAAAGTTACAAAGTATTTCTATATAATAAATGGTTTTGATCAAAGATCAAAGTACTCATCGTAGATGTACAGGTACAGCTTGGTCCTTTGGTTGACGAGGAATGGACAAGACCCTCCAGCGACCGACACTGGAATTTGGGATAGGGAGGATCTCGCTCGCCCATTAAGCTCGCCCGGATTCAAACTGGAGATATGCTCGGACAGCATCTACGAAGTGTAGCCCTCTGACCTGGTACGGTCACCAAAGCCCATGAACTGAATCGCCCCTCAGGATTCGTCGGATTAGCTGCTACGCTGGGTTCCACTTTTCTCGAACTGTTTATACTACTCCGTTATCGCAAAAGTTATCTTCGTAATGATGACCTTGCATTCATGACCACCCCGTGCTTACGTCACCGCGCTCTATGATTGTTCGCTCCAAAATCTAAACTCGTCCAGTTCAATAGTGTTTCGGCTTACTTGCACAACAATCCACTGTCTCAAATCAGACGCGTTGTTGCTCTCTGTCAAGTTCTCTTCTCTCTGAGATCGCTCGCTCTAATCGCGTTCACCTCGTGCGGTCACTCCTGACTGAATATGTGCTCCACTCGCACCCAACACTCACTAGTTACTGTTCTCGCCACTAGGAAGGCCGTAAAACGCGTAAAAGACTACCTTCACACCAAGTTCTTCCAATACGTATAACTCCAACTCGAAACAATAATCAACCACTAGCACGGTCCACAATGAATCCCAACTCACTTCCAAAGTCCACGAACTGTTCTTTATATTCGGTGCAAAATCAAATATCGCAACGGCGACTATCTCCCCTACACTCTGTACAGATGTCCCTCTGTAGGTGGTGACGACGTACGACTTCGTACACAACTCGCAGATCGAACTCGGTTCGATAAAACAAAATGGCTGACTTTCCCTGCTTTTGGCGCAAAGTACAATAGATACGGTAAAACGGTAAATTCTCGCTATCGCGACGATTGCTATTATTCCAGCATAGGATATGGTTCCTACACACTTGTTCGAGGTGTCCTGATGCTGTTTCGAACACTAATTTGGTCACTAAGACCATCCACACAGTTCCAAACTCTTACCCACGCTATTTGACACGACTTCTCTAAAGTCCTCTAATTCGCAAACTATAACTTCGATCGGATCGGTGCTTAGATCCACGTATTCAGAATTACAAAACCTTTCTATTAGATCCGCTCTCATACGGCTATGCTTCCTGATATCACTGTTATTGCAATCGCGTCGGTTTTCGAATCCACGATGCTAGGCCTATACTGCTAGCTACGTTCAATGCCCGACCTAATGCTCTAGAAATATTAATTCACTCACTACGGGAAAACCACTGAACGGATTTCCAAACTTTATGGCTCAAACAGGGGCGGCTCGTGAGCTATTATTGTGGGGGTGCACATAATTTCGAAGTCATTCTGCGGGAAACAAAGGGTTCTGGGGCACAGCCCCAGCCGCCGGAGGCGAAAAATTTTTCAGGCATTAATGGTCTGAAGTACCCGGAAAACGACTTTAGAGTATATTTTTCGAATTTATTGGTCGGGAAAAACTCCCCTATATGTAATTGTTAATTATAGAAAACCATCCAAAAAATTATTATTATATGCTTGATTAAAATATTACATACCCAAATAATGTCTCTCCATCTCCTCCGACACGCGCCTCAAACATCACATCGTATCGTTTTAAAAAACTGTTTATTTTTAGATCGCTAATTAACGAAGTCATATTATAGTAATTTTCACTTCACGGCACGATAATAATTTTAACACTTTTCGCTCACTTGAAAACTGCTGTTGATCTCACTTCACCAACCCTGTCGCGAACAACTTTCACTGGCTACTGACAGTGACCGGAGTGTGGGGGTGAATGAATGGCGCGAGCACAATACCAAGGCGTTTGAATGGAAGTAACGGTTTTGACCCTTGTGCACGTGCACAAAACCCAGCTATACCAGACGTTGTATAACAAAAGACAACCTGAGGCTTGTTCTGCCGGCCTTTCCGTGTTAAATTCACGTAAAAATGTGTGCACACTCAGAGTGTCATCCCCCAACGGCAGCACTTACTGCAGAATGACTTTTGCCGAATATGCCTTGCTCTGGGCCAGCCAAAATATCCATACAAACAATACTACGATTTATTGGGAATATTACGAGATTGGCTTCGAACCTTAAATTTGGAATTTAGTTCGCGCAAATATTTGGGGGTGCACGTGCACCTGTGCACCTATACACGAGCCGCCCCTGGGCTCAAAACACTTGCGTCACTGTGTCAATTAACTTGGCAGGCTCTCTGCCCTGCAAAGAGACTATTCTCCACTACTAGGAAAACGCTCAAGTCCCGCCGCGTTGATGGATGAGCTTTTTTAAAGTTTTTAGTTTGCGTGTGATATTTTACTTTTGCAAGTGCTTTGTTTTTCTGCTGACGCATTGTAGGTGATTGTTGTCAAGTTTCTATTGTTTCTTGTTAATTTGTTATTATTTAACGTAAAAATCTTACATTAAAAGCTATATTTCTATGGATTCTGGCAAACTTTTTCAACATTTTCTTTCAAAAGGTACTACATCACCATAACCTTAATGTCCATGTATAATATGAACGTTGTAGCCCCACCCGTTTGGTCAGAATTGGCCCAAATGGCACGAAAATATCGCACAAAAAGTCAAAAAACGTATATTAAAAGCTTTATTTCTCTCGATTCTGGCTAACTTTTTCAATTTTTTCTTTCAGAAGGCAATACATCACCATTACCTTAATGTACATGTGAAATATGAACGTTGATGCCCCACCCGTTTGGTCAGAATTGGCCCAAATGTCACGAAAATATCGCACTAAAAATAAAAAAAATCGTAAAAGTACGATATTCATGAGAAATATTTCTTCGATTGTACCCAAAAACGTGGCAAGTCTAAGTTCAGAGAAAACGAAGGTCGTGTCAAATTTTCATCATGATCGCATATGCCGTTTGCCCGGTAGAGAGCGAACAAACAGACGGAAAAACAAACAAAAAAAAACAAAAAAACAACCGAGCTAAAATTTTTGGGGGGTCGGTGAAATTGAAGTCTTCGCTTCGCTCATCCAAAAAACTGTAATTTAAACGTGGGGAGCAACCTCCACCCACCTTGCCGATTCCGCCGTCGTCCCAGAAGAAGTGCCTAGTCCCAGCATGCAATTCGCACATGCACGTTACGAAGTCAACCACGAAGCGACCCACTTTGACCCTTAGCTCAATGCTAAGTATATGGGGACGGTGTCGTTAGTGTAGTCCGGAACCCAAAAGACCAACGCTATGCTAATCCCGCGCGACCAAACAAGGATTAATATTATAGGATGGAAAAGACATAGGATATTATTACTAGATTAACTAAATTATTTTATAATTACGTATTATAATGGATATTACCGATGAATGCTATAAACCGTATTTCTAGGCTAGTGAAGATAAGATGATCCCGCGTTTAGGCTCTGTGTTGCCCTCTGTTGATAAAGTAAAGCAACAAGTTCTCCCGCGATAGAAAATAATTAGAATAGAAAAGATAAATAGAGTAATTAATAAATCGATTTCTGGCTAGAAATCATTTATTAATTAAACAAAGTTTTATTAGCAACAGTGATTGATATTATCGTTACATTGATTTTTTTAAAAGCTGGGTGGGATTGCAGTTGACTGCTACAAAATTCAGAAGGCGGTGATTTTATTTATCTAAATTAATTCGAAAAATTGGCGGCAGTAAGACAGTATGGTAGGTTTTGTCACAATGTTAGAAAGGGTAGTTATTTCGGATAAACATAGTCATATTCAATCGACATTGAATTAAATATTGCACTTAATCTTTGCAAATTTGTTATTTGATATCGTAAATAAAAGTCAAATTAGTATTAGGCCTATGGGTAGGGACCCTGAGAAATAGCAAACAACAAGTTCTTATTTCGTTAAAAAGAATCTTCAATTTCAATATATAAACTCAAAGTAAAGGCATCACTTCGTCATAAAAATAACACTGCAATCACTACCCTTCAGCGAAATGAACACGTATTACACATAAACAAATAT
Organism: Sweltsa coloradensis; assembly: GCA_024449915.1. Classification (NCBI taxonomy): domain Eukaryota; kingdom Metazoa; phylum Arthropoda; class Insecta; order Plecoptera; family Chloroperlidae; genus Sweltsa; species Sweltsa coloradensis. The sequence continues at coordinate 22,733 of JAMZAV010001524.1, read as the reverse complement.
TTAGGCCATATGAAGTTAACTTAATTGGAATTAGGTAGGCGTGTTCAATAATAATATTTTCAACTTTCATGGTGCCAACTATAGGCCCTACGTTAAAACAGAAATATTGATTTCATTGGCCAATTTGTCAAATTAATTGCATATTTTGGAGCTTCAACTTACAGAATAATTGAGAAAAGTTCTCGATTTTGCTCTAATTTAGCAGAAAAATGTGATTTTTCCCTTATTTTGCTACTTAATAATAAAACAAAACAGTCATATTTAGCATCATTTGGTGAAAAAAAGTCATTCACGAAATTTCAGGGTCCCTACCTATGGGTTTTCCAGCATTTCCACCCTCTTATTTATAATATTAATAGTTACCCTAATTGGATGAGCGAAGCGAAGACTTCAATTTCACTGACCCCCCAAAAAATTTAGCTCGGGTGTTTTTTTTTATTTTTTATTTATTTATTATTTTTGTCTGTTTGTTTGCTCTCTACCGGGCAAACAGCATATCCGATCTTGATGAAAATTGGAGGGGACCTTCGAAATCTCTGAACTTAGAGCTGTATTGTTTTTAGGAACAATCGAAGAAATATTTCTCATGAATATCGTACTTTTACGATTTTTTTCGATTTTTTGTGCAATATTTTTGTGCCATTTGGGCCAATTCTGACCAAACGGGTGGGGCTACAACGTTCATATTATACATAAACATTAAGGTTATGGTGATTTAGTACCTTTTGAAAGAAAAAGTTGAAAAAGTTAGCCAGAATCCATAGAAAAAAAGCTTTTAATATAAGTTTTTTGATTTTTTGTGCGATATTTTCGTGCCATTTGGTCCAATTCTGACCAAACAGGTGGGTCTTCAACGTTCATATTATACATGGACATTAAGGTTATGGTGATAAAGTACCTTTTGAAAGAAAAAGTTGAAAAAGTTAGCCAGAATCAAAAGAAATAAAGCTTTTAATATAAGTTTCTTACGGTAAATAATAACAAATTGACAAGTAACAATAGAAACTTGACAACAATCACCTACAATGCGTAGGCAGCAAAACAAAGCACTTGCAAAAGTAAAGATATCCCACGCAAACTAAAAACTAAAAAAAAAACACTGATCCATCAACGCGACTAAAAAAAGCGTTTGCGAAGCTTCCTAGTGGTAAAATCATACCTTGATGATAATACTATAGGCTTACACTAGTTACCGTAGGTACCGATTGTTAATCCTTAATAATATGAAATCGTTGATCAATACTATATGGTACGGTTGATGTAGTTTTATTTCCGTGACACAAACAATGATATTGTAGCCCTACAGCGTTAGTTGTACTTGCAGGTACGGTATATCGATCAAAAATAGTTTAAGATCCCTAGTATAGGCTTATGTACCTTAGTGTGTTACCTACTATATCCAAATGTCTGTATTCTGCCATAGCAACCTCTTAACCGTATCACTAGCAAAGACTCTTTCCCTCCACTCCCCCATCAAACCCTCCAAATCTAGCCCCCTAATCTGGCTAGATGGTAAAAGCATCACTCGAACCAACTCTACTAAATTGCTAGGATTAAACATATCTGAAATTAAAGGAGAAAGAAACATTTGGCAACCACTTTTGAGGTTTGCAAGATCAGGCGCGTCGTATCCTGTTTTTAATGGTTTTATGACGCCTACCCTCCCAGTTCTTGTGTTTACGACTGTTTTGTACGGGCGACCTACGTCACAGTGCCGGCTTGCCTAGCAGGGGTAGGCGGTTACGGCTTGCATACCAGTCTTGAGAGTGGTCCGTCTCACATGCACGATGCCTCAGTGTTCCGTCTTTGGTTGTAATAATAATAGTGGTGATAAGTATGAATCTTCTGGTGACAGTGTTCTTCCATCGATTTCCTAATAGAGACAAATCGCCTAGACGTTTTAATCGCTGGAGGGAGAGTGTACACCGCAAAAACTTTAATCCGTCCTCAAATGCAGTTATTTGTTCAAAGCATTTTTTTTGGAATGTTACTATGACGCCTCGTCTTTGATGAAATTTTTTTTTTATTGTCAGACCAAAAATCACGTCCAATACTCAAAACGTCCTCGGTGCCCTCCCAAAATCTTACCGGATCAACTTCATTGGCTGAAATACCTATTAAAAAAATCCGTTATTCACGTTACTCATCAAAATGTTAATAAATTTTGATCATGAAGATTTACCACTAATGTAAGAAGGCTGGTCTCCCTCAGTTTGTGATACGTTGCAAGTAATAATTGACTGAATGGTAAATAAGTTACGTGTTAGTGTAAATGATAGTATAGACTATAGAACAACACTCAGACATTTACAATTGTTTTTACCAGTCTGTACAGTGCGAAATGAGCAATAAAACGTAATTGTACGACAACGACGACGACACCTCACTCGATCTGTGGCGAATCGCGCGTCGATTTAGACACTTCATTTCACATCGACAGCTGCAGCTCGCAAACAAGTTCAGATGAAGAAAGTGATGACACGTCGAGGTCAAACGATACGGAACCACATTTAGAGATACCCGAGAATAAAAATTCAAGCACCCAATTGCTGACGGCACTGTTTTATATTATTGCATGGGACTGTTTGATTGATTTGTTTCGATTTTGTCAAAATTGTGGTACTCGTGTGATAAAGATATCTCGATTTACCACGGTTGCTATGCTTGTTGTACGAACCACGTGTGAACTAGGTCATTTGCTAAGCTGGCACTCACAGAACGTTTACAACAAGAGACCGTTAGGTAATATAATGATATCAACGTCCATTATGTTATCACTTATCAGGAATAACTTTTTCATCATTTATAAACTTTACCAACACTCTCGGCTTGCAGTTTTTATCGCGACCGTCGTTTGACAAAACAATTCGAAACTATGTAGATGACGCGGTTTCCAATGCTTGGAGCAAAGAACAATCAGAAGTAATAGGGCCTATCAAACCTTGCATCTTCATCTAGAGTGTGGCTTGCAGGGGATGGGCAATACGATTCGCCTGGATTTAGTGCCAAATACTGCACGTACACTGTCATGGACTTAGATACACTAAAAGTAGTGAACTTCAAAATCGTACAGAAAGGCATGGCAATGGCGGGAGTAACCGGAGACTTAGAAAAAGCTGCATGTATAAAAACGCTTGAAAATTTAAGTTCCTCTTCACTGTCACTTTCGTTTTCACTACAAGAATACTCGGGTTCATACTGATAGGGCTCGATTTGTTTATCCATGGTTACCCTCGGACTGTCAAACTACCACTGGACAGCACGTGGACTCACTCAGAGATGTATTCATCCTGAATAACTTGTAGCATGTATAGTCGTGACCAAGAAACATGGTAGATTTAAAGATGTAAATATGTAGTCAACATAAATTCTCTTGGAGTTATAATTTTGTGTAAAAGAGTAAGCTTAATTGAAAAGATAATATTACAGTTTGTATCTTGTATTTAAATCAATAATAATGGGACGTCCGAGTGCAGGATGGTTTTAGTTGCATTTGGTTTGGTCAGCCATCCCTACAGACGGGGTATGATGGCCGGCACCTGCCACGGCACTGACGTAGGCGCTCAACCGAACGCGGGTCTTTAAATGCCATAAACGTGCGATCGGCTGCAAAATTCATACCGCTCTAAACTGTATTGTTATAAAGAAAGACCATTCTGTGCAATCATAGATGAAAACAACATTTGTGGATTTGCTCCCCAAATGTTTCCTGCTCCTTTAAGATTGGTCAATCCACATTAATCAGGTGGCCTCTAAAATTTAAAGTGGTTGTTTCATTCTCAGGAAGCTTAAAAAGCTAGTTCATCCCCACATACTTAAAATGGTTTACTTTGCTCATGTTCACTAATTCATATCATATGACCTACTTTTCTGGGGTGCATCCCCCCAAGCAACCAGAATATGCATACTCCAAAAGAGAGCCATCCACATCATGGCTGGTGTCTCCAGGAGGCATACTTGTAGAGAGCTTTTCAAGGAACTCGGAATACCAACTCTGGCCTGCTCTCCTATTCAAGCTGCTGCGACATTTGTCCGTTCCTACCCCAACCTTTTCCCACTAAACACCTCTGTCCACTCCCATTTTACAAGAGCAAATCTCCAAATTTCACATTCCCAACCATAAACTAACCCTTTTCTCAAAAAGTCCACAGTATCTAGCTTTAACTCTATAACAAACTACACGAACCTCTCCCTCCATTTCATCTTTTAAGTCTAATATGAAATCATTTCTTATATCTAAAAGTTTCTACTCGCTCCATGAATACCTCTCTGCCTTAATGTAATGTAAAATATATACTATTAATTAATCCATTTATCATGTTAAACCTTGTAAATTATTTCATCAATGTTATGCATGTTATGCAACATTACATTATGTTTATTTTCTACATTAATTTTACTACCACTAGTAGTACTTTATTTCTTATTCTTCTTGTTTCTTAATACTTTTTGTTACCTATCTATTCACCTTCTCCTTCGGGAGTTATACATGTACCATGTGCACGTCAAGTTGAATTATTGTTATTTATTGTTATTGTTATACAGTATACGTACACCACAATGTGCGTGAATGTATAAGAAGGCTAAAATGTATTATTATAAAACGGTAGCAGGCTTATATGAAACTATTCTTGCAATAATGTTGTTGATGTCCTGAGCCCGCATTACATTATGTCATTATGCACCCAGCCGCCCAGTAGAGACGGGCCTGCCCACTTTCTTTACTGTCCATGACCTGTGGCATTTTATCAATCACTTCCATGAATCTAGCACATAAAAGCAGATGCTACTTGGTCATTACATAATCTGCATATATTCCAAGATGTTTTGCCAGAAGGTCATGCATGCCCTGTCTGTCTCCAATCAAAACATTCATGCTGTTGCGTTCCTTTGGTATGTTCCATTTATTCTGTTGTTTGCGTAAGCCTCCCACCTTTTATTCCTCCAATCCTTTTTCAATATTTGCTTTACTTTGCTGTTGTGAGCTGATATGAGGTGTGATTTTATTGTAATATGTAAGAATAAGAAATATATTTCACAATTTGTTCTTTCTCACCCCATCTTTGGTAGAAAGTATGCTTTTTCACTCCCCCGCAACCACACGTTTTCTGTAGGGCCTATATTTTTTATTTATGTGAATATGATGTTATTTTTAGTACATGTTCCTAGGGCTGATCATTTTCCCCTCTATAATAATATATAATTAAAAATACCTACCTGCCTTTGTTTTGTTCTTCTCAAATGCACTCATTTGGCTTATTATGCCATCATACTAGAGACCTAGCCAAACCATTGCAAATTCTATACTAGTATATGTTTCCCTTATAAAAGTATTCATCAAGTTCTGTCTTGCAGGTTCTCAATAAATGCCTGAAACGAACCATAGTACATGGTGGCTTCCAAGCATCTGCCAGGATTCTATTCGAGTACTTGTTGGAGATCTGCGGCTATGTATTCGTCTGCATCTTGTTCGGCTTGTTCGTATTCGCCAACGGTGGAATCGTTGTCGGAGATCGCGCTGCACATCAGCCTGCCATACACGTTCTACAATTATGCTACTTTGCAACGTTTACTATCGTCATGGCAGCACCTTATTTCATATCCGAAGTAATCCCGTTCCTGAAAGCGGCCGCCAACAGTTTGAATTTTGTTTCGACCATGTGGCTTATCATGGCTGTGATTGTACATTATTTCACAATTGAGCATCCATATCTACTAGCAGATAACAGGCATTACGTGTTTTACATATGGCATCGTATCTATCGTAGCCACTTTCTGATGCGCTACCTTTTGATTTTTGTGTACATCTTCGCAATAATTGAAGTGATCAGGAAACTTACTGATACCAAACTGACATTTCGGCTGCACTTCATTGTGTGTCTGGCGCTAGTTCTTGTGCCCCAAAGTTTGCTAGAGTTCCGGTACTTCATTATTCCATACTTGTTGTATCGGTTAAACATTGTCCCCACTAATAAGCAATTGATCGGTGAATTTGTTTGGTATTCGTTAATTAATGCGATCACAGTTTACTTGTTCCTTACGAAAACCTTCTACTGGCCTGATTCGGAAGAAAAACAGAGGATAATTTGGTGAAACTCATTATACAGTGCTCAATACCAACTTTGAATGAACACTTTATTTAAATGCCATTTATATCACTCTTTGTGGTAGGCCTACTAGCTTTGAATACGTAGTTATGTATCATTCATTAAGTTTAATTTGTCTGCATTAGGTCTAGCTAGAGGCCTATCTCCTTTCCAAATAGTTTTTTTTAAGTTAACGTTGGGTACCAGATTAGACCTGCAACACCATATGCATCACAATCTCTTCTATCAAGATACGTTATGCCGCACGTTTTTTGTCGTTGTATTTGTTGAAACCAAAATTCCACGTAAATAAATTTATTATTGCAATGGTGTTGATTTAGTTTGTCAATTGTTTATCACTAGGCCTAGACCACTAAGGCTGTTGGACAGTTTGCTTGGAAGCTTTTCCCACTGTCTTGATGTTGGGACCCTCAAATAAATGCTATACCAATGCCTGATTTGCTCTCTTTTGTTAACTACTTCAATTGTAAGTTTCATTTGCCTGACGTACAGTTCTGTGTAATACCTAATACGCATTTATCAACCGTGAATAAGTTATCAGTTGAGGAATAACAAACTGCCAAGTAGTCTTCAGGTTTACATTGCTTTGCCATTACAATAGTTTTGACTTTGTCGAATTAAAAAATGAACATCCATGCAGAGCAAACAATGGTTTAGACTTTTAGAGAGAATGTTTATAATTTCATGGACTCTAGTTTTCTTTTCAATTCAATCCATATTATTAGTTACATTCCATAACTGCAAGGGTATTTCTCGTATCATTGTATAGTTGACTGTGCGGACGAGCTGACTTTTAGATGAGAATGGTGCGTTACCACTCCCCCCTATTGACATGTTAAAATACTGGATCTCATGACGTGCTCCATTGTTTGTGTTTTTTATCTAGAGTGAGATTTTAGTATGTTTGACAAACATAACATCAAAAGCTAACTGTGTTAATTTTAGTTAATGCATTCTCTTGTACGAGAGTGCTGTAACACTGAATCACATATTAGTGAGTAAACCCCTTTAATCCAACGTGTTTAATCCAGCTGTTGCGTGGTGTCGGTTTCAATTCTCATTACACACAGCGTTTGTTGCCTGAACTGTGATTGTGCTTCAACAGGCTTTGACGTAAGGTGGTTTAAGAACTAGTCAACATAGTACAATGTTAGATTTGGGAGGGTGAGAATGTTATTCAATGTGATTGAGTTTGACATTGCGGCACCATTGTAATCTCTGAACATCGATCCAGCTAGAGTAACAATAGTACCAGCTTAATCTCCCCTCCCCTCCCCCAACCATAATATTTTATAAATACATGTTACCATTTTAGCTGGCACTCATCAAGGACAAGCGAGAGCATGTACACCAATGTTGGCAATACCAGGGTTGTAAAAAAACGAGTTTAATCGGGGAAAAAACGGGTTTTAATGAGTTTTGGTGTTTTTTGTTTTGTAATGTTTTTAAAATTCATGCTCTTATTATAGCTCAAACAGGAAGTGAAATATTCCAGGCAACTAATTTTTTTAATTTTTTTTTTACATTAATTAAACATTTTTGTTCTTTTCAATGTTCCAAAGCCTACTAGAATTTACTCATTATCCTACTCCAAACCAAGAAAGTCCAAGACTTAGTAGATAGATATCAAAATGATGAACCAAAAGTTCAAAGTTTGGTCAAGTAGTGTGATTAAATTCAAATTTCATCAAAAAGTAGGCCTATGTGAAATGTTAAGGCTATTCGACCACGTTTTTCTATTTTTCAAAATATGCTACCAAGTCAAAACATAGTTAATGGCTTTGAAACCTGGCTATTTTAGAAAATCAAAAATATTTTTTTCAAATTTTTCTGATCCGGTACACGGCCAATATAGCCATCTCAAAATAATTTCAAACTTCAATTCGCCAAGGCACATCATTCAACGTAGGGTGTTGTGTTTTTGTGACATTAATTTTCAACTGGTTTTCTATAGGCTGACTGAGAGAAAAAGGATTTTTTTTAACAATTATCTTTTCTGCGGGAATTTTTTTGTTTGGCGGTACAAATCGGTAAAAAATACCGCCAAACGAAAAAATTCGCAGGAAAGACAATTGTTAAAAAAAAAAATCTCTCGGTCAGTCTATAGAAAAACAGTTGAAAATTAATGTCACAAAAACACAACACCCTACGTTGAATGGTGTGCCTTGGCGAATTGAAGTTGGAAATAATTTTTAGGTGGCTACATTGGCCGTGTATCGGATCAGAAAAATTTGAGAAAAATGTTTTTGATTTTCTAAAATAGCCAGGTTTCAAAGCCATTCACTATATTTTGACTTGATACCATATTTTGGAAAATAGAAAAACACGGTCGAATAGCCTTAACATAATTAATTGTTAATTGTACCATCATCTTTCATTTTGGAGAATATTCCTGAAAAAAAACCTCAGCCCTGGGTGTTTTGATGGCTTTTTTCAAGTAGGTTTTATTGGGTTTAACCCACCAGGTTTAACTGGGCTTGGGACAATCGTAATAACCCTGATTTATACACAACCAACATTAACTTATTTGGTTTTTGTGATATTTTATTGTGATATCTATTGACATTTTATTAGTAGGCCCTAATGAATGAAGTATTAATGCCATGCCACAGAAGAAGAATTTTAATTAAACAGTAAAGTGAGTAAACAATGATTTTCAGAATTGTGGTTACATTTTGCGTAAGGCCCCTAGTCTTCTAAGTAATTTAATAGTAATATTCTTAAAACACTCTTCCTCTTTTGTCAACCTTATCAAATGTTATATCAATGTTTAGGAGCATCAAGTCACATCAATTTATTTGCACGCTTAATATACAGTATTACAAAAGTCTTGATTTTAAAATTGTGAAGTTCAAGTTCAGAAACAGCTTTAGAGAACGCAATTTTTTTTACGATTTGGTGGCAATAGTTCGAGTGCGACAGTGCTAGGATCCCTCAACCAGTGCAAGCTAAACTAAAACTGCCTGTCGTGATTATTTTCATTGTGGGCTATCTATTGGCTATCCTATAATAGCTAATAGCGTAACTTTTGTAAAGATAATTGAGAAGGTTGGGATGGGCAAAATGAAGGGATCTATTTTATTTTTGATGATTACTGTGAAAATATAGCACCAAAAGAATAAAAAAATTGTTAATACATTTAAAAACAAACGACATTTAATAACAATCAATATGTTGACTGGTTGTTAGCCGCCTTACGTCTACAACAGTAGGCCTACACTTGTACTTGTACTGCACAAGGCTGAACAGTGAAAAGTAAATAATTATGAGATAATGGACCTACCGTTGCATTGCACCATGTTGTGTATCAACAGTATCATCTATCTACAGGAGAGATCCCAGTTCTGTGGTTTGACATAGTAGGCTATGTAAATTCTTTGAAAGTTTTCAAAATCATGATGTAGACGAAACCATTTTCAACTTGCCTTTAAACCAACACCATGCAACTGTCCACGACATTGCGATGAAAATTAAAATGTAATTCTTGGGTTATTAAGATGCTGGCCGCAGGTTGCCAGTTAATGATTTTCAAATAATATACTGTAATTAACTAATTGGATTTGAATGTATTTTGGTTTTAAGGGGTTTACTATGTGATACAATTTGTAACTACTAGATATAATTTGTAGTCTATAAGTAATCAATGTTATTTTTATTTTCAAAATGTATAATCTATTTTAACTATCTTCTGCATACTACATGATATGGATTTATCATGCTGTCTGTTCTTAATTTTTTTAATGTATCATTTCGGGCTATTGTTTAAAAATTTCATCCTTGCCTTAATTTTAGGGCTGTACATATCACTTTTTGTTTGTAAATGCTGCCATTGCATTCTAAAAGTTTGGTTTTTCTTGTGTGGTGATTGAAGCCATACTCTTTTTAAGTCGCGCCCTAAAACTGCAATTAAATAAATTTTAAATTGAGATTGACTAAATTCTCGTAAATTAAACATTTTACTACTTAATTGTAGGTAATTTTAATTTATTTTGTTTGAAATGTGTCTAGTCACACACATCTAATTCATTACTGTAGATTTTAATACATACATCTAATGTGAACTGAGAAATTACCATTCTATATTTCTTAATGTTGTAAACTAACTACAGCAAAATAAATACGTACTTACTATATGTTTGTTTCCTTAAAAATATTACTGTACATTCTACAATTTCCAAAGTTGTACACAAAAATAATCTGAATTCACACAAAGTTCATACATTTCCTGGAATGTAGGCCTAACTGTTTGTTTACAAAAACATTACTAGGCTATGAAGTTATTTAAACATTTGAACCTAGGCCTATGTAAGCTGGAGCCTCAATTTTTCTGTGCAATTATATCCAGTATGTGTCCGCTATACTGACTAGTAGGATGCTCTGGGTTTGTGCCTGAATAGGCCTTCATACTGTAGTCTGCTTGGAAGCAACAGAAACAATATCCCCAGACATCTTTTAATACTTATGTTTATTTTGTGCCTTATGAGTTGGCTAACTATCTGCGTTAAAATAGAATGTAATAGGGTGTATCTGTATATCATCATGACGTAGTGCTACTCTAATATCAAATGCATCCTCCTAGAATATTACAAAATATTACTGCATTTCAAGTCCTAGATCAATATCCGCCATCAAATTTACATCTAGGCGGTGAGCAATGGATGTTTTTTTCTGTTGTTAATTTTTATTTTTATTTAATTTTTTTGTTTCTCTAGGTAATTACTAGTTACTCAAACTTCAATAAACTCAAACTATTTTCAATGTTGTAACATAACAGGCAGAATATTTTGATTGGCAAGTTTTAAATTTAAAAGAGATACTTCCAACAAAAGCAACTTTCCAATAGGGAATATGCACCAAGTCCAAATATTGAGATGGGTATAAGAAATGGATAGAAAACCACTTAAAAATGCCATTACTGCAATTTAAAGTAAATATTTTAAATTCTGTTGAGGCTCTAAGTTTGTAGTATTTTATTTCCCACGCAAACAGCACGTGATGTCAAGATCTAGGTCTAGAGCACGCTATAGCATTGTTGACCAATGTTTAAGGTCTTTAGATCAATGAATTAACTACCGCCTTCTAGATTACACCGTTAATATCACTGTTTGGCATTACCTCATTGGCCGATTCGCAACAATACCATATTGTGACGTAGTGGCTAGTTTTTCCCGCCATTATTATTGGTGCAACTTTCAGCTTACTTTTATAAATAAAAATCTTAACTAAATAATAAAAAATATGATTAACGTATTCAGAATGAAGTCTTAATGTAGTGGGGTGATAAAAAAAGTTAGGTTTATTCCCTATTGATCTACAATAACAAAGCCAAAGTACAATATACCAGTATACATATAAAACTGTGTCAAGGTATAGTATAGTATAGTATTTTATTTGCGTCCATCTGAGCAGTACATTGTAAGAAGAAAATCGCACAATTACCACTGTGGGACTTGTCAGTACATAAAAACATACACAATATCATTATCATAAACATACATGAAATTACTGTTGACATTATATGAGACTAGTCCATAAGCCTCTGCCTTCATACAACCAACAAAGCCAAACAATCGATCAGAATTACAGTACATAGATTATAATCTAGTAAATAATACAAATCTGAAGTCAATAAAATCAATAGAGTCAATACATACATAAACCTCTGCCTTCATACAATCAATCTGCCTTTTAATATAACCTAGCAGCACACAGTTGATTTTGAATTTGTTTCCACTTAAACCTGGGAGTATTGACTACGATTCTATTGTATTTAGTCGATTATAGGCACACCCCTATTTTGACCACTTAAAATTAAAACATTATAATATAAATACTTTTGACAAATTGCTCTGTATGCTCCCCGCACCTTTTTAATCTCATATTTTAAAATATACCTGAAGCCTATTTATTCCCCAAAAGACTTTTTTTGTGAATGGGTTATCAACTTGCAGCTAATCCCAAATACAGTGTTTTTGTTACTCTAGCTTAGTGCATACCTCTTGAAATAGTCTCAATGGTTAGGGCCTTCAACTTCTAGATCTAGCACACATATTTTGTAAGTTTTGAGTCATTGTTTTTTTGTTTTTTATTACTTTTGATTTAAATCTGGTTGTTTATTTAAATCATTGCTTATAGAATCAGTTTTTGAGAATGTGAAGGTAAGAATAATGAGGATTTCATGACATGAAGAAAGATTTACAGTGTTTTGTGGTAATATCTCAACAGCAATTCTTACCGATATCAGAAGCTGTTGCTTTATCCTGTTGCTTTATTCCTGACAGTGACATATTGGCGCAAGTCGTCTCCGGATACGCTAGCCCCCTTCACACTTGTAACACGGCACTAGAACGACGACTGGCTGCACTTCATTGTTTGCCCGCTAATCTGCCTTCGGTTGGTAAGTGTCCCTGTTTTCACACACATCATTCAATATTATTAAAGGGACATACAATTTGCATTTTGAGCTTTTGCTATCCTAGTTAAGTGAACAATTATTTTTGGAAAAACCACACAATTCAAAATTAAGTTCAAGGTTCACCACCAATATTAAAACCAAGTGAAATAACCTTATTTTAGTAATTTGAACCTGTTAGACCCTTCTCTTCTTTTCCTTCAACCTCTTCACCTGCAGCCAAGAGCTAGTATAGCACATGTGCAGTGTTGGGGAAGGAACTTTTAAAAAGAACGCGTTCTCGTGAACGCGTTCTTTTTTTGTGAACTTTTTAGTGAACTTACTCTTTTTTTCAATGAATGAACTTTAACTTTTAAAAGTTCTTTTTAAGGACGAACTTTCCAGTTTTAGAAAGTTCATTTAAAGTTATTTCCGGGAGTCGAGCAGCCGTCGACTTGCCGCCGTCGACGCTTAAAAACAATAACAAATCGTTGTTCCATCGTAGGTCTACGTTGACGCACGTTCAGCTGTTTTTGACAAGGTCACGTACGATTCACGAAGTATAAAACGATGCACGCCAACTAATTCGGAAAAAAATCTTGGAAGCCTAAAATGCTCTCTGCCATAATTTTACAAGCTGGTCGACGAGAATGTAGTACAAATCATCAACACGATCAAAGACAGCTCAACACTTTGGTAAGACTCAAACTCGCGAGTAGTTTGGTACTCGAACACCTCTAATTTTTACTCGTGTTTTTCTTCATTTTACGCCAGCCTTTAATGAAATAGAGGGGTTTTTTTTCCAAAAGAACTTTCAAAAGAACTTAGTTCATATTTTAGACGAACTTGAACTTTTCAAAATTTTAGGTTTTAAAAGAACTTGAACTTTTAAAAAGTTCATTATTTGAGCTGTGAACTGAACTTTTAAAAAGTTCATTTTAAAAAAGAACTGACCCAACACTGCACATGTGCCTGTGCCATAGCCAAGAGCTTGCAACTTGTAGTGTCTTTTCCTTTCGTTTTCTGATCCCAGTCACAATTAGTAGGGCAGCCTCTCTCGTTGCCACGGGTCTTGGTTCAAATCCAGGTTAAGACATGGTTGTTTTGTCGCCCAAGCACCAGAGTCTAGGAGGGAAGCCCCCTCACTGGTTGTGCTGTTGTGTGACTTTCCACCTTTCCTATCTCTAACCCCTTTTTTCTTTATTTTCTTTATTTTTATTATTTTTTATATATAAGTATGAATGAAGAGGCACCCTGACTAAGCAACAGAAGGGGCAGCTTTTCTCTTGTTGCCAAGGGTCCTGGTTCGAATCCAGGGTGAGTCATGGATGTTTTGTCTCCCGAGCACTAGAGTTGGGAGGGAAGCCCCCTTACTGGTTGTGCTGACGGTGTGGCTCAGTATGAATGGTGTTTGAAGTAACCTTGCTGATGATGACAACATGCATGCAGAATTTGCTTCTTGCGTGGCCCTACCACAGGTTTGGTTATGTGTTGTGAGTTTTGTTTGCATGTAGTTAGCTGATTTTTAGTGGCCACCATCTACCTGATGAGTCCCAGAAGGACGAAACGCGTCGTGGATTAAGGTAACAACTTTAACTTTAAATTAGTTTAGTTTAGTTTATTTATTCACTTTGATCATACATTTTAGGTAAGATATACTTCTCAGAGAGAGAGAGTGCAGTCGTCATCAGCAGGTGAAAAGTTTTGTCGCCCCCAGCCCTTCAGGCTGGGATTTATGTTCTCTTTGCTTTCCCAACCTGTCAACCCTTCTCCAATCTTATTTTAGTAATATCTCTCAAACCGTACATAAAATCGAAAAAAGGGCTACTTGTACTAGGTATCTGTAGTTTCGTTAGAACTACACCCTGCATGAAAAATTATTCAAATATTGTAATCAGTAGCGTTTTTAATTACGGTATACATTAATTTAATTTAAACCTTGATTAAAATCATTACTGGTTACAATATTTGTAAAAGGTTTTATGCCAGATATAGTTCTAACTAAACCACATGGGACTAGTATCCACTTTTTCTTTTTTGTGTAGCGTTATGTGAGTTATTACTAAAATAAGGTTATTTCGTGTGGTTTTAATATTGGCGGTAGTCCTTTCTCAATTTAACTTAAAATAAGGTTTTCCCATATCTACCTACCTCTCTCTACAAATTATCAATAATAATGTATACATGCAGATTTATTTTTATACACTCACTCAGTATGCTTGGCTTGGAGAGCGTTACATGTTATTTCTTATTCTAACAAGAACCCGAGTAGGAAAAGTAGGTACAGTACCCCTAAAGACCCACCCATTTTATTCTAAAGTGCTAGAGTCTGGGAAAGCTTTTAAACACAGTGGGGATGTTTTTATTTTGCCTAGGGGGTGTCCCCTTAACCCCAAAAGACCACCTCCCTTACTTATTTCCCCTTAAGATCTAGGAAGCTGTTGAACACAGAAGGGATAAAGTAGTTATCTTGAACTAGGTGGGAGTGACCCCCTAAACCCCCACCCCTCCCAACTGTCCACCTCATCCTTATTCTCAATATCCCTCGCCTCGCTGGGGGTCCCTGGAACTGTTTTAAAACACAGTGGGGATAACAGTATTTTATCTTAAAAACCTAGGCTGGGTGTGCCTCGTAAACCCCACCCCTCCCCACTGTCCACCTCTCCTTTTTCTCCAAAATATCCCTCCCCTCGCGAGTCTGGGAAGCTTTAGAACACGGGTGGGAAAAGTATGTTTTTATCTTAAAACACGGGGATGTACCTCTCAACCCACCCCGGCCTTTTCCCCCCTCCAATTCTCCTTCCCCCCTCGCCTCCCTAGAGTCTAGGAAGTTTTTTTAGAACAAGTGGGGATACAGTATTTATTTGAACTGGGGCTGGGATTGACCTTTTAACCCACCCCTCCCAAACTGTCCACCTCATCCTTATTTCCCAATATCCCTCGCCTCCAGAGTTAGGAAGCTTTAGAACACGTAGGATAACAGTATGTTATCTTGAACAAAAGGCTGGGATGTGACCTCTAACCCACCCCCCCAAAACGCCCACCCCCACCCCCACCCTGCCCCTGGTCAAATTTTAAACCGGGGGAAAAAAAACATTTATTCTTGGGTGTCCTCTCAACCCCCCCTCCCTTCCACCTCATCCTTATTCTCCAATACCCTTTCGCCTCGTAGATCTAGGAACTTTAAAAACACAGTAGGGAAAACATATTTTTATCTTGAACTAGGCGGGGGTGTGACCTCCAACCCCCCCCCTCCACTGTCCACCCCCTACTCCAAACCCCCTCCCAATCAAAAGTTAAAACCAGTAATAAATATTTTTTTAAACCGGGGGGTGTATTCCCCCCCCCTCCATGCCCATCATTTATTCTCCAATATCCCCTCGCCTCGCTAGAGTCTAGGAAGTGTTAGAACACAGTAGGGAAACAGTATTTTATCTTGAACTAGGCGGGGATGTGACCTCTAAAAACCCACCCGCCCTGCCCCACCACCTTATTTCCATTCCCCCCCTCCTAACTAAAATTTGAACCAAAATAACAGAATTATCTTAAACTTATCCCCAACCCACCCCTCCCTGCCCCTATCCTTATTCTCCAATAATCCCTCCCTCCAATTTCTGGGCTTTAAACACAAATAAAAAAATTTTATCTTTCTATTTTTCCCGCACCCCCACCCCTGCCCCTTCCCCCCTATCCTTTCTCCTATCCCTCGCCTCCTAGAGTCTAGGAAGCTTTAGAACACATAGGAAAAAGTATGTTATCTTGAACTGGCGGGGTTGTGACCTCTTTTTAACCCACCCCTGCCCCACTGCCCCCCTCATCCTTATTCTCCAATACCCCTTTCCCCTCGCTAGGTCTAAAAAGCGTTAGAAACATAGGATAACAGATTATCTTAATAGGCTGGGATGTGACCCTTTTAACCCCCCCCCCGCCCACGTCCACCTCATCCTTATTCTCCAAATATCCTCGCCTCGTAAGTCTGGGAACTTTTTTAAACACAGTAGGAAAACATATGTTATCTTGAATAGGGCTGGGGGATGTGACCTCGAACCCACCCCGCCCCCACCTCTCCCCCAAACCCTCCCTCCTTTAAAATTTCCAAAAATTTCTATTTTTTTTTAACTCTTTCCTCGCACCCCCCCTGCCCCCCCCTCATCCTTTTTCTCCCAAATTCCCTCGCCTCGCTAGAGCCCGGAAGCTTTTAAAACACAGTAGGGATAACAGTATGTTATCTTGAATAGGCTGGGATGTGACCTTCGTAACCCACCCCGCCACCCCCCCCTCAACCCAATTCCCAAATCCCTCCCCCCTGGCAAACTTTTAAACACATAGGGTACATTTTATCTTAACGGGCTGGGATTGACCTCTTCCCCCACCCCCTCCCACGCCCTATCCTTATTCCCCAATATCCCTCGCCTCGCTAGAGTCAGGAAGTGTTAAAACACAGAGGGATAACATATTTATCTTGAACTGGGCTGGGATGTCCCCTCGAAAAACCCCCCCGGCCACCCACACCCAAACCCCTCCCTGGCCCAAATTTTAAAACCTAATCTATTTTATCTTAACTCTATTCCTTTACCCAAACCCCTGCCCCCCTATCCTTATTCTCCAAATATCCCTCGCCCGCTAGAGTCTGGGGAACTTTTTAGAACACAGTGGGGATAACAGTATTTTTATTTGAACTAGGCTGGGATGTGCCCCTCGTTAACCCCCCCCTGCCACTGTCCACCCCCATCCTTTTTTCCCCCAAAAATCCCCCTCGCCTCCTAATTTTAGAAAGCTGTTAAACACATTTGGAACAGTTTTTTATCTTAAACTAGGCGGGGGATTGACCTCGTAACCCACCCCCTCCCCCCCACCTCCCCTTTTCTCCAATATCCCCCTCCTTCTAGGGACTTTTAAACCCTTCTATTTTCTTACTGGCTTTTCCTCTTAACCCCCCTGCATTCCACCTCACCTTTTCCCTTCCCCCTCGCCTCGTAGATCTGGGAAGTTTTTAGAACACAGAGGGATAACAGTAGTTATCTTAACTAGGTGGGGTGACCTGAAAAACCCCCCCCTCCCTGTATCACCTTTCTAAAAAACCCCGCCCCGCTAACAAACTTTTAAAAAAAACGTATTTTACAAACACGGGGTGCCTCCCAACCCCCCCCTCCCACGTCCCCCCCTCACCCTTATTCCCCAAATATCCTCCCTCCTTTTCCTTTAAACCCCGGGGGTCGTTTTTTTCCCCTAATCTGGGATTACCTCTTAACCCACCCCCCATTTCCCCCTTCCTTTTCTCCCAAAAAATCCCCCTTTAATCTAAACTTTTAAAAAAAAAAGGATTTAAACTATATGTCCCTTTTTCCCCACCCCTGCCCTTCCCCTATCCTTATCCCAATTCCCTCCCTCGCTGAGTCTAGGAAGCGTTAGCCCCAAAGGGAAACGTATTTTATTTTGAACTAGGCTGGGTTGACCTCGTAACCCAAAACCCCCCCCCCCCACTGTCCACCTCACCCCCTTATTTCTCCCAAATCCCTCCCTCCTGGTCTGGAATTTAAACCGTAATCCCCTTTTTTCTAACTCTATTCCTCTAAAACCCCCCTGACTTCCCACCTCATCCTTTTTCCCCAAACCCCTCGCCCCCCTAAGCCCCAACTTTAAACCGGGGGTCTTGTTATCTTAACTTATTACCTCTAACCCACCCTCACTTCCACCTCCCTTTTCTTATCCCTCGCCTCGCTAGAGTCTAGAAGCTTTTTTGAAACAAGAGGGATAACAGTATTTTATCTTAACAGGTGGGGATGGACCCGTAACCCAACCCCCCCCCCTTTCCCCCCTTTTTCCCATACCCTGTCCAACAAAACTTTTAAAACACGGGGTCAATTTTACTACATTTTCGTCAACCCACCCCTGCCACTGTCCCTCATCCTTATTCTCCAATACCCCTCCCCCTAAAAAAATTTTTTCCCCCCCAAAACATATTTACTTAAACCATTTATCTCCCCCACCCTCAACTTCCCACCCCCCCATCCTTTTTCTCCATACCCCCCCCTCGCCTCGCGGGGTTCTAAAGGGTTGAAAACAGTAGGGATAACAGTATGTATCTTAAAACTAGGCTGGTGTGACCTCGTCAACCCACCCTGCCACTTCCCCCTCATCCTTATTCTCCAATATCCCTCGCCCTCGCTAGAGTCTAGGAAGCTGTTAGAACACAGAGGGAAAACAATGTTTTAAAACCAGGCTGGGAGGACCTCGTAAAAACCCACCCCTGCCACTGGGGGTCCCCCTCCTTTTTCTCCAAAATACCCCTCGCCTCGCTGAGTCTAGAAGCTGTTAGAACAAAAGGGGGGGATAAAGATGTTATCTTGAACTAGGCTGGATGTGACCCGTCAACCCACCCTGCCATGTCCACCTCTCCTTTATTTCCAAACCCCTCGCCTCGTAGAGTCTAGGAAGCTTTTAAAACCCAGTAGGTAACAGAAATTTTCTTGAACTAGGCTGGAGTGACTCGTACCCCCCCCTGCCACGTCCACCTCATCCTTTCTCCAATATCCCTGCCCGCTAGAGGGGAACTTTAGAACACAGTGGGGATAAGTAGTATCTTGAACTAGGCTGGGATGGGCCTCTTTAACCCACCCCTGCCACTGCCCCCTTTCATCCTTATTCTCCAATATCCTCGCTCCTAAGTCTGGGAAAGCTGTTAGAAACGAGGGATAACAGTATGTTTCTTGAACTGGCGGGGATGTGACCTCTTTTTAACCCACCCCCCACTGCCACCTCATCTTATTCTCCAATATCCCTCCCCTCGCTGAGCTAGGGAACTTTTAAAAAACCGTAGGGATAACAGTTTATCTTGAACTAGGTGGGATGTGCCCTTTGCAACCCCCCCCTGCCACGGCCACCCACCCTTTATTTCCCCAATACCCCTCCCCTCGCAGAGTCTAGGAACTGTTAAAAACACAGTAGGATAACGTATGTTATCTTAAACTAGCGGGGATGTGACCTCGTAAACCCACCCCTGCCCTGTCCACCCACCCTTATTCTCCAATATCCCTCGCCTCGCTAAGTCTGGAAGCTGTTAGAAACGTGGGGAAAACATATTTTTATTTAAAACAGCGGGGTGTGACCTCTTAACCCCACCCTCAGGGCCCCCCTACCTTATTCCCCAAATTTCCCTCGCCCGCTAAGTCTAGAAGTGTTAGAACCAGTAGGGTAACGTATGTTATTTTGAACTGGGCTGGGATGTGACCTCTTTAACCCCCCCTCCACTGTCCACCTACCTTATTCTCCAATACCCCTCGCCTCGTTTGAGCTGGGGAACGTTAGAACACGTAGGGAAAACAGTAGTTATCTTGAACTGGGCGGGGATTGACCTCTTTAACCCACCCCTGCCCTGCCCCACCTCACCCTTATTCCCCAAATACCCTCGCCCGCTAGAGTCTAGGAAGCTGTTAGAACCAGTGGGGAATAACAGTATTTATTTTGAATAGGCGGGAGGCCCTTCGTCAACCCCCCCCTGCCACTGTCCACCTACCCTTATTCTCCAAATCCCTCGCCTCGCTAGAGTCTGAAGCTGTTAGAAACAGTGGGGGAACAGTTTTATTTTGAACTGGGGGTGTGACCTCTTTAACCCCACCCCTGCCATGTCCCCTCATCCTTTTCTCCCAATATCCCCGCCTCCTAAGTCGGGAAGCGTAGAACACATTTGGGATAACGTAGGTTATCTTAAATAGGGGGGATGTGACCTCGTTAACCCCCCCCCTGCCCTGCCCACCTCACCCTTATTCTCCAATTCCTCGCCTCGCTAGAGTCTGGAACTGTTAGAACCAGTGGGATAACAGTTGTTTTTTTAAACGGGCCCGGGGATGTGACCTCTTTAACCCCACCCCTGCCACTGCCCCCTCTCCTTTTCTCCAAACCCCCGCCTCGTAGAGTCTGGGAAGCTTTAGAAACGTAGGGATAACTATTTTATCTTGAATAGGTGGATTGACCTCGTAAACCCACCCCCCCACGTCC
This sequence comes from Sweltsa coloradensis, assembly GCA_024449915.1. NCBI lineage: Eukaryota > Metazoa > Arthropoda > Insecta > Plecoptera > Chloroperlidae > Sweltsa > Sweltsa coloradensis. The sequence continues at coordinate 2,237 of JAMZAV010001524.1, read as the reverse complement.
ACCCATCCTTTTTCCCAATCCCTCCGCTAGATCTAGGAAAAGCTGTTAGAACCGTAGGGAAAACAGTATGTACTTAAACTGGCGGGGAGGGGATCGTAACCCCCCCTGCCACTGCCCACCTCATCCTTTTTCTCCAATATCCCTCCCTCGCTAGAGTTTGGAAGCTGTTAAAAAAATGGGGATGACATATTTATCTTGAACTAGGCGGGAGTGACCTCGTTAACCCACCCTGCCCCGGGCCACCTCATCCTTATTCCCCAAATATCCCTCCTCGCAGGTCTAGGAACTGTTGAACACGTAGGGATAACAAGTTTTTTGAACGGGCGGGGGATGTGACCTCGTCAACCCCCCCTGCCAAAATTTGTCCCCTACCCTTATTCCCAAATCCCCCCTCGCAGATTCAGAAGCTTTTTAAAACACAGTGGGGATAACATATGTTATCTTAAACTAGGCTGGGAGTGACCTGTCACCCCCCCCTTTTCCACGTCCACCTCACCCTTATTCCCCCAAATATCCTCGCCTCGCTAGAGTCTAGGAAGCTGTTGAACACAGTAGGGATGAAGTATGTTTTCTTAAAATAGGCTGGGATGTGACCACCTCGTTAACCCCCCCCTCCACTGCCACCTCCCCTTTATTCTCCAATACCCCTCGCCTCGTAGAGTCTAGGAAGTGTTAGAACCGTAGGGATAACGTATGTTATCAAAATAGGTGGGAGGGGACCTCTTAAACCCACCCCTGCCACTGTCCACCTCACCCTTTTCTCCAATATCCCTCGCCCGTAATCGGGAACTTTTAGAAACAGTGGGGAAACAATGTTACTTGAACTAGGGGGGACCCGTCACCCCCCCCTGCCACTGTCCACCCATCCTTTCTCCAATATCCCCGCCTCGCTAGAGTCTAGAAAGCGTTAACACAGAGGAAAAACAGTATTTTACTTAAACAGGCTGGGATGTGACCTGTCCCCCACCCCTCCACGGGGCCACCCACCCTTTATTCCCAATATCCCCGCCTCGCTAGATCTGTACTTTTTTAGAACACAGTAGGGATAACAGTATGTTTCTTGAACGGGGGCTGGGTGTAAATCGTAAACCCACCCCGCCAGTCCACCTCACCCTTTTCCCCAATACCCCTCCCTCGCTAGAGTCTGGGAAGCGTTAAAACACAGCAGGGATAACAGTATTTTATCTTGAACTAGGCTGGATGTACCTCGTCAACCCACCCCTGCCACTTGTCCACCTCACCCTTTTTCTCCAATACCCCGCCTCGCTGGGGTTTAGGAAGCTTTAAAACCCAAAGTAGGGATAAAGTAGTATCTTGAACTAGGCTGGGATGTGCCCCTCGTAAACCCCCCCTCCCCGCCCACCTCATCCTTATTCTCCAAATCCCTCGCCTCGCTAGAGCTAGGAAGCTGTTAGAAAACAGTAGGGAAAACATATGTATCAAACTAGGCGGGTGGACCTCGTCAACCCCCCCTGCCATGTCCCCCTCACCCTTATTCCCCAAATTTCCCCTCGCCTCCTAGGTCTGGGAAAGCTTTAGAAACAGAGGGGAAAAATATGTTTCTTGAACTGGGCTGGGTGTGTCGTCAACCCCCCCCCCTCCCCCAAACCTCACCCTTATTCCCCAAATCCCTCGCCCCTAGATTTTGGGAAAGCTGTTAGAACACATAGGGATAACAGATGTTATCTTGAACTAGGCGGGGAGTGACCTCTTTAAACCCCCCCCTGCCATGTCCCCCCTAAAATCCTTATTCCCCCAATACCCCTCCCCTCGCTAGAGTCGGAAGGTTGAACACGTAGGGATAACGTAGATATCTTGAACGGGGCTGGGATTGCCCTCGTCACCACCCCTGCCACTTCCCCCACCCTTTTATTCTCCAATATCCTCCCCTCGTAGAGTCTAGGAAGCTGTTGAACACAGAGGAAACAGTATTGTTTAAAAAACGGAGGTTTTTTTAAAATGTGGCTGTATATTATTTTATTTAAATTTACTTTATTTAAACATAGTACACTCATTTCCACCATTTCAACTCGTCGTTGCTAGTGACTACTAAAAAACATTTTTAATAAAAAAAACATATGTAGGTCACAGCCCTCACAATGCAAAAAATATTATCCTTCAAAACTAAAAATACTCCCCCCCCTTTTTTGGGAATCAAAATAAAAAGAAGTTTTACAAAAAAATTGGTGGGAGAGGAATTTAAAATGACGAATTGTTCTTCATCCGTTGCACCTAAT
>JAMZAV010001523.1:0-398447 GCA_024449915.1 Sweltsa coloradensis | reverse complement strand
TCCGACATGCGGCTAGACCGGTTTTCTTTGATTATATGTCCTTGTTCATGTCGCCGCTATGCAGTGTGCTGAGTGTGTACCACTCATGTGATCTTCCAGAGATTATACCGAGTAAATGATTAATAATAACCACAACATCACTTATGTTTTCAATCTGTTAGAAGTCAAAACTCAAAAGCTATCACCCATGGTGATAAATGAAATTAAGCACATGGGAATAGAGGTACTGCAGGGGCTGGCATTTCCTTAGGATCTTGTTTACTCTCATTCGGGCTCCAGTCCCCCCCCCCTCCTCCCACGCCCCCCGCGCCAACGCATCATGACCTTGACCTGACTTGACAAGATATAAAGCAGATGCAATGAACAGTGAGTGTTATCTTAATGGTCCGCTGCTGTTCCTCTTTCGTGATTATGAAATACTACTTCATCGACACGTCATTGTTTACAGAACAGCATTACGTCTGAGATATTACGATAATTGATGAGCGCGTTTCTTCGCAGTTCATTAGACACCCCACACGGGTTTTTGTGTTATTACCCGGGTAACCCGCGGGTAATGTGGACGGGTACCCGGGTCGTAAAAAAGTCGGGTTTCGTCATCTCTACTTCATATCTATAGGCTGCACAAGGCTCTCATCTACTGTTGTCATATTCCAAGTCTCTGCTGCATATGTCAGTATTGGAACAATGTTTGGCAGATCTGGTAGATGGTAACCTTGCACTTCTTTGGTAGGCCCTACTTCCCTGTTCCATATGAGATCTCGGATAGATTGGAATAACCCAACAGCTTGCTGTGCCAGAAACAAGGGATAGGTACTAGTACGTATTTTGTTTATGCAATGATTGTATACAAATTGTATTCCAAATTGCGAGTCATTTTCGATGTAAATAATCTGTATGGGAGCTACATATATTTGCAACAAATTGACAACCTACATGACATATGCTGATTAATTAATATCTTCTTTTGTTTTAGCCTTCTAGTTGTAAGCACACGAGTTGGTGGGATTCCCGAAGTTCTGCCACCGAGTTTAATTTACCTCACGGAACCAAACGTGCCATGTAAGCTTGCTTTAGCTGTATTAAAAGTCTCATACTTAGCTCAGATTTTATCGAGGTCTTACTTTATTTCTTTTTACAGCCTTGCTATTAGGATTAGAAACAGCAATAGCAAATTTAAAATCCGGAAACGTGGTTTCACCATACGAATGTCACCGCATTGTCAAGTCCATGTATAGTTGGATGGACGTTTCAAGAAGAACGGAAATTGTTTACGACACAGTTCATCGTGAGAAAACAAGAAGCCTGGGCGAGATATTGAAAAGGTAATTCTAATTACAATTAATAATAATGATTTCATACTTTACGCTTTCACATTCCAAAATATTTTAGAATCCCTGTATTTTGTGGGTCACTTTGCTGTGTTCAAATAATAAAAAATAAAAACACATTTTGATATGCAGCAAAAGGATTCAACAATCGCAAATTTGAGGTCTTCAGACTGCCTCACATGATTATACGCACAGTGGTTTCGAAACATTAGGCTTCAAATTTTAGGTTTTACTTTTAAGTATGATTTTTCAAATAACAATGATGGAGAGAAATGACAGTAAGGGGCATTCCGTGTCAAATCAACCAAACCGATGGCCAAAAAAAACTTCACCGACACAGATTTTCAGGATTTTTTTAATACCCCTCAAAAATACCAATAATCCAAAATTTTAGATCTCTACGTTAAATACTTTTTGAGTTACAGCCGGTCAAATATTGCCCGTAAACTCAAATTTGGGTTCGCGCGTTTTAGCGATAAATGCAGTAGGTAGCTCTGAAACTATTTGTCCTTGAAAGCTCTTCATTTGAAAGCTGTTGCAAAAATCTATCCATAATAACTACTTTAAACATTGTTTTGAGCAATTCATATGCTATTGTGCTACAGTGTATGTTTTGACCTTGAATATTTCCAAAAAGATATCTTTGAAAAAAAAAATGGCGTGATTTTTGATGATTGATTGGATATTGCTTAACGTCTCATATTTATGCACTTTGGCTAATCGAGACGAAGGGAGGGACGTAAGGGATGACGCGGGGGGACAAGTTTTATGTATGTGCCAAGTTTCAAGATGGGGGTGCAATGGGTTTAGATTCTGTAGCTAAATGAATACGGGAAAATGTTCAAAATTCTGTTTTTCCCAACTTTAAATTTTCTTTTAACTTTGCTCAATAGTAGGGGCCTACTCATTAATTACCCAGTAGACATAAATTTAAAGTACCTACATAGGCTACATTACAGTGAGATGTTCACAAAGGATATGCCTACCCCATTTCAATAAATTATGGTTTCCAACTTGTGAGCTTAATGTCTGCTTGAGATGTTTTAAAGACCCTTTACACGATCAATTAATTGCTAGCAATGATTGCTGAAAAGTTGAGCAGAGTCCAACTTTTGGCAATTATTGCTAGCAATTTTTCAGAAGGCGTGTAAATGCGTTATAGGAAATGTGTGTATCCAACTTGGAGTCAATTAATTGCGGCAATGCATTGCTAGCAACTAATTGCTCGTGTAAAGGGCCTTTTACTCTTGCTCAGTGAATTCACTCGTCCTGTCATAGTTGTCGGGTCAATTATTGTTAGTATGTTATTTAGGGGCACTGTTAGGATATCTTGTATCTGCGGGTATGAGAATGATGATGAAGGCCCATGTGGATGAAGAAAGCTTAATGGCACCTCTTTCTTATTGTTGTCAGTTGAAATAACACACAATGCCCACCAGTGGCCATCGTACACACACGTCACGAAACCACGTACTAGTACTTCAAAATTGACACAGACTCTTCTCTAATAATTATAATCAATAATTGGACTCGGCATGTTCTTTTAGTAAATTATTATATTAAATTAATGGAAAAGCAATATTTCGGGTACTTTCAGTACCCTTCAAAAGGTTTTGAAGGGTTTTTAAGGGTACTGAAAGTACCCGAAATATTGCTTTTTCCTTAATTTAATATAATAATTTACTAAAAGAACATGCCGAGTCCAATTATTGATTATAATTATTAAACCTAACTGTTCTAAGAATCTCAGGAATTATAAAAAGACTCTTCTCTAACGTGCGTTGAAAAGGAAAAGATTTTTGTGGCTACAGTAGTGTTTGAAATTGGTATCAAGCAATGTAATTTCTGAGTGCCAGAGATCGTGCTAGCAGCCAAAAATCGTTCTTTGACGAGATGTTCATGGGTGTCATGGTTCTCATTGGTACAATAGAAAAAGGACACATATTTTGTTAAGGTTGAAATTGCCCATTCGTACAACTGCCTTGGTGTCATTATTTGGTCTTGGTATGCTCTCTGCAGACTTGCCCGTGCTGCCAGTCTCTTCACCGTTCCGCTCAAACCATCACAAGCACCTTTCCAGTGGGAAGTGGCCAAAAAATGCCACTCTGCAGCAATACCATGAAAATCCTCTTTATGTTGTGGCTCGTTGGTCTTGTTTGTGTGGCTCGTTGGTCTTGTTGTGTGGCTCGTTGGTCTTGTGGTTAGCGTATCTGCTTCCAATGCAGAAGGTCCAGGGTTCGATTCCCGCTAAAGTCAGAAGATTTTTAACTGCTGCTTTTGACTTAGGTCCATTAGTTCTTGTAAACGAGTTTGTAAACGGTGACTTTGGAGCCGTCCTAGCAACGAAGCACATAATAAATTTCAGAGTTGTTCTGAATCGGCCTTGTTGATTCTGGCGTTGATTCGCGGGTGTTCGCACTGTCCATACCACTGATTGCTATATTTCCTATTAAACATTTTGATCTTTGGTTGGTTATCGCTCACTCGTCGATTGCGTCGGGGCCTGCAGGGTTGGCTTGGTCGCTTTGATTGAAAGTCCCCCACTGAAAATCAGTTATATAACTGAGTGGGTAGACTCTAAATAAAATTTATTTATTTATTTTATTTATTTACAAAGTTCTTTTGGTTTTTATATTGGGCTGCAGAGCGATCAGAAAAGTAAAATATTTTCTTTACTGCCCCAGAGAAATTGTTTCTTAAAATTCAATTAACTTTGTTTGAAAAAGGTGAACCCCAACGGCCACAGTATTATGGCGAAGACATTCTGAAATTATTACAAAACACATGTTTTGTCTCACCATTCTCATTGTAGTATGCCAAAAAAGGATTAATTGTGGCTTGGGCATTGTCTCAATGGTATCCTTGGGTGCAAAACAAATGAGTAATTTTCCGCAGTTACAAATCACTAAAAATTCCCCATCTTCCAGCTGCCTTTTTTGTGTGTTTGAAATTCTGATTGCTGCCTTGCAATGAAAGAGTGTTGATTCAAATTAATGAACTGATCACAAAAAACATCAACAAATTCATCGGCTGATTTAGTTAATGTTTCAAGATTGCAGCGATCTACAGACACCCGCTGTTTGTATGTAATATTTTCAATGATTTCCCACTCCATGATATCTAGCAAATTGTTCTTCTACAGTGTTGCACCAGGGCAGTGAGGACAGTCCCGGGAAAGAAGGAAAAGTGATGAAAGTGGGCACTATAGAATATATAGTGTCTCTCTTGATGGTAAACTCGAAGAGATAATTGATGTCATGAAAAAACAGAAACTTGTGTGTACGGGGACTCAGTGAGACAAAGTGGAAAGGGTGTGGAAACAAGAATCTCAGAGAAGGATATAAGCTGTGGTGGTCTGGAGGAGTGGAGGGAAGTAATGTGGTAGCATTTGTAGTAAGCCCTGAATGGAAAGACAGTATTGTAAATATGAAAAGCCATAGTGATAGAATGATACAGACAGCACGACAGCATGAAAATCGAATTCATTCAAGTGTATGCGCCTCAAACAGGAGGACCAGTGGTTGAGAAGGATGAGTTTGTGGCAAAATTAGAAGCGATTATGACATCCAATACAAATTGTAGTAATGGGGGATTTTAATGCAAGAATAGGAAACGATAGAACAGGTTTTGAAGAAGAGATTATGGGCAGACACTGGCTAAATATAAGAAACAGAGATGGAGAAAAATGTTAGAAATGTGTGGCAGGAATTCGTTAGTTATAGGAAACAGTTGGTTCAAGAAACGTAGAACCCACCAAAAAACGAGATATGGCTATGATGAAGACAGGTCAGAAGCAGTAATTGACTATTTATGCATAGGAAAGGAAGTAATGAGATTCCTTGAGGATGTGAGGGTAATGCCATCAATATGGATGGAGACCACAGGCTGGGGGTGGAAGTTTAGACTGATGGTACAGACCCAAAAGAGAATAAAGAACATGCATAAACAAATAAAAGTGTGGAAGCTTCAATCTCCAACATTGCAAAAGGAGTTTATGATCAGAATTAGTGACCAAATACTTGCAAATGAAGTGGGAGAAATAGAAGAAGAATGACAAGAGTTTAATAAGGTTTTTGTGTCAAGTGCAGAGGAGCTGTGTGGACGAGTCAGTGGAAGGAGGAAAGAGGAAGAAACGCGATGGTAGAACGAGAGGGTACGAGATGCAGTTCTGGAGAATAAATTAGCTGGGAAAAAGAATGAAGATTGCAAGTCTGCAGTTTATTAGTACGAGTATCGTAGGAGAAAAAACAATGGAAGAATTGTCTGGTAAATTAAAGATGACTTTCAGGGAAATAAGAAAATTATATATGGACTAGTGAAGACAAAAAGACAAGAAAGGGAGGAACAAAAGCTCATGGTATGAGAATGGACAAGTAACAAACAACCCACAGGAAATACAAGAATTGTGGAGGAAATATTTCAAAGATCTGCTAAATGTACAAGTTAGTGGAAATCTAAATGCAAAAAAAAAGAGGAAGAGGCAAGTAGAGAAGATGAAGAAGACGAGGTAACGGAACAAGAGGTGGCATGGGCGTTAGGAGCCATGAAGAATGGTAGAGCTCCGGAGTGGATGACATTTCTGTGGAAATGATAATGGTGATGATGGTGCCCGAGTGTGTAGCGCACCGCGGCTCGGCTGCGGCGCCCTAACGGCCCAACGGGCACCTAGACCACCTCGTGGAGGGTGTGATTCTTCATCATGCATAGACGGTCCTGGGTGATGGAGAGGCTATAGGACGCCATGCCATGAGTTACGCAATCACATACCCCTGTAGTGCACTTAATTCCACTACTTGATACTTAATGAAAGCAATAATAAACTTGTGCCTTAAAACTACTTGTGCAGTTTTGCTTCAACTTAAGATATCTAATTTTGTTTCTTTCATATTTTCAGTCATGTACGAAGTGGAGTGTGGCCATTTTTACTAGTAATTTCACTGTGTTACATTATATTACGAAGTCTGGATTTCCTCGTACCAAAAAGAGTGAGTAATCTTTATCTTTAATACTCACAATACTTAAAAGCAACTTTTAATTCTACCTGCACTGGCAGCTTATATGCCTCAACAATGGCCATACAAACCAGCCAGCACAATGCATCAACCGTTAGGTGATAATGCACCCCTTTTATTACTAGCTTTGAATGCGGGTTAAAACGACGGGCGTAACCGACTTGTGTTTTCACTGACAACCGTGGTCCAACGTAATTGCTTATTTGTCAACCTTAGCACCTGCAGCGCTGCAAGTTATGTACGCCTTCTTCACAAAAGTTTTGAGGTTAGAATAGGCCTACACGATAGGTGGGTGGGTGGTTTTAACATGCATTGATAAGTTGATAACTAGTGTTTTTGTATTGCACAAAAACTCTTGAGTTACTCGGGTTGAAATTAAAACTACTAATGCAACCTGCAACTCTGTGTATTCACATTACAAAAATTACCTGCGTTATCAGCCCATTGGAACTCGTGTTTGAAGCGAGTAATAACAATGAGGTATAAAACACATGCTGGATAGAACTAGCCATAGGCAGGCAAGGGAAAGGGAAATAATAAAAAGATTTTACTGAAAATATAGACGACAAAATATTACATTAGAAATTTCCTAGAAAAATTACTACAGAACATTTTTACCATATGCCCACCCCCCTCTGCTCCTCATCCAATGATATGTTCCTTGCTAATAGACCGAGAGCCAGTGACAGTTTCTATTGCCTCATAAGGTACATATGTTTTGACTATTGGAATATATGCGGATTTATATGAGATTTTACAAAACCCGCGTCTTACGCGCCAACTCGGGGGCGTTTGGGCCTCATTGGGCCCCAAAAAAGGCCAAAAAGGGCCGTCTATTACCTCATAAGGTACATGATGAGACTAAACGCCATTATATGCGGAAACTTGTCTGGAGTTTGGAACCATAACGTAAGACGCCCTACTTGGGGGCCTTTACCGAACCAGACGCCCCTAAAAAGGGCCCCAAAAGGCCTTCTATTACCTCATAAGGTACATGATTGAAACCAACGCCATTTTGTGCTATGATGTGTACAGATTACGAATATTTATAATAAGACGCGTTTTTGGGGGGCTTTTTGCGTTTCAGACGCCCTTTTGTGAAAAAGGGCCCTTTTTTAACAGACGAGGTACACACTTGAAAATGGTGTCAAACGAACCGGGATGATGTACAGAGTTCAAAAATGTATAACAACATGACTTTTAGAGGACCCTTACACCCAAAATACGCCCCCAAAAAGGGCCAAAAATGGTCGTCTATTACCTCATAAGGTACATGATTGAAATAAACGCCATTTTGTTCTTTGATGTGTGCAGATTACGAATATATATAATAAGACGCGTTTTGGTGGTCTTTTTGCGTTTTAGACGCCTTTTTGGGAAAAGGGGCCCTTTTTATCCGACGAGGTATACACGTTAAACGGTGTGAAACGAACCGGGATGATGTCTAGAGTTCGAAAATGCATAACAGCATTACTCTGAGAGGACCTTCACAACCAAATACGCTACAAAAATGCCCCAAAATAGCCATGTTTTCCACATAAGGTACATGGTTGAAACATATGTCATTTTGTGCATCGTTTGGTGCACACATAACGAATATTTTCAATAATATTTTTTCTTAGTGAGGGGGGGGGGGGGGTATTTTGTGTTTCTGACTCCTTTTTGTGATATAGGCCTAGGTCTCTTTTTTATCGGACGAGGTATATACCAACTTGATAATATTGCATATTTTGGATATTTAACCTTAGGTTCCTTTTTCAAAAAAAATATTGATTAGTATTAGTATTAGTAGTTTTAGGGCGCTTCAACGGCAAAGATTATTCGCTCCTTGTTCTGCATCGAGACTTTATCACCTATATAGTAGGCCTATAGTATATATTTAGGCTAGTATAGTAAATTAAACGAATGAGTCTAAAAGTGTAGGCCTACTGTGTAAGGTTATAATGATTATGATTTAATTTGTCAATTAATCTTCAATTTACTGATGTATCAGAACTATGTTTGAATAATTTTAAAATATGCTCTATACAACAGCTATTGTAAAAAATGTCACGGATATAATAAGATATTGACATACATAGCTATTAATATCCAGTAGCTATATGCTGTTAGATTATTTATTTTTCCCTACAACCGTTTGTGACATATTATTATTGTGTTACACTATCACTCTTAGTCTTAGTGATGCCTGCAATACCTTCGTCCTTAGAGTCTGCATGATCAATAATAGTGATTTCAGTTTGGTTAAAATGGCGCGTCAACCGTTAGGTCATAAAACCGAGCTGGGTTTTGTTTAAGGTGAAAGATGAGTTGTCCCAGATCGCCGTGTTGGAGTTTCGTCGGTAAAGAAGGCGCCTATAAAACTCGCAAAAGGGCCGGCTTCAAGTATTTTTCAGATTTTTCTCATTGGTTTCTATTGTAACTTCGTTTTTGGGGGGAGACCAATCTCGTTGGGGGAGACTCACTTGTAGGTGAAAGTTTGGGTAAACTTTTGTTAGACTTTGGAGAGGATTTAGTCGTCTTTCAACCGCGTCCGAGGTAGCTACCTGCCCTTTCAAAGGCCCAGCTCAAGCCGGAACAATGCACGTGCGAGATTGGAAACCTTTTCCAATCTATTGTGATCAAAGTAATTTATTCATCGGACATTTTTTTGAATCCTTACAATTAATTAATAACGTGGTTCAAATATGTAGCCTGAGTTATTAAATGCATTTTTTTGCTGATTGTCTACGATCAAAACTGACCGATTTATAGACAATTGTTGTTATTGTAAGCCATATCAAATATCTACATTCAATAAAACATTGATCCGTATCTCGGTCAGTTCTGATCGTAGACGCTCGGCAAAAAAAACACATTTCATAATTTGAGCTACATAATTTGAATCACGTTATTAACCTATTGTAGTGTAAAAAAATTGTACGATGAATAAATTATTTTGAAGACAACAGCTTGGAAATGGGTTTATAACAGGTATAAACTCCCAAGTTCACTCGTGTACACAATGAGAGCAATCCGTGTCCTCACTATCGGATGGAGAAGATTACGGATTGCAAAACCCTTTCAGTCATCCTAGCGTCTTCGGCCTCCCATCCATTCATGTCGCATTGTTCAAATGAACAAAAGAAACCGCAACGTTTATTACAGAGAGACTTTTTTATGATATGTTGATATTTTTCTTTCCATTATTAATATGCGAATATTTCGATGTTCAAATCATTTTGATTTTTTGTTCCTACGATAAAAATTACGGTAAATATCATAATAGAGATAAAATATTAGATCATTCTAGTGTAACACAATAGGCGTAATTTTTATCGTAGAGACAAAAATCAAAATGCATACCACATAGAAATGTTCACATTAAAATACTGCAAGTAAATAAATAAATAATATTATAAAAAAAGCTTTGCGTAAAAAGATTGTAGTTTTCTTTTATGCGTTTGAACAATACGACAAGGGTTGAAAGGCTTACAATTTGAAGACCCCTCGTGCAACTGGGTCCTAGCGCGGGGCGTGGGGGGGGGGGACAAGGATCCATACCTGTGATCAGAGATCAGGTTATCCTTTATTTACTTCAAAAGATGGTAATGCGATTTGCTAATGGAACAATATACACCACGAACCCTGCATTCCAGGTTCGAATCCTAGCTTGGGCAAGGATGTCGTGTTTATGATCTTCGTTTACGAATACATGAAATACGAATATAATTTTAGAGTACTCGCGAGGTTCTTATTCGAGACTCTAAATCGTCGGCCGATACCGCCATCGGCAATCCCGACTAAAGTATTTTTCCAATGATTTCCCCAGTCGTGAGCACCCCTCCCAAGTTCCTTTCAAACTACATCTACATATATAACTGAGTGGGTAGACTCTAAATCCAATTTATTTATTTATTTATTTATCGTTCTAGTTTTCCATCTAAAGAGGTGCCAATCAGGAAAGAAGGAATGTGATCAAACAACCTAGAATTCTTACGAAATATTATTATTGCTCAGTGCCGTGCATTCGCGTGGTATTCATCATAATATACCTACACCATTGCCAACATTCCTTGGTCTTTTGACGTTAGGATAGGCGAGAAGACAATCGCATTACAAACACTAGTAAATTGTTTGATCCCACTTTATAGACACATCAAGTAGTGGTTTAGTTATAAAATTCAGATAATAGTCAAACCAATTATCCAATCACAAATGCATGCATTGTCTGCTGTATAATAGTCTATGTATATAACATTGTAACTACAATTAACCATCAACACAAAAATCATTAATTCTATTAGTTGTTCATTTACAATGTAGATAAAGATTAAAGAGTTTTATGAAATATGTGTAATGATGACAGAATCATACATAATAAATTGTGTAATCTCTCTCTGTAGTCACAATAAAGTGAAATATTCACAGATATCACGCCGAATCGAACAGTACACAAATTGTTAGATGAGCGAAGCGAAGACTTCAATTTCACTTTCGTTTTTTTCCACTTCTGTTACCCCTGTTCTGTTATTGTAGAAAAATAGCTGTAGTGTTTGTTTTTGTTAGTTTTTTTTGTCTGTTTGTTTGTTCTCTCTCTACCGGGCAAACGGCATAAAATGCGTTTTGATGAAAATTGGAGCGGACCTTCGAAATCTCTGAACTTAGACCTGCCACGTTTTTGAGTATAATCGAAGAAATGTTTCTTGTGATCATATATGATATGATATTATATGATTATACATAAAGTTGAAAAAGTTTGCCGGGAATCCATAGAATAAAGGTTTGAGTTTTTTAGGATATAATAACAACAAGTAGCAATAGAAATAGACAACAATCATCTACAATGCGTTCAAAAAGCACTTGCAAAAGTAAAGAGATCCCACGCAAACTAAAACTTAAAAAGCTCATCCATCATCGCGCTAAAAAAAGCAGCATCATAATAGATTTTATATTAAATCATAAATCTGAATAACGGTATGAAACTAAATATTTAAGCGAGCGAAAGCGAGCGTTTCCCTTTGACTCTGCCGGAAAAAATAGTCACTGTTTTTTTTTTTTTTTTTTGTTTGTTTTTTTGTTTTTATGTCTCGCGATAACGTTCGAACGGAAGGCTCGGATCGAGTTGAAATTTTCACCATCCGCAAGCTTTGTTCCGATTGAATGCCCTTAGTTTTGTGGCAAGATCGTTCAGGAGGTTAAAAAGTTACATTAAGGTTAATCGAAAGTTTTTTTTAAACTTCACGGCGACAAAATTTTGAGATGGGGCCCAAAACATTTAGAATGTCCGTCCGGTCACGAATATGTTAATTTTTTTTTGATTCGATAAGTAGTGTAGATGGAAATTACATTATAATAAAGTACGGTTATCATGGTAATGGAATGTCGTGCAGCTTTTTTGGCTCATGATAGCGGTTGAACGGAGGCTCGGATCGAGTTTAAATTTTCACCAAACCGCAAGCTTTGTTCTCGATTGAAAGCCATTAGTTTGTGGCAAAATCGTTCAAAAGTTAAAAAGTTACATTAAAGTTAATCGAAAGTTTTTTTTTCAAATCAACGGCGACGAAATCTGAGATAGCCAAATCATTTAGAATGTCCGTCCGGTCACGAATATGTTAATTTTAGTTTGATCCGATAAGTAGTGTAGATGGAAATTACATTATAACAAAAGTAACGTTGCCATGGCAACGAAAAGACGCGCGAAGTTTCTAATGCACTGCCACCTAGAAGTAATCAAAATACTTTCGAGGAAGCAGTCTATTAATTGTCAACAAAGAGTTTAAAAAGTTTTCCCAAGGAGTCAAGGTCCTCTAGATGGCGGTGGATTTTAAAGTAAAGATTTAAACACGGGTTTACCAAAAATACCTTGGCAATAATAAATAATACTGGAAACGCGAACGTCGTAAATTTTAAAATTTAAAAAAATGTGCAATGTGGGTCTAGCTATAGCACGTGCTCGCTTATCAACGCGTCCAACTGAGCGTTTCCTAGTATAATAACATAGGCCTAATAATAATTACAAGAAAACTAATAATTTTGTTGTCACTCAGTCACTCACTCACTCACTCCACCCCCGCCAACCATCGTCCTCATCAAACATCAAGGTCAACTAGGGTGTGGGTGGCACCAATGTAGGCTTTCCGTCTACGATGAGACAGGTCCGTATTTCCACATATTTTATCCCAGCCCAGGCATTTCGCAGGTAGTGTAGAGTCACGCTGTCCGGGTTCCCCTAACAGAAGTTCATTGCTGCTGCGACTTCAATAAACTTTGAATGTTTTTATTGTTATATTCAAAGAGAGCGATGTTTAGTGGCTAATGAGACAGACCATTTTATTGTTTAAATTTGTACTATACCTGAGTTACCTACGGGTATTGTCAACGCGTACCCAAGTGGTAAAAATTTGGTTTCGTCGTCACTAGCCGAAAAAATAATATAAATTATACTAGTAACACTATACCTTATTTTAATGTATACTTACTTTTATATTAGATCTTGATATTAAAAACTGGGTGCAATATAAGCTGTGTTGAATAACAACTTTTTAATATATGTTATTATATATTAACAACATTTAAATTTTAGAACATGAGGTGTGGATACACACTAAACTTTTTATTAGTGAAAGTATGTTTTGAATAATGTATATATCATTATTACGTTATTTCAATTCATTCAATACAATTAATAATGTATAGTTTCATGCAAAATGATAGTTACGGGTTGTTATTTTACAGTGTTATAGTAAAATATATAACATTGGAGTTTCACTTATCATAAATTACAATAATTATCTTTACTCATTGTATTTATTTAATGTCTATCCTATTCAGTTACTGAATAACAAAGGAGTACAATATCATATCTGTCGTTTACTGGCTTACTTTACGTCCAGTCAATGTAATTGAGTAAATAATGTAAACAAAAAACTATAACCTAAAATAAATACATATAAGTAATACACACACACACATATAGTGCATGACAATGAATAAATAATAAGGATATATATTACATGGAAGCGAAAACGCACACTTGTTTGAAATACTGCATTGTGTAAAATTTATACAGGATAGTAACAATATTTACAAATTACATATGCATGTGAGCACATTCAATTATTGTAACTTTTGTATTGTTCGCCGTAATTCATGATGATACAAATTAATCAGAGCAATTAAATAAGTAAGTATGAACCCTTGATATTGCAGGTGTGACAAGATAACCGTAAACCTTTGCTACTCGTGCTAATGCATGGAAAAATAGCTATCAATTTGCGTAGGAATCCATGCTGTAGGGTGCACAGCCATCTTTACTCGATGTGAGCCTTTTCAGGTGACAAACAGGGTGTGTAATGGCACTTGGATAGTGGGGAAGGAATGTCCGAGGGTAATGTTTTAGTAGAACTCAATCCAAGTGTTCACCCTTATAACTTATGAGAACCTAGGAAAACTCTTCAGTCAAAATTGAGTTACTAGACTCGAACTGGGGACTAACCTAGAGTCTAGCACGTTATCCGCTGACCCACCTCTATCGGTATGCAAGGACTTCTTGGAACAAGGATTTATCGAGCATATGGTCACTAAGTTACTTGGTCACACCTGCAGCCCGTACCAGAGGAAATTACCAACCCGAAAATAAATAAATACTTTCTAAATATAATAGTCAAAATAATGTATGGTATGTTTGCGAGCACACCATGGATAGAGTACATGTCAGAAATACCCCTGGTTAGAACAAGAAATACATTGGTCTATACTGAGGGGCGAACTCAGAAAAACGCACAATAGACGAGAACATGCGTGGTACTCTCGACACACGCACACACCACGAAGAGAGTACACCCAGTGCATGTAGAATATGCAACCTGTACTTGACTTGCAGTTTATGTTGTGGGAGACAGTGGACGAAATACAAACTATGGCTAGAACAAATACACAAGATAACATCCAACCACTATGCCGAAGACGGGGTCAGTGGAAACTTGTGTTGAGTATAGCTTCACATGTTGTGGATATCGACGCCACTGGCGGTGACTGAATGGCGGTAACACTCTTACCCAACTAACCAAACAATCACCGGGACGAAACAACGAAATCCAATTTTGTAAAACAAAGTAAAAGTAGCATAATACAAAACTACATAATTGGAGCAAGTCGCAGTGGACCTATATGAGCTGTGCAGAGCTGAAGTTCGTGGGTTATTTGCTTTCATGTTTATTGGATGAGCGAAGCGAAGACTTCAATTTCACTGACCCCTCAAATAATTTAGCTCCAATGTTTCTTTTTGTTTTTTTTCGTTTGTATTTTTGTCTGTTTGTAAGCTCTCTACCAGGCAAACAGCATATCCGATCTTGATGAAAATTTAAAGGGACCTTCGAAAAATCTTTTCTTAGAGCTGTATTGTTTTTGGGTACAATCGAAGAAATATTTCGCATGAATATCGTACTTTTA
The DNA here is from genome assembly GCA_024449915.1 of Sweltsa coloradensis. NCBI lineage: Eukaryota > Metazoa > Arthropoda > Insecta > Plecoptera > Chloroperlidae > Sweltsa > Sweltsa coloradensis. The sequence goes on along the minus strand of JAMZAV010001523.1, from coordinate 383,671 downwards.
CTGATTTGTTATTCGGATTTTTAAGTGCGATATTTTTGTGACATTTGGGGCCGATTCTGACCAAACGGGTGCTGCAAAAGGGATTGTACCCTTTACATTTATACAGTAAAGGCTAAATGGGGCTCATATTTTTCTTAGAATATCGGTAAAAGAATGGTACACGCTTAAATTTAAATATGAGTTTTGGGACTATTAAAACAATATGAATTAGGTACTAAAACTGTAGAAAATATAAACATTGTGGGCCCTTCTTAGATGTTTTCTGTCCACAGGGGAAAAAACGCATTGAAATTGACGCAATAGTAGTCAGTGTAATAAAGCACTGCTAACAATTCCCAACTTTTTCTTCTTTATTCTCAGGATATCGGTGAAACAATGGAACACGTAAAGTTTGGCAAATTTTTGTAAAACTCGATCCCAATTTTTAATTTGCATCATGAATGAGATAAAGCGTTATTAGGAAAAACTATAAGTTTGGCGGTGGCGGGAATCGACATCCGCACCCCCCTGAAGAGGATGGGATAGTCGCGAAATTAAAACCACGCCAAAAATTATAGTTTTTCGTGATATATCGAGAACGATGCAAAGTATCTAAAATCTGATTCTAGACCGAATTGTGGTTTTGTTAGAACAATATAAAATGCAAGAAAAAATATTTTAATGTGATGGCGAATAAGTTTTTTTATTACACTTTTATTTAATTAAAAGCATATCTTTGATACAAACCGCACAAATTATTATAATGAATATTTTTTCTTGCATTATATTGTTCTAACAAAACCACAATTCGGTCTAGAATCAGTTTTTATATACTTTGCATCGTTCTCGAGATATCACGAAAAAAATGTAATTTCACGTGGTTTTAATTTCGCCACTATCCCATCAAGTGTGTAGCACAACATCTGTTGTATGAATGTAATTCTTGTGTGGAAACACTCAATTAAAAATAACTAAAATCAAACGGTTTGACAATATTATTGTATGACTAATGTTGATCTTCACAGCCCCCAACCGTCATAGGCCTTATTCTGTCCTTGTGTGGACGGGGCCGCCTAGCCTACACACTGACTGGGGTTGGTTTGATCTTCTTCTCGCTTACACTCGGAAGCCTCCAGGCAGTAAAACCTGTCTCGCATACCAGCTCAGCCCACCGCGCAGGGGGTGGAGCTTCACTGGCATTCACTGGTCACTTACAGCCCTCGATCTATGCGTTCCAACTCACGCTCCTAGAGTGAAGCATATCACGGTGTCAATTTATGCGATATAACTCGACTTCTGACGGCTAAACTAATGAAGTTTTCGAATTGAAATTTTAAATTTTGCTTATTTAGATCATGCTTAACGTCAGACCAGAAAGATATTTTCAATTGGGACGTTTTTATTTTTTAATTTAAAAAAAAAATATGAAGCACTTAAATTATCGAACATTTAAATCACCAGCTCATTTCTTACATATGTTTTCTGTACATTGCAAAAAACCGCATTGAAAATTTACGCAATAGTATAGTCAGAATCGGTTGAGTAAGCAAACAGGCCAACTCACCAGCCCTCTTAAGTCGTCATCATCATCGTCTTTGTCATCGTTCGTGTTGTCATTGTCCTCGTCGGCGGCGCGAGATCTTCGTGGGGGAGGGGGGATACCCGACAACGACTCAGAGCTCGCCTCTAGTTTCCGGGAGTAATATAGGCCTAAACTCCCGTACTTGCTATCTGATGTTTGCGAGATGGACTCCTATATTCTAACCGGTCCAAGACGGATGATCAATGGCATGTGATTTCATCTAGTGATGGGGGTGACATAAGTCCCCAAAGAACCATTGAATGTGTTCCGGCCTCTTATATCTAGCCACTGCTTTATGGTGGATCTAGTCCTATGTAATCAAATACTTATTGCAGTTATTGATACAAGATAAACACTTCTCACTACTTTCAAAAGTTACTATAGCTTCTGTTAAATCGTTTGTTCGAAGTGCAGCAAACACAATCAAGAAAAGAAAATTGGCGGGCTTACTCTTTCTGGTGAATGGTGAAATCACATCCAGAGAACGCATAGTAAACGAGGATGGCACTAGTAGATATAATGGAGACACAGCAACTGCAGAGATGACATATTAACGTATACCTCAGTGTTGATCTCATTCTATACGTAGAGCGATAGCCATCACATTTGTCAGTTGGGTGCGAATCACAACGTTTGCCTGGGATGGAAGTTAAAATGATAAACCTTTCTAAATTTGGCTTCATCGTCGTTACGCGTTTTTATTTTTTCGAGAACTTCACGACTTGATCATTTACACTTTTGTACAAGTCTGCAGGTAGCATAAGACCAGTCTTGTGCAAGTTCTTCAAAATAAAAAAGTTTGAAAAGTTAAGACCGACTTAGTAAAAAAAGGAATAAACACGTTCTCGTCCGGGTCGTCCCTTCAAAAAGGTAGGAACTTACACAAAATACATTTGTTCCTTTAAGGTAACCTTACTATATGAAAAAATATCGTAGAAAATTACCAAACAAAATCACCTCTAAGTAGGTAACTGTACATTAAATCGGAAGAACGGAAGGAAGTCCCCATAAAACAGTATAAGTTTATTTTAATGTTGTGTTTCAGTTAGTCAAGGTGTTGTGTGTGGATTTAGTTGAAAATAATAATTGTAATCTGTACTCCTGAATTGGGTGTAATTACAGAGTGACTTGGTAGACTGTAAATACGAATTTATTTAATGTTAACGATATCGATAGGAGATTTTGTTGTTTTTTCATATAACTTTTTCTTGCACGTATGTGGAAAGGAAGAGGTTCCTACGAAAGTCCTCTGAAAAGTAACTATAGTTTCCGGGAGCGCTTTCCTTTCCAAAGGCTTACGACCTTTGTTTCAAAGAATATTTAAGAAAGAACCGACATTCCAACTCTTTTCAAAAAGTTAACTTTGATGAAGTCCGATTGGTCGATGTTGTGAGGCACCAGATTAATAGCGTAGCTGTTTTGCCCATCTATAATGTTTCCGCACGCTTGTCTCTTTCTGTATCCTCTATCAAGTTGCAGGGCAAATGATTAAATCAAAAACAATATCTACTCTTGAAGCCAAAATTCTGAATTACTTTTGAAGGATTTGCAGAGAGATCTTGCCAAAAGTAATCAGAGCGTCGCCCCATTAAATACAAAAAGAAGTAGCCATCTACTCATTCATTGACGCAATAAACATAAGCAGGCGGATCATTTGTTACCCCACTCTATCTACGCATTGACATTTATTTATTTGCTAAGCAAAGGATTCATCCCATAGTTATTATTCTTTAGGTCTCTTTCCATTTGTACTTTAATCATATTGCCAGCAGCACGTGCGCTTTCTTACGTTTTTCTCCTTTTGAGGCAAATGTATCCATTTTAAAGTGTGTACCTAATCGGATAAAAAGGGGTCCTTTACCACAAAAAGGTGTTTGAAACACAAAATGGCTCTGTCAAAGTCGTTTTGTAAATATTTGTAATGTGTGCACCCAACGATGCACAAAATGGCATGTGTTTCATCCATGATAAAAAAGAGACCTATATCACAAAAAGGAGTCAGAAACACAAAATATCCCCCCCCCCCCCCCCCCCCTCAGAAAAGATATTATTGAAAATATTCGTTATGTGTGCACCAAACGATGCACAAAATGACATATGTTTCAATTCAACCAATCAAAGAACAAAATGGCGTTTATTTCAATCATGTACATTATGAGGTAATAGTCGACCATTTTTTACCCTTTTTGGGGGCGTATTTTGGGTGTAAGGGTCCTCTAAAAGTCATGTTGTAATACATTTTTGAACTCTGTACATCATCCCGGTTCGTTTGAAACCATTTTCAAGCATGTACCTCGTCGGATAAAAAAGGCGTCTGAAACGCAAAAAGCCCCCCCAAAACGCGTCTAATTAAATATATTCGTAATCTGCACACATCAAAGAACAAAATGGCGTTTATTTCAATCATGTACCTTATGAGGTAATAGACGACCATTTTTGGCCCTTTTTGGGGGCGTATTTTGGGTGTAAGGGTCCTCTAAAAGTCATGTTGTTATACATTTTTGAACTCTGTACATCATTCCGGTTCGTTTTACACCATTTTCAAGTGTGTACCTCGTCTGTTAAAAAAGGCCCTTTTCACAAAAGGGCGTCTGAAACGCAAAAAGCCCCCAAAAACGCGTCTTATTATAAATATTCGTAATCTGTACACATCATAGCACAAAATGGCGTTGGTTTCAATCATGTACCTTTTGAGGTAATAGAAGGCCTTTTGGGGCCCTTTTTAAGGGGCGTCTGGTTCGATAAAGGCCTCCAAGTAGGGCGTCTTACGTTATGGTTTCAAACTCCAGACAAGTTACCTCATATCATGGCGTTTAGTCTCATCATGTATCTTATGAGGTAATAGACGGCCCTTTTTGGCCTTTTTTGGGCCCAATGAGGCCCAAACGCCCCCAAGTTGGCGCGTAAGACGCAGGTTTGCTAAATCTAATATAAATCTGCATATATTCAAACAGTCAAAACATATGTACCTTATGAGTTATGAGGCAATAGAAACTGTCACTGGCTCTCCGTCTATAAGGCCCACCAACCTATGTGAGGAATAGTAGTAGTCAAAGGATAACAGAAATCTGTTGTTAATTTGTTTATTAGGCTTAATGTATTTTATTCCCATATGTCCTTTAGCACAACACAATAGAAAAAGAATCTGCTGAATCTGCTGTGTGTGGATGGATTTTTGTATTTGTGTGGATGGATTTTTGTATTTATTGAGACTGTTAGTAATCAGTGGCGACTCGTGCTACTGTGCGCTGGTGCTGTAGCACCACCACCATAAATCATCCATCTCCATTAAACTGAATTTTTGATAAGTTTGATTTGTACATACAATACAATACAATACAATATGTATTGTAAAATTAAGTACTATTCAAAAGTATCCGCGGCCGTGCTGCAGAGATGACGCTGATGGTTAACTTTTTCATACCGCGTAGTACATTGCGGTGATGGTTTTTAACCAAGCATATGTAGAAAACCTGCGATGTGCTCCGCACTGAATTTGACGACTTTTAAGCCCTTTTAGCACGCAACGACAGGGACGATACGGGTAAAACGAAACGCAAACCGGTTCTTCTGGTGCTGTCGGGACTCGCGCACATCGGGCTCTGTATAGGTTCGCCCGCTAGCCGCGCACCCTTGCAATCACTTCACTCGTCAGTAGTCAGTCTTCAGCCAACTGTGGTCCTCTACAGCAGTCGCTGTAGGTAATTGTTGTTTAATTTAAATCGATTGTAGTTTAATTGTTATTCAATAATTTTTTATTTGTGTGGAGGAGGTGGGTATTATGACAACCTCACACCCCCTCCTTCCCTGTCACACATAAACCCATGCATGATTTACGTTTGCTGTATAATAGCACCACCTGTTATAATGTCCACGAGCCGCCACTGTTAGTAATAGTTGTTGATTTTCTTTAGTTGAATTATAAACCCTACAGTTGTGTTATAATTTGAACGTGTATATTTTTCAGTACATCGACATTGCCAAAGACTTCAACTTAACATCGAACAACGTTGGTGACAATTCTGTACCCAAGAAGAAATCCTGACACAAAATGTGCAGATACAGTAGTCTCAACATTTTAAATATTTATTAGTACCTAAAATAATAAATAGCATAGAGTGCCTACTTAGTAAATGATTTAAAAATAAAACAGACTTCCATTTTTGTTGTTACAGAGTATATAATATATTTTATCTGTGTACTCTCATATTAACATGAGCTTAGCTTACCAATTGCAATGCCAATTACCATATGAGCATTATGTCTGCTATGTTGACAAAGTAATTAATTTATTAGTAGAGATTTGTACATAATTACATGCATGTATGTTTGGTTTTATTGTATGTACATGATTGCATATGAACTGTACCTGATTTTTAAAGTACATTTATAATTATAATATTAATGTATCACAGAAGCCTTAAAATGAATTTTGATGCAAAACCCAGGACAGTTCCACTACTCCTTGTCTCTTCGTAGTGATTGGTATGTTCCTTAAAAAAATGGACCTAGTTTCAGTGCTAAGTTCCACATAAGAAAAAAAAAACATTTCCAGTTCAAAGTTTCTTTAAAACAGCGATTCCCAACCGGTGTGCCGCGGCACCGCAAAATATTAGCCAAATCGTATAGGAATGTAACCCTGTCCTGCTTTGTGTCTGCATTAAACCCTAACATCGTAAAAAAAAACTGTTGATTATTTCAAACGCCCTATTAACGACCAATCCAAACAGTCAAAAACGTTTGAAAAAGAAGTGACTGTCTCGGACAAGGCTCAAATTGCTAGCTTTAAAGTTGCAGAACTTTTTGCAAAATGCGTGAAACCCCACACGATTGCAGAGACTTTGATTTTACCGGCCTGTCAAGAAATCGTGAAAACTATGCTGGGACCCGAGGCTGTGCGGGAAATATTAAGTGACCCTCTCGGACTTCACTATAAGTAGGAGAATTGAAGCGATGTCTTCAGACATTGAACAAAACGTGATGGAAAAATTGCAGTCTGGCAAGAATTTTGAACTGCAACTGGACAAGTCGACAGATGGAACTGGCAAAGCTCAGCTTCTTTCTCTTTCTCACTTACGTTAGGTTTGTCGATGACATGAGAACAATAGAACAATATTTGTTTTGTCGTGAGTTACAAGAAAACACAACGGGTGAGGATGTGTTGGAGTGGTCGTCCTGTACTTCGATTTGTACTGACTGTGCACCCTCAATGACATGGCAAAATGAAGGAAGGCTTTGTTGCGCGAGCAAAACGTCGCAACCCAAAGTTGATCACAACACATTGTTTTTTGCATCGCAAAGCACTTGTTTCGAAGACCATCGGGGATGAACTCAAATCAGTTCTAGATCAAGTTGTAAAAATGCTTATCTAGGGCCTATATCAAAGGAAGGCCACTCAAATCACATTTATTTTCCAAATTGTGTGAATCGATGGGGGGAGGGGGAAATCCAAAAATGGTAGTGTGCCGCCAAATTGTTCCATTACTAACAGGTGTGCCTTCGCTGTAAAAAGGTTGGGAACCACTGCTCTAAAATAAAAAGAACCAGAGTGTTCATAAGTTATTTCAAAATGAAACTAAGTTCCTAAAAATATTCTTTCTGCAATAACAATTTTTCTTGACATCTTCTCAAGCGAGTCAATGATTAGTAGGCCTATTTGGATTTGGATTTAGGTTTGCAAAGAATGCATAAAATAAAATATGGTTGGGATTTGGAGGAATAAAATATAAATATGAGTTATAACGATGATTGAGAGTTGTAGACTCACACGACCTGTAGATGAATTTTGAATGTTCTTTGAGTTGTTTTGTCTTGTCTTATTTCACCACCCATGTTGGTGGCTTCTTCAAGTCATTTGTGGCAAAACGAGCAGTGTCTCATCATCGACACGCCGCAACAACCCAAAAGATCATTCAAAACTGATGATTGTACTGAAAAGTGAAAAGAATGTAGTTAGTTGGCAATTAACTAATGATTGTGGAAAACCGGGGGGGGGGGGGGGAAGCGGAGATGACCACTGACTGATGGGATAGGTTTGACAAGTAAGTATGAAATACATATTATCACAAAAGAAGATAATTTTAGATTTCTGGCAGCTGAGAATTTTATAGTACCGGTATTGCACATAGGTGTTAGTTCTTATAATTAATATGATTGCAGTTTGCACCTAAGTATGCAGTAATATGCATACAAACTATACCCTATTAGCAGTTGTAGAGATGCAAGCTATTTGCAAAATATATTTTTTTTAATGAAATGTGTAACTACAGTGGACTGAGATTGGAGTAATAATTTAATAGTAGTAGTAGTAATAGTAATAATTTTCCGATTGCGCTCAAAACGTGGCAGTTCTAAGTTCAGAGATTTCGCAGGCCTCCATAAAATTTCATCGCAATCGGAGTATTGGTTTAGCCGGAATCGTGTTAACAAACAGACAAAAATACAAAAAAAGAAAGAAAAAAAAACATTCCGGATTTTTTTCTCCAGTGTAGTGAAATGGAATCTTCGCTTCGCTCGCTACGCTCGCTACGCTCATCCAATAAAAGTTTTGAGATAATAGCATTTAAAGTTTAATTATGTTCTTTTTTGGTAAATTTGAGTGTAACATAGCCTAAAGATTCAGTTTATTTATTTTACATGAATTCACTGGGCCTTTATAACCTGTAAATTTAGGCTTTTTTTAATTGACTAAAATTGTTACGAATAACACTATACAGCCCTAGATTAGGCCTAATATCAGTACCGTAAGGCATTTTCCATGCAAAATAGCATACAGTGCTCAAGAAAAAATAATTTAAAAGCTTTTAGCATTATATCACATAAAATAAAATTATGTAATCAATAAAAAAAATTAAACTTAAAAACAAAACAGTAAATAATGAAAAATTGCTGGTTTTTCATACATTTTCATTGAAATAACCCTTTAAACAATTACGCTCATCCAACAACGCGCCCGAAAAAGCGTTGCGAAGCTTCCTAGTTTTTTCATATATTATGTACCATCATCATGACAAATTTCTTGCTGATAACTCATTTGGTGCCTCATGGTGAATGCTGGAAATCAAGGTAAAAGTATATAAACTATTAGGGATGGGGTTGAAGAAATGTGGTTTAGGAAATGAGAATAACCCGATTGGGTTAAAACACATTAAAACATAATTTTAATAACAAATTCGAATAAAAATTCAATTTTAGGTTGGAGCTATGAATTATTCCAAATTTAGGGGGGGTTGGGGGTGGAATATCGCTTGCCTCTCGGCAGATTATTTTTCATATTATTATGTACCATGCCAAATTTCATGATAACTCATTAGGTCCCTTCATGGTGAATGCTGGAAATCAAGGTAAAAATAATATAAACTATTAGGGATGAGGGTTGACAAAATGTGGTTTATAATATGAGAATAGGCCGATTGGGTTAAAACACAACATAATTTTAGTAACTAATTTGGATAACTAGGAAGCTTCGCAAACACTTTTTCAGGCGCGTTGCTGGATGAGCGTAATTTTTTAAAAAGAAAAAGAAAAAATAGAGATTTCCATGAGAAATATTTTTCCAATAAGGCTCAAATTTCACACGAATATATAAATTCATGAAGTTAGGGTTCTGTGAAAAAATCATTACAATCGGATAAATCTTGTAGGTGTTATAAGCCGAATAAATTTTTAAATAGAAAAAAATCGTAAAATTGCGATTTCCATGAGAAATAATGTTTCGATTACGATCAAATTTCACACGAATATATCAATTCATAAAATTAAGGTTCTGTGAAAAAATCATTACAATCGGACGAAGCATGTAGGTGTTATTCATCGAAGAATTTTTTTTTAAATAAAAAAAAAAGTAAAATTGCAATTTCTATGAGAAATAATTTTCCAAGTGCGCTCAAAAACGTGGCAGTTCTAAGTTCAGAGATTTGGAAGGCCTCCATAAAATTTCATCGCAATCGGAGTATCGGTTTAGCCGGAATCGTGTTAAAGAACAGACAAAAATACTAAAAGAAAGAAGAAAAAAGAAAAAAAAAACATTCCGGATTTTTTTCTCCAGTGTAGTGAAATGGAATCTTCGCTTCGCTTGCTACGCTCATCCAAAAATTCAATTTTGGGTTCGAGCTATGAATTATTCCAATTTTAGGGGATGATTTAGGGGGTGTTGGGGGTGGAATATTGCTTGTCTCTCGGCGGAAGTATGAGTCTGAGGTACATCTAAGTGTGGTCCAAGTTTCATAGTTCTTAGATGTACCGTTTTTTCTGTAGGCTCTTATTCCTCTCTCCGTCAGAATCCTCAGCCAGTTAGCCAGTAGACCCACCCAGCCAGTCGGAAGGTTTTCGTCGATTTTTAGGCACTTTTTTTAACACAGAACGGGTTATCGGATCGTGCCGATTTTTTTTTTGTATATCATGGACCACATATCAGGTCATATACCGAGTTTCAAGATTTTAAATCTTTCGGGATGGCGTGTGCAGATAGCTGAACACCCCAAATGGGTAGGAGTAAACAGGGTCGAGTTATCATCGCGCATCGCCTACTAGCAGTCGCGTGCGCTTGGCTGCGGGCAAACGACCATCGCTCTAGATCATAATTTATAGTTTTACTGTTCTCTGCATTTCATGTATTCATGAAATTCATGAAATTGGTATGGCGGTAAGTTCAGATGATAAATTAGAAATGTTTGTTAAAGTAACCGTGGAAACTCTAAAAGAGCAAGCACCCCCTTGAAATTAAGAGTTAAGGAAAACCAGCCCCATGGTTAACAGCAGATATTAGGAAATCATGCATAGGAGAGACCACTTGCGCAAAGAATTCAGAATTTTTAGAAGGCCATCAACTTGGGAGGAATACAAGAAAGTTAGAAATAAGGTAAATAATCAGATTCGTTTTTCTAAGCGTGAGCATTTTAAGTCTTCTTTTGATAATGATATTTCTTCAAAATCTTTATGGTCAGTTTATAATAAGTTGACAGGTAACAAGTGAAAAAAGAGTGTAGCATAGCCTCATTGACAGAGAATTGAGTATCCTACACGTCTAATCCTGACATTTGCTGTTTGTTACAGAAAAGTTTTTGTTGTGAACGATGTAGATTTTTCCAGTGAAATTGGTAAGTTTAAAGATTTAAATAGAAAAGAAGCAGATGATCTCCCGCATGTAAAGGTAACTAATGAAGAAGTCATTTCAGCAATTAAACGCCTTAAAATTAAAAGCTCGACAACACTTCAAGAGATTCCATGCATTAGTATTCAAGAAATGCGCATCAATAGTCGGATTATTGGCGTATCTAATTTCCCATTTTCTTTCTTGTAGGTGATTTCCCAACACAGCTGAAATTGGCAAGGATAACACCTATTTATAAGGTAAAGGTAAAAAGAGTGATAGGAATTTTTTATCGACCTATATCAACTCTTCCAATTGTAGGGAAAATTATTGAAAATATTTTGCACATGAGGTTATTACATGAAGTTGGATGCATCTGAAGGTTTAAGTGAAAACCAACATGGTTTTAGGAAAGTAGATCAACGCAACGTGCCCTTCTAGCATTTATAGATTTTATCTATATAGGGATTGCCGAGCGGAATGGTAAGGTTGGCGCTGTTTTTGTTGATCTTAGGAAAACATTTGATTCAGTACCTACCTTTTTTTACTTACTTACTTTTTACTTTTTAAAAAGAAAAATGTTTATCAATCTTGCAAATATAGTTCAAAGTATTCAATATATTTTGTGGAGTACCACAAGGATCAATATTAGGACCCCTTTTATTTATTCTTTTCATAGATGATATATCTACTATAATGGGAGGAATCAATTATATTTTATATGCTGATGACTTGGTCTTTTATTTAGAAGGTGGATGTTGAAGAGATTGTAAGACATCTTCAAGAAGTTTTAAAGAGGATGGATGATTGTTTAAAATTCAGGAACTTGATATTTATAGTAAAACAAATTTTATGATTTTTCATAAGGCTAATGATAGAAGCATGAATGATATTAATTTGACGTTGAATTGGTAATGGTAAGCTAATTTCTAGAGTATATGAATTTAAATATCTTGGAGTTTTCTTAGATTGTAATTTAAGTTTTAAGAAACATTATGAATATGTATGTAATAAAGTATCATCAGCAATAGGAATTATAAGTAGAATGAAGAGGTTTGTAACAGAGAGAATGTTGAGGTTACTTGTAGATTCTTATATTCACTCTATAATTGATATTGTTTAGTGGTTTGGGCAGTAAGACCTTCTACCGAATATGTTTGTACTTCAGAAGAGAATTGACCATCTGTTTTGATTCAATTCCTATGAGCCAAGATTTACAATCTGATTGCTTCACGATTGAGGAAAGAATGAAATATAGCGTACTGGTAATTACATACAAAATATTGAAAGGTATGTATTCAGGTATTTTACCCAATATTTTTCAATTTGTTGATCGTGATAGAAATTCTATTCTAATGAACTCTTTGAAAGTTCCTAATTAATTTCTGAATCATTAAGAAAGTCATTCTTGTCCAGAGGAGGATGCTTTTGGAATTCAATTTCTTATGATATTAGAAGCCAGTTTACTGAGCTAGGAATAGTACAATTTAAAAGTAAAATTGAAGCAATGATAATGAATCAAAGAACAAAGAAGAATTGTTTTTTACTTTTTATTTGGGGGGCATTTCTCTGTTTTTATGTAATGTTAATTTATCTTCATATGTTCTTATTTTGTTTTGCTGTTCTTTTTTTTTGTTCATTATTGCTTTGATTTTGTGTATTAATGATTTTAAATTGATTTTTTTTCTCCCGATTGTCGGTTTCCCGCCCATGGTGGAACTTGCAATTGAATTTGGGGTGTCCTGTATCTTTGCTATGATCAGTTTTGATTTAAACAATTTTAAATAATTATTTCTATAAATTATATTTTGGGGGCAAATCTTTTGCACAAAATTGGTTTTTCTTTTTAATGTTTTTTTTTTCTTATTTTTTTTTCTTTCTTTTTTTTTTTTCCCCTTTCATTTTTTTTTTTTTTTCTTTTTTTTCTTTTTTTTTTTCTTTTCATTCCCCACCCCTTTTTTTATATATTGTTTCATTCATAAATTGCTTTAATTCCTTTTTATTTTTTTATCAAATTTTTGAGTTTTTAATGCATTTTTGTAATTTACTATTTCAAAGTTCTTGTTGTGTCTTCATCTAGAAATTTAGATTTATTAAGTTTCCCTTTGAAATCATTTTTTTATAACGAATGGTAACGTTAAATAAATAAATAAATAATAAATAAATAAAAAAAATAAAAAAAGACCTTTATCTGTACATCTGAAATGATCTTGCAAATGTAGATCTCTGAAAATACAGTTTATTATTATTATTTTATTATTAATTATTATTATTTTTTTTTTATTAATATAGGGTTTTTTAAGCAAAAAGGTTCTGGGTTAAAACCCAGTGGGGGCCCAAACTTTTTCGACAATGCTAGAATCAATTATTATTATTATTATTATTATTATTATTATAATTATTATAAAATAAGGTTTATAAGCATAAGCCCACTTTAAGGACATAGTTATTGTTTCAAAGCAGTTGTCAAAAAAGTTTACCCTGACTGGGGTTCGAACCCCAATCAATAATTATTGTCAATATTTATTTATTTTACGTTGATCGATAATCGAATCAAAATTAGGTAGGGATGGGATTGACCTGTAAAAAACAAATTTTGGTCAATTGACTGGTCAATTGACGGTCAATTGACGGTCAAATGTAAAAAATCATAAATTTTATTTTATTAAATAATTAGGCCTAGTATATTTATTTTTTAAATGTTGTGGTGACAAAAGCTTTTTTTATTTAAAAGCTTGTTAAATGCATATTAAGTGGCATATCATCATCGTCATCATCATCGTCGATGCTGTCATCAGTCCCTTTCTCCGATTCAGCTTCAGCTTACCCAGAAGCTATTATATTCTATTTGTCTATTATAATTCATAATATAACTACATAATAAATAATAATTAAAATAAAATATTACCTAATTAAAACATTTTTAATTGAAAAAGAAATAAATAAATGTTATCGTTTACATAACAATTCAAATTCAAATATAAAAATTCAAATAATTTTAAGTTTTAAATGCAATATACACATGTTATCTTTAAGTCAATTGACTGGTCAATTGACCAAAAGTATTTGACCAGTCATTTGACCAGTCAATTGACCGGTCAATTGACATTGTGCAACCCTAAAATTAGGCCTATACTATTTTGCATACCGAGGAGGACTGCAGAACTTTTGCGAGTGCATTATTTTGTTACTTCTATTTCCTCAAAACAGGGTTAAATCCGCACTAGCGACGTCTATCACGAGCGCGGGTTGGGGTGGGGGGAGGCAACACATGGCCGGCTGGCCAGACCGGCTGCGTTGAGAGTGTACTAAGGGGGCTTTTCCCCCAAAAAATATTTTTTACCACAAAATCTATGGCATAATACTAGGCCTACATTAAAATGACCATTTTCAAATTTAGATCTTGTAACTGATTTTACACGAATTTTTTAATTTTTTGGATCATGAAACTTTTGAAAATTTGTGTTTTGGTCAATTTCTTGAATCTGCTTTAACTTGCTTCTTTTTTATTCCACATAGATACTAGAGCATCATAACAATCTAAAAAGGCCCTTTTATGCATTCCAAAATCACCCCCGTCTTGGTAATCAGCATATTTTGACCGAACCACTTGCCCAAATTACAAAACAAAATATAGAGGATTTACAGAAAAGGCAGTCGAGTATGTCAATAATGGCGAGTATTTTTTTGGATCAAACTCCTCCAAGGTCACAGGGCATAAAGATCATCCCCATGTTATTTCTTATGGGAGATTTTGCCGATGGGATCTAGCTCGAATAATACCAAGTTCAACATTTATTTTTCGGGTCATGGTGGATCCAAAAATTTGTCTGTTAATCTCTAAATTCATAACTACATAGTTAGCTTGAATGAAATATATTTTTTGAGTTTAGCGGGTGAATACCCCTCCAAGTAAGTCACGTAAACAGATGCTACCCTAGAGTATTGTGTCTTTGTGAAGGTTGTGCTTCTTGGAAATCTTATTCCGTGCAGTTTCATTTCAGCTTTTGTTGTGATAGTCGTTTATTCATTTGGAGTTAAAGTACCGGTATCTGTTATTCAATGCTCCGATATTTATTAGGCGACGAGATTAGTGATGTGGAGGTGGGAATATTCACTCATTGCCAATTAATCCCCCAAAACTGGGAATCTATTTTTAAAATAATGTTTAAAGATTGGTCGAGCGGCAGGCCCCCCGGGAACGCTTTTTTGTGATGGGTACCCCTACCGGGTAAAAACCAAGAGTATTAACTTTTTAGAAAGATTATTCAAAATACTACTAACCGTACCCGAAAAAAACCATTTGTTCACTGCCGTTTTGCCTTTTTGAGTGCGCCGCGACGCTTCCGCACGGCGTTTCATCTTTTGATCATTATTTCCAAACCAAACAAGAAAATTAATAAATTTAGTATATTGTTTAAAAGAAAAATATTCCTTTCCATAAATCCCCACATTAAACCATTAAAAATATTTTGGGTATTTAAATTTGGCCACAACGCAAAAATGTGACTTTTTTATCAATTTTATTTGGGAATTCAATCCCAAATTTTACGAGAACTTTTTAAAAAACATATTTTTGGGTTATCAGCTTAAAAACATCTGCCAGTGTTAAAATTTACTACAATGCAAATATTATACGAAGTCGGTGAGATTGTGCATGCATGCGTTTTGTTCGGCCGCGCGTCTTTTTATTCCCGCTGTCACGCCAAGCACTTGTGAGTTGAAGCGCCAAAAACCGTCATACTACCATTCGGCCTGTAGGTATCAACAAAAAGTCTTTGTGATTTAGCTTAATTTTTTAAAGCTATTATGTATATTTTATCTCAATTAAACTTTTGGTTTTCAGTTTTTTTCAATCGACAGCAAATGCAGGAACAAAGTGCTTTGCAGTCTTTATCACAAATATAAAAATTTTTTTTTAAACAGTGCTGCTTCTTTGATGTAATTTTTTTAAAACTGAATAGTGTGGAAACACTCAAAAAAAAATTTTGGGAAATTTTTAAAGCCCATTCGTTGGAAACATGCTACTGTAGCAGTACAACAACGTTTAAAATTGTTTGTTCCGTGCTTGAGATTTTTTGCGTTTTTGTTATGTAAATCACGATAATATTATTTTTAAGCTATGACGGAAAACAGTATTCTCATGATTAAATCCCATATTTTTGTTAAAATGATCGAACTTTAATTTTGCATGGAGTTTTGATATCATTTTTTTAATGAAATCCCAAAATGGGAAAAATTTTGTTTCAAGATTTATGTATATACAAATTGTATCTATGGATGACGAACCAAAAAAAAAGTACAAAAACCAAAGAAGTAACGCAGACCGCTATTCTGTGGGGAAAATTTTTGACACGGGGCTGTTTCACCGTACCAAAATAGTATTTACTGTATCGTTACCGAAATAAAGATATGATATCTAAAAAACGAATGTAAAAATTCCACTTTTTGCCTTTGGGCTTTATAAATTACCCGTGCTATTAAAAAAAATACACCCAGTATTATAAAGAGGTAGGGGAAGGCGAGGTCGTTTGCGTCGGGCCCTAAGGGGTGGCTTGGTCGCTTTGATTTACTGCCCCATAAAAACAGTTTTTAAAAACTAGGGGGTAGACTCTAAATCAATTTATTTTTTTTTATAATATTTAAGTAAGAACTTTTGGGAAAAAACCCGTTTTATTCTCAATAGCTGATGAGTGCGGTGAAACTTTAAAAAGGTTTTAAAGCCGAAGAGACTGAAAAGAAAACAATTATGACGAAAAAGAAACGGGGACTCAAACCTTCAAGAGAATGGTCTTGCACCAATAGTGCTATATTCTTTAGTGTAGGCTAATGAGAGAAAGGATTCGATTTCTTTACCATTTGTGACAGTAAACAAAAATGTGTGCAAACGATCGTTAATGATGTATGATTCTTTCTGGATTTGGTGTTTGTGCCTACTTTAACCCCAAGATATACCCTTTTCATCTCTAGCATTGGTCATAACCTAAAGCACAACCAAAAGTAAGTACACCTTTTGCTTTAGGGTGTTCGGCCATCAGTTTGGGAGCAAAACTTTTTGCACATTTTGCATTCTCCCTGGATGTAGTAGTTGTTTTTTACGCAATATTCCCGGTTGAGACGTATGTTGTAACTGCCCGTTTGTATTGAAGATGACTTGTTCGTATCATGGATTAATTTTTTATTCAATTAAGAAAAAAAAACCCCTTGACGGGAAAAACCAAACTCATGACACAGTCGTCGTGCTATGTTAAAGAACTGTGGTGAATTAAAATTCCAAATTGGCAGTAACAAATTTGAACAAAGAATCAAAATCAGATAAAAAACATTATACTTCAAATGATAAAAACCCCCCCCGAACCACGAAAATTACAGACAAAAATTTTTGGGGGAGCCCCATCTTTAATCACAAAAAAAGTGCCCGTTTGAAAAATATACTTTTTTTCCCGATTTATATATGATATTTTTAAGATTCCATCATCATGGGGGGGCTTTTAACACTTTAATTCATCATCAGTCTTCGACGTTTTTTTCAAAACTGCATTCTCAACCCCAGTAGCGTTTTGAGAAGTCGACCAAATCATATTTGGCCCCTGAGATCTTGCAATAACAGCAATGAACTGAAAACTTTTGGGGTAAAAAGGGTAAAACCCGCTGCTCTTCCTTAAAAAAAGAATCGTTTTTGGGGGCATGCTAAAATAGGGGTTTTTGGCCAGTTAAAATCAATGTTTTTAAAAGGGCTTACCAAAATAAAACTTACTGGGAAAATAGCCCGAGGACTGCCAAAACTCTTCTGCAAGGTTAACAACTAAACGTGGGTACGAGTTATTTAAAAAGTAATGGAAGCTTTATGCTTTGTTTTTGAAAGCAGCTCAAACCCGGTCAGAGTCCAACGATGCCCTTTGGTTATATTTACACCCAAAAAACAAAACATAATTGCAAACAACATGCAATCTAGGGTGGGCATGTTTTTTTTTTGCACTGTAATATACTTGAACTGATTTGTTTAAAAAGTTTCTGTATTGTCATTTTTTGAAAGCGGAAATGAATTTTTTCCCCACATTTAAATTTTTCTCTAACTAAAAATACGAATAAATAAATTGAAGCCCAATAACCCCTACTGATATAATGCTTTTTAAAGCATGCTAAAGGGCCAAATTCAATGTTTGGTATGTGTTAGAATGGTGCTAGAGCCATGTTTTCAAATCCCTTATTGCAGTCATTGACTACGGTTGGAGAAAAACAAGTCTTAAATATTGTATTTCGTAACAAATCACACATTTTATAGTAGTGAAAAACAGGGGGTGAAACAAACAAGTCCAATGCAAACGACTTTTTATCACTGTTGGGGGTTTTGTTAGTTTTGTTATTGGGTTTTAGGGCACAAAACCGCTGTGGGGGTGAGGAAAATTTGGGAAAAGTAAATAAAAATGAATGTTCAAAGATGCAAATTTAATACGTAAAGATTGAAAAACGCAAACTATAACGTAATGTTGTATTTATGTAATAATAGCTGGGAAAACAATTTTTTACAGAAATCCAAGGTAGAAACGAGAGACGAGATTCAAAAATCTATATTACACTCTTAGAATCCACCCATAAAATAGAAAAGGTTAAATATTCTATAAAAATTAAAATTTTTTGGGAACTAACAAAGTTTTTTGGGATCTTTATATTTTTCCAGTAAAAGCCACACAAAATGTCTACCATTTAACATGCCCATCGTGCTACACCCTTAATTTAATTTTACGTGAGGTGTCAAATTTTTTTAGGAATTTATTTAAATTCTTACATATTTAATTGAAATTTTAAAAATTGTATTTCCATTTTTCTTTTATATTTTTTCTGTTCGGCGCCCAACTCACAGTGAAAACTGGCGACAGCGGAAAAATAAATAAGGCGCGGGCCGAACAAACCCTGTCAGCCAATCCAGGACTTTGTGTAAATATCTGTGCATTGAAGTATTATAAAAGTGACAGCATGTTTTTTAAGAATTAACCAAAAAAATGTTTAGAACTCTTTTTGTTTAAAGGGCATTGAACACCAAGTAAAATTGTAAAAAGCCACTTTTTTGCGTTTTAGGCCAATTAAATACCTACAAAATTTTTTAAGGGTTAATGTGGGGATTTCCGAAAAGTGCTTTCTTCTTTAAAAACAATGGTACTAATTTATTAATGACCGTAGTTGGGTTTGGGAAATAATGATCAAAAGAGTGAAGCGCCGTGCGGAAGCGTCAGCGGAAGTAAATAAGACGCGCGGCCGAACAAACGTATGTCATGCACAATCTCAGTGACTTTGTGTAACTATCTGTGCATTGTAGTATTATAACACATGTGACAGCATAAACTGTAAACAACAATATGTATACAACTCTTCTCGTTAAGTGACATTGAATATCCAAGTAAATTGATAAAAAGTCACATTTTGCGTTTTAGGCCAATTAAAATACCCTACAATATTTTTAACCTCCCAGACGTGGTTTTTTTAGTGTAAAATTTTACCCCAGCGTGGTTTATTTTTTCAGAAAAATTAAATAATTTGCAATGCATTTTCATAAAAACACTATCTTGAAAACTATTGGATGAAATCTCCTGAGATTTTCAGGAAATGCCAATAAGGTATTGTTGAATGTAAAAATAAATATTTATACATCATTGTTGCTATATTAACAACTTTAATTGTTGTAAAAAATAAATAAAATAAGACTGAGAGCAAATGGCATTGTTGCAGACATGCAAGTAATTTCACATTGAATAGCCAATGAAGAAAGTTAATTACAAGATACATTATTGATATTTTAAAAATATTGTACCCATTGTTGTCACAAACAAAAATTATGCAACATCCAAAAAACAAAATTGTCCCAAAATACATTGGTATTGTAAAAAATAAAAATATGACCAATTTGCCAATGATTCAAATAAAAAGTTTATTTATAGATATATTGTTGACTTCAAAAATATTGTACACATTGTTGTAGGCCTAACAAAATATTATATAATCCAATAAATAACCGACACCCCCAAAAAGTAGCCTACAAAGCGTAAAAATATACAATCTGCAAAATATGCTGTATAGGCCTATACTATATATTATATTATGTAGGCTATAATAATAATATAATAATTTGGTTATATTATATAATATAATATAATATAGGGCTATCTGATATTTACTGCTGTTGTAAGACATGATTGCAATATGTCATCTTTGGGTGAGCAAAGCAGAAACTGAACTGAATGTTTTGGCGCGTTTTTGTTTTTGCGCGCTACTTTGCAGAGTTTGCGAGTGTACTCGAACAGGTTATGACGCGTCATTGCGCGTGCTGCTATCTCACGGCGATCATGAATACTAACTGTACTAGCTATATCCTAGTGCTGCTGCAAGTAGCAACTTGATGAACCTATTAGTAGCGCGGCTATTTGATATTGAACTTGCAGGACGTCCTAGGACGTCGCACACGCTGGCCGCCGGTTCATGGGAGGACGTGTTTAGGCGTCGCACACGCCTGGGAGGTTAATGGGTAAATGTGGGTATTCACTGAAAAGTGCTATTCTTCTTCTAAACAATGGTACTAAGTTTATTAATGTACCCTAGTTGGTTTGGAAATTATGATCAAAAGAGTGAAGCGCCGTGCGGAAGCGTCGCGACGCACTCAAAGTGCCAAAACGGCATGTAGAACAAGATGGATTTTTCTCGGATACGGCTAATCGTATGTATTTTGAAGTAATCTTTCTAAAAAGTATAATATCATCTTGTTCTACCGCCGGTAGGGGTCCAACTTTCATAACTTGCCGATTGCCGCTGCACCATATCTATCAGTTGTCATAGCCACTTTCTTGATGAAACCAATGAAACTTACTGATGAGCAAGTGGCTATAAAGAAACAGCCATGTGCCATTCCATGGCCATGAATAATTAGTAAGAAGAAGAACATTTGGACTCAAAGTCACAGCTGCATGGTCAGTTTTTAGCTTGCTAAAAAAAAATTAAAAAAAATGCGTAAAACAGAAACTTGGGATATTTACAACCGAGTTATTGTTGTCTTGTAGTTGTTTCTAACTCATCACATTACACAGGTCTTGGATTCTAGCCATATTTTTATACTAGGAAAACGCTAAAGTCCCGCCGCGTTGATGGATGAGCGTTTTTTTTGTAAGTTTTTTTTTGCGTTTTGTGCGTTTGTTTGCACTTTTCCTTTGCAAGTGCTTTTTGAATGCATTGTGGAGGTGATTGTTGTCAAGTTTCTATTGTTATTTGTTAATTGGTATTATAAACTTCAAAAAAACTCATATTAAAACCTTTATTTCTGTAGATTCTGACTAATTTTTTCAACTTTTTCTTTCAAAAGGTACTACATCACCATAACCTTAATGTCCATGTGAAATCTGAACGTTGTAGCCCTACCCGTTTGGTCAGAATCGGCCCAAATGTGACGAAAATATCGCACTAAAAATTGAAAAACTAATATTAAAACCTTTATTTCTATGGATTCTAGCTAACTTTTTCAACTTTTTCTTTCAAAAGGTACTACATCACCATAATCTTAACGTCCATGTGAAATATGAACGTTCTAGCCCCACCCGTTTGGTCAGAATCGGCCCAAATGTCACGAAAATATCGCACTAAAAATCGAAAAAAAATCGTAAAAGTACGATATTTATGAGAAATATTTCTTCGATTGTACCCAAAAACAATACACCTCTAAGTTCAGAGAAAACGAAGGTCCGGTCAAATTTTCATCAAGATCGCGTATGCCGTTTGCCCGGAATCGAGCGAACAAACAGACGGAAAAACAAAAAAAAAAAAAAAAAAAAAAAAAAAAAAAAAAAAAACACCCGAGCTAAATTTTTTGGGGGGTCAGTGAAATTGAAGTCTTCGCTTCCGCTCGCTACGCTCGCTCGCTCATCCAACAAACAAAATATTTAGACTTTATTTTTTAGACCTCTTATTACATTACTCTTATGAATAATTCTATTTCCATGTATGATTCACCCCTAAGCACCCTAATAAATATTAAATACTCGTATCAATGTGTAAATGATAGATTATTTTGAAAATTCCCAATTAATTCCCATTTTGGGGAATATTCCCCAAAAAATAAATGTCGGGAATTTTCACATCATTAGACGAGATGAATATTATTCGAAGCTAGTTTGTAATGCTAGAGCAGAGAAATGATAAGATAGGCCTAAAACACGCTTGCACTACGGAATGAAGTGAAGCGATGCTGAACTAGCATGAGATGGGGATACAAGTATAGATTGACCTTGAGCATCGTACTACAAGTATCGGTTGTGACGAGGTGAGATTGTGCAATCGGCTGCGGCAAATAAAG
This sequence comes from Sweltsa coloradensis, assembly GCA_024449915.1. Classification (NCBI taxonomy): domain Eukaryota; kingdom Metazoa; phylum Arthropoda; class Insecta; order Plecoptera; family Chloroperlidae; genus Sweltsa; species Sweltsa coloradensis. The sequence continues at coordinate 361,684 of JAMZAV010001523.1, read as the reverse complement.
CCGCCCAGCAACACACGCACGCCATGCAGGTTGCCTACACTGCAGCAGGGCAGGGGTGATGCGTTGCGCTTCGGACGTGTTGTAGATTTCGCAGTGAAGAGACGAAAAATAAAGGTAAAGAAGGACAGAAGAACAGAAAGGTAAAACTTGGCAAAGTTCCCGTTAAGAGCGGGAAGCTTTTTGTGCATCGTGTCGTAAGTAAGCATGATTTTTTTCCTTTGTTTTTACCGGACAATTGTGCATCAATCTTAAAGAGCGTTCAAAGTTTCATGGCTGCCCTCATGATTGCTGGATTAAAATTATGAAAAGTGATCTGGGGTCCCTTTCAATGCACAATTACATGGTGTTGGTTTATAACAGGAGGTATGGACATAGAAAATAAAGATACTTGGAATAGACACACATTCCTTATTGCTAAGACTTTGTTTAATTGAACAAATTAAAGAAAATCGTTCAATCATTAGAATTGAGTTTTATACTTTAGGAGAAGTTAACATTTACTCTCCTAAAACATAAATAAGTCGTAATAAATGTACACAAAATAGAAATTATGTATCTACAAACATACAACATCCAGGACTATAAGACAAACAATCTAAAGTTTGACAGCCATATAATACCAGTAGGTACCTAACTAAATGGCTTTAGAATTTGATGCATGAGTACCCATGTGTTTGGTTGTGTTACTGATGTCCATGAGCTCTCTGTACTCCCTCAACAATGTCTTGTTTTTGTTTCAACAATTCTAAATGTGATTGGATTGCCAGTTCCAGCATACTTTTCTTTTGGGAATCGAGCTCAATGTAAGACTTGACAAATGCTATGTCATCAGAATGTTCAGCATTTGCAGACTTAGCATCAGGATTTACACTGTGATATAGTTGGACGAGAGAGACAGCTTCATCAATTCTGAAACCAGGAAAACAAGGTTTTCATACAATATTGCCATTAGAACAAACTCCAAGATATACTGAAACATTATTTTGTTGTATAGATGATTTTGTTACAATGATCAGGTTCTATCACATAAAATTAGATTCATTTTAGGAATCACAAAATTACAGTTTGTTAAATTAGTTCTCGTTTTACGTTCTTTTTAGATACGTCTACATAGTACACAATGTCTTTGGAACATGAACAATGGAATTTCAGGCTAATAGTACCGTAGTTGCACAGTACGGTACATAATCTCTGTTGGTATGGTAGTGTGAACATAATGAGTTATAGTGGTAGGGATACTTTGTACTTGTAGTAAGAAAAACTGATTTTAACCAGGCATAGGCCTAGGTAACCTAGGTCTATTTAAAAATGAGTTGAAACACAGGATGCGGGTATATAATAATAATAAAATAATGTCAAAATAAGTTAATCTATGAAAACACGTTTATACCTATCGAAGTGAATAACGTCGAGAAGAAGATTATCGATGCATTTATTCCACGCAAGATGGAATGCAAGAGGACCAAAATGTCTGGTGGAACGAAGAGCTTCGTACTTCCGAGTGCTGTCAACGTGATCGTAAGTTTTCGTGACAATACTTATGTACTCGGGGTCGTCTGGCTCAAATTGAACACATGCACGATCCAAAATGAACTCGTACTCTTCCTCCTCCATTAGTCTCTGAAAAGCAAAATATTTTACCATTAAATTAATAATTAATAAATCACTATTTTTATATTTTTATTTTCATTATTATTAAATTGTGGTCATTATTTTCATTAAATTCCTTGTTCATAGGGATTGATTGGTACTGGTAGGGGTTTCTGGAGATTGTTATTTCCCTTACAAAATGAAGTAAAGATGTAATGTAATCTGTATTGGAAAGGAACTGAACTTTTTAGTTCCAGTGCTTTAAGGGGAATCTATCACCTAGCCGAGTGGAAAATAACTAACTGTGCTGTTGATCTGTCGCTGGATACTCTGCCGTTTGTGACACAGATGCTTACACAGATTACAAGAGTTCAGGGTTTTGCCTGCCGAATGTGCGGCATAAAAACTAGAAACTGATGTGTATTTGCTGAAAGTGTTGGGTGGGAAGTTTAAAACGAGTGAGGACACAACTGCAACACTTGGTTGCAACCAGCCCTTGATAGTTAGTAGGATTGTGCGGTGTTCTTTGAACAGTACAATACATCATTGCATATAATAGTGCTGGTTGCGAGAGAATGCCTATCGGCTAGGTGAGTGTTTGTGGTTAGGGAAAGAAGAAAGGAGACCAACAGCTTACCTTAAACAAGTGGGCAGCTGCGTGAAGTGGCTGGTTAACATAAATATTTACAAAACAAGATACACAATGTCGTACGTTTCGGCCAACGCGGCCTTGGTCACCGACCGTTAAGAGTTCTTCTCTAAAGATAAATATTTATGTTAACCAGCCACTTCACACAGCTGCCCACTCATTTAAGGTAAGCTGTTGGTCTCCTTTCTTCTTTCCCCAACCACAAACACATTGTATATAATATTGTTTTTGATTACGGTACGGGGTATCCTTTAAAACAGTGAGGAACTGGGGTTTGAGCGACATTTTTATTTTCCCAAATTTTGTTGTTTGTAGGACACGTCAAGAATATTTTAAATTAAGGGGGTAATTTATTTAAATCAATGATAACTGCGACATTATGCCTCAGGATTTATCAATACAAGTTACTATAAAATCATGAAATCCCAAGCATTTGTCTTGGACAATGTTCAAGTGTCAACAGGGCTAGTTATACGCGCTTGTACCTGCCCAGAAAGGGGACCCAGCGCGCGCACCCAAGAGTCGACTCCTAGCGATGACGTTTCCCCTCCACCACTTCTAAAAAAAACACTCCCGCTAACTTCCAAAACCGAAACTCCGCTTGAATTCTAGTTTTCGACGCTCTATTCATCTTACGACAACTCAAAGTTAATTTTAAATAATATGAGCATTGTTTAAAATCATCTTCAACCGTGACAGCCCACCTTTAAACAAAGGCCTACCATACTTTTTTGCCGACATATTTTTTAAAACTGATTACGCCTAAAATATGGAGAAAAAAAAAATTGTGGCCATCTTGTTTTTTGTGTGTTTTCTAGTGACTAGTGCACTAGAAATTGACAGTTGAGTCTAACTTCTGAATTTTGATCAGCTGATGTAAAATTGGCATGAGGTAGGCTAGCCTAGGGCTTTTTGTTTAGGAATAAAATTTCATGACAATGCAATTAATTCACACACAATCATTCAAAATTTTGACTTCATGATTCAAATTTAACAAAATCAAATTTGGATAATTTGAATAGGCTAGGTACCCTTAGTGTTGGGACTTGAAAAATTTTCACGTGAAAATTTTCATGAAAAATTTCAATTCATTGAAAATTTTCAAGAGCCGTGCATTGAAAATTTTCAAGTTTTTATTTTTATTATGTTTTTAATTATGCAGTTGGTATTTGGTATTTAGTATTTGGCTAGCCTCTTGCACAGCAATAGGCCTAATGCATGCTGGGGCCTAGCCTAACAGAGGCATTGACATAGGCCTAGAAGTTTGTCAATGTGGGAGGTTAGCTAGGTCACATTGCAAATACAAAGCCTGCAAATGAAGGTCTAGCTAACTTATTATTTTTGTAGGTTGTAGGCCTATAGGCAATAGTCAGGTTGGGCCATAACCAGATAAAATCCATCTTTAATTAGCACAAATGCTGGCCTACCCTAGTGGAATGGAAAGACCGGGGCAAGCATTACTTTGGTGTAAGGTCTTCGCCTCCAATTAGTCTGTAGGTACCGTATTGTAAAAAGCGTAAAATCGCTATTTTCACAAGAAATTATTTTTCGATTGCGCTCATAAAAGTGGCGGTTATAAGTTCAGAGATTTCGAAGGCCTGCAGAAAATTTCATCGCAATTGGAGTATCGGTTTAGCCGGAATCGTGTTAACAAACAGACAAAAATACTAAAAAAAATCTGGATTTTTTTCTCCAGTGTAGTGAAATGGAATCTTTGCTTCGCTCGCTACGCTCATCCAATAATTAAACATTGGGTGTATTTTTTTACATTTTGATATAATATGTAGGCCCTAATATGTTTTATGTTGATTTTTTTCCATCATTCATGTTGGATACTATCCCAATTCAATATTCAACATTTTTGTCTCAACGATTATTTTTATAATGTAGCCCCTAGGCCTATTTTGCTATTTGCAAATTGCAAGAATAAAATTAATCAACAAGATATTGCATATTAGACCTATTCCAACTCAGCAGCCTGAATCCCACTGTAGGCCTACATCCTTGATAGAAATAAATTATTTTTTGGATGAGCGTAGCGAGCGAAGCAAGATTCCATTTCACTACACTGGAGAAAAAAATCCGGATTTTTTTTTTTTTTTTTCTTTCTTTTTTTTTTTGTATTTTTGTCTGTTTGTCCACACGATTCCGGCTAAACCGATACTCCGATTGCGATGAAATTTTATGGAGGCCTTCGAAATCTCTGAACTTAGAACTGCCACGTTTTTGAGCGCAATCGGAAAATTTTTCTCATGAAAATCGCAATTTTACGATTTTTTTCAATTTTTAAAAAATTTCTTCGACTTATAACACCTACATGCTTTCGCCGATTTTAATGATTTTTGCATAGAACCTTCCTTTTATGAATTAATATATTTTTTGAAATTTGAGCGCAATTGAAAAAATATTTATCATAAAAATCGAAATTTTACAGGTTTTTTTCTTTTTGTAAGAATTCTTTGACTTATAACACCTACATGCTTTATCCGATTGTAATGATTTTTTCGCAGAACTTTATTTTATGAATTAATATATTAGTGTAAAATTTGAGCGCAATCGAGAAATTATTTCTTATAAAAATCGCAATTTTACGATTATTTTAACAATTACGATAAATTAAAAAAAATTAAAAAATTAAGTTAATTTTTAATTTAATTTAATTTAATTTTAAAAAATTTCAACTCAGTAATGATTTTGTCACAGAACAACAGAAAATTCGCATAACACATGGCAGCTCAATGCACCAATTACGCTCATCCAACAACGCGGCGGGACTTAAGCGTTTTCCTAGTTATTTATAATATGGTAAAATACAGTTCAAATAACAGATTAACAAACCTTGAAAATTTTCAAGATTATTTTTTTTCATGAAAATTCCCATCACTACCACAAAAGTTGCCAAAAGCAAAGATGATTGTTCCTACAGACAATATCGATGGTGAAGAACCAATACCTTCTATCTGCCAAAAAGCAAATTGTTCAGGAGAGCATTAAAACTGATTTAAAAAAGTAACTAGTTCGTGGTGGCAGATAGGAGATATTGATGTAAGGTAGTACTATATCCCACACATAACAAAAACTTGTAGAAATACAGCCAAACCTTACACACTCAAAAGAAATGAGATCTAAAAAAAGGGCCAAGCTCATCTACCCTTCCACATTTGCGCATTCTTAATTCATAAACGTACAGTGTCCCATAACAGCATCCTCGAAAAGCTTGGCAAAATAGAATTTGCGATTATTAATTTAAACGAAATAGTTCATCCAAGTTCTTTTTTCTAATTAATTAAAACGTAATAACATGCAAATTTTATTTTGCCAAGCTTTTCGAGGATGCTGTTATGGGACACTGTACGTTTATGAATTAAGAATGCGCAAATGTGGAAGGGTAGATGAGCTTGGCCCTTTTTTAGATCTCATTTCTTTTGAGTGTGTAAGGTTTGGCTGTATTTCTACAAGTTTTTGTTATGTGTGTGATCTCATTACTTTTTCAAGTTCCATTGCAAAATTATATGTTAAAATATAATAATTTTATCAAAGTTGATTTAATTTCTATGGTATTAGCAATAACAATATAGGATGTAAAATATCTAGACCCGGATTCATGTACATTTTGGGTATAGGTGGTATAACCATGGTATAACGACGGTATAAGGACTGGACCCCAATTCTTGAGTTCGTGGGAGATGACTGTTGAAAACGCAATTTGAAAACGAAGTCGTTTTCGTTTGACACTTTAAAAAGATATGCGTATAGCAAAGAGCTCGAAAAAGTTCTATATTTATTCTAGATGGCAGTGCCTTCATAATCGAAAGACGAGTTGCGTGAAATGATTTGATTGTTGCAATTATGTAAACAAACAGATGAGCAAGCGCATATTATTTTGACACCTTGCTTCGACATTGTGTTTGTGTGTATTGTGTGACAGAACTATGTTGTGCTGGCCTAGGGTTGGCTAGGCTTGCCAAACATGTAATGTAAGTAATAATTTTATCTAGTCCTATAGCCTAATGGAACTTTAGACCTACACTGTTGTATTATAAATAATTTTCTACATCTGGGCCTAGGTCAGGGACGGTTTCTGATTTGTTTTATGAGAGTATAATGACAACTTTTCTCATTTCACACATAGAAGCAAAATTTAAAATGTCCGCCATTTGTTTACGTATCGCACTTTCCCGCCGTACTCTGCTTATACCGTCAACAAGTGTCAAGTAACTATGGTTACTTGTTGATTGTATAAGGCTTATTTTAAAACCTTTATTTGGAAGCCTTCCAACAAACTTTTTCAACTTTTTTTTTCAAAAGAGACTATAATACTATAACCTTAATGTCCATGTAAAATATGAACATTGTAGTCCCACCCGTCTGGTCAGAATCGCGGGCCGACGTATTAGATGTAAGTAGCAGTAGTAGCAGTAGTAGGAGTAGTAGCTAACATCCTTAAAGTGATTTTGAGCATGTTTCAAGCCATTTTTTCACCAAGAAGGAATGGTCGTACCCCAATAAAATTTGGCATGTGTTGTCAGGTACCTAAATCCCCTCGATTGTGATAGTTTTCAAGTTCACATCACGTTACATGACGGCTGGGTAACACCTCGAAATCACCCCAACTCTGCTTGGTGTATAAGGTGCTTGAGTGTGTAGCGCACCGCGGCTTGGCTGCGGCGCCCTAACGGGCACCTAGATCTCTCTTTTGGAGATGTTTAAGCATTGTTAGATAGGAGCTATTAACATCAAAAAATTCAAAATAATTTTGTGTATCCATAGACACAAAAATCTCATTTTTGCAGAAAATGGCAGATAGAAGGTATTGGTTCTTCACCATCGATATGTTTTATAAATAGGTTGTGTGATACAGGCTACTATTGGTAAGCCAATGTAGACCCTACTTTATTAATTCTAAAAAAAATTCCAAAATAGGTACTCAAATTTCAAAACATTTCATGTTTTTTAATTGGATAAACTCAAAGTCAAAATAGAAATATATTACTTCAAATAAATCTCCAATTTTAAAATTTTCAAATATTTCTTGAATTTTGTAAATTTTCAAATATTTCTTAAATTTTGTAAATTTGCAAATTTTCCAAAACGTAGGCCTATTTTTAAATTTGCAAATTTTCCAAAACGTAGGCCTATTAATACATCCATAACAACAGTGAGCGGCACGCGTGGACGTATTAGATGTGTCGATAATAGAGAAAGGGTTAATGAGTCAATTAAGGGGAAAGTTGTCAAGTAATAAATGCCTAGGGCCTATACACCTATTGAGTTGCACCACCAGGCCTGTTTGGGTGTAGTAAATTAACATAATTTACCAAGGCTACCTACCTTTAAATTTCCCTCTTCAAACATTTTTGGCTCCATTAATTTTCTTCCTGCAAGAGGGAAATATAACTGATTCATTCGAAAACGTTCTTCCCATGACGCATCCCGCAGGGTACCATCCGAGTCTCGTACTATCACTATCCTTTCCTGGAAGAAATATTTTTGGAAAGTTGAATTTAAATCCTTTATTAGTACGTTGGAGATCCTATCCCGTTTCTTAAGTTAGGCTTTCTATGTAGCCTAGGTCTTGCCTACGTAGGCATAGGCCTACGCAATACCCACCTGGTCGTGAATGCCATACGTAATATCTGTGAATACATGTTTCGTCTGATCGAGACCTTTCAATGCTGGGTCTTTTGACAAAGTCCGATTAATTTCATTTCGTGGCAATACAACAGGTGGCATTTGTAATCTGTGCCTGGCCTTTTCTTCAGCTTCTTTCACAGCTTCATTTAATTCTTCCGTTGTCATAAACTTGTAGTCAGGTGGTTCCAGTTTCTCCCCTTCTCTTCGCGTACAGTACACTTTCTTCAAGTCAACTCGTGTAAGATTCATCAACAGCTGCTGGACATTTGGCTCAAAGAAAATTGGACTGGGATCCTTTTCTTTTTCTAAAAGCAAGAGAAATTATTTAAGCCTGTGATCGACCAGTGTACAATGTACATTGATAATGCCTGTAGTTAGAGGTATGTAAATCAAATTTAAAAAAAAGAAAACATCAATGAACATGCCTAGAGGCCTAATTGAGAAAACTACAAAATCCAATATTTTAAATGGCTACACTTAATTGAACTGTTCCTTTAAAAAGCATAATTTCATTTCACATAGGCCCTAAGGGCAAGAAGTAAGTTTTAATTAACCCCCCACATTTAGGGGTTTTGTTGAAAACACTTTAGGCTAGCCTAGACGCTACAAAACCGCAAATTATGAATGTAGGCCTAAATAGGCCCAAAGTTTTAAAATCATTTGGTGCATTTGGTGCATTTAAAAAAGTAAGTAGGCCTATCTTAAGCCTGAATGCAATTTGACCAGAAAACTTAACAATTCAAACACTTTTTTAAATTATTAGGCCTATGTCAAGGTGCCATTTTGGGTAATTGTGAAGAATCACTCAGCGATAGCGGAATGCTTTGGTATAGTGCTAGCTTTGTTGTCTGGGTACAGGGTGGGGCAGAGCTCTGTGGGGGTTGGGGGGCCATTTAGTTGTGCAGCAAATTTCAGTTTAGAATCCGTTTCCGGATAGTTGGTTGGGAACTTCTTTGGTTGGAGGGGTCCAAAATAAAATCTTGTTTTTGCTGTTTTATTAACACAAAAAACATCGTTCCTTACGACGCGCACTTGCCGCTACTGACAAGAGTGACACTTGACAAGCCGGCCGGTTGATCGTCTGGCACCGGCAAAGTGCGGGTAAACCACGAGCAAACTGCAGTCATTAGGCTACGGGTTTCGTTTGCGAAATTGCGATTGCGCAGCATGAAAAAAAAACGCAGTAAGCTAAATCGTTTGAATGTGATTAGGTTAAGGGGCTAAACGTGAAAAAAAAACTCCCCGTTTTTCCCAATCCCTAGCCCTTTATATTTATAATAGAAACTTTAAAGGTTTTGTAGTTTTTGTTTGTATTGTATTTTAGTTTTGGAGTACCAGTAGGCATCTACCTATTTAGGCCGAGTGAATAACATGATTATTGGATGAGCAAAGCGAAGACTTCAATCTCACTTGGGCCCCTACGTGAAATGAAAGAAAAATGGCTTGGGTGTTTTGTTTTTTGTCTGTTCGCTCTCTACCGGGCAAACGGCATAGGCTTATGCGATCTTGATGAAAATTGGAGGGGATCTTCAAAATCTTTGAACTTAGACCTGCCACATTTTTGGGTAGGCCAATTTCCTCAAGGTAATTCCTCAAAGATAGAAGTCAGAGAGTTAAGGTAGGAGGGGAACTGTCGGATGAGATAGCTAGGTGACATCAGGAGTACCACAGGGAAGTGTGTTGGGTCCTCCTCTTTAACGATTTAGCAGAGGACATGGGAGCGATAGTGAGATTATTCGCAGATGACTGCGTTATTTATCGGGTCATTAAAAGCGATGAAGACGTAGGTAAAATTACGGAAGACATAGAATTACTGGGACTATGGACCACAAAGGAATGCAATGAGCCTGAATACAGGGAAATGTAAGTGGATTAGGTTCACAAGGAAAAGAGAAGGAATAGTGAATGGGGAAGGATACTCCTTGATGGGAAAGGACCTAGAGAGAGTAGAAGTAATTAAGTACCTGGGGGTGTGGCTGAATAGTAAATTAAAATGGGAAGATATGTGAAATATGTAGGTAGGTACGTAACTAAAAGAGGATTTAGGGTTCTAAAATTCGTGGTGAGAACACTAAAAGGGGGTAGTAGGGACCTTAAGGGTAAAGCGTATAAGACCAATGTTGAAATACGCAGGGTCAATTTGGGACCCGTACAGAAAAGGGGAAGTAATGGGATTAGGCCTAGAGGCTGTACAAAGAAGGGCGGCAAGGAGAGTGCTAAGCAAAGGGAAAACTTGGAGAGAACAGCTTGTCAATGGGAGGATGGTAAGAACATATGAAAGCGTTACAGGCATGGTCAATGATCTAGGGTGGGAGAAGCTAGAGGACAGAAGGAAAAATGACAGGCTGGGAAAAATGTATAGAGTCACGAGGAACGATGAAGGCTGGACAGAATTAAATAAATATTTAAAGAAAGCTACATACAATGCTAGGGGATAACACATGGAAGTAGTGAGAGGGGATCTTGGAAAACAGACGTAGGGAAGTTCTACTTCATGGCAAGGACACCGACAGTGGTGGAATGGAATGGCCTGACTGAAGGGATTGTAGGGGAAAAAACAGTTAAAGCATTCAAAAATAGCCTAAAGCAACTGCCGAACGGAGAACCTGCTAGAGAGGAAGATGCAATGCCAATGCAGAAGGTCCAGGGTTCGATTCCCGCTTAAGTCAGTAGTTTTTTAACTTCTGATTTGGACTTAAGTCCATCAGTTCTTGTCTTAGGAGTTTGTAAACGGTGACTTTGGAGCCGTCCTAGCAACGAAGCACATAATAAATTTCAGAGTTGTTCTGAATCGGCCTTGTTGATTCTGGCGTTGATTCGCGGGTGTTCGCACTGTCCATACCACTGATTGCTGTATTTCCTATTAAAAATATCGATCTTTGGTTGGTTATCGCTCACTCGTCGATTGCGTCGGGGCCTGCAGGGTTGGCATGGTCGCTTTGATTTAAAGTCCCCCACTGAAAATCAGTTATATAACTGAGTGGGCAGACTCTAAATAAAATTTATTTATTATTTATTTATTTTATTTATGAGCATTAAAGAACTGAAGGAATAAAAGAAAAAGATAATGAGAAGAGATGAGATGAAAGGGTGCAAGGGGCAAGAAACCAAGAAACCAAGGGAGGATAAGAAATAAATTGAAGAAAAGAAACCTACCACCGATCTACACCCCGTTTTCATTACGGGCATCCTACCTGGACACGCCTTCTTTTTCGACCAACCGATGTGAAAGTAAGCAGAAACACGTAGATACGTTACCTGTATTCGACCAACCTACATAAGGCGGTTACGGACACAATTAAACAACAAACACAACAGGGACTACGGCTCCACTTCATTTTTGCGCCTTGACTTTTGAGGTTAAGTTGAAAGCGTCGTTTCGCCAGATCAAATTTGTTTTGTACGAGATGTGAAATGAAGGTATCACCACGGTCTATGGACGTGTCTGATTGCTTGAAAAACGTGGCTCAGTCTCATTCTCATTCTCAATTTGACGTCATCAATAATCGGTGACGTCAGAAGCAATGTACGAAGGGTCCCGATCGAGACTGAGAACGGGAATGAAACCAAGCAACGAAATAACCACACTCGTATTCATTTTTATTAGGCCTACTGAAAAATGGCGGCCTCGGGAGACGATCGAACTAAAACACTTCCAAATCACGTTGAGTAACCAAATAAGTAATTAAAAGTAATGAATAATATAGTAAATAAAAAGTAGAGTCAAATTTAATATGGAAACGTTTAATGTAAAGACTTTAAAGTACTGTTAAGATCGCAATCAGTCGGCCACCTGCATGTGTCAACTCCACGGCTGTTCGTCTGTTTGTTTTGATGTTGATACCATTGTTGATACTCTCATCAAGAAACGAACGAAAGATACTCTTCTAGTACCGAGACCGAGACTGAGAATGAGAATGAGACCGAGACTGAGAACATAGTTCAGACATGTCCTGACGTCCTGATGATTGTATTGTATTGTATATTGGAAATAAAACCTACTACTACTACTACTTAGCATTACAACTAGTTTGTTATTGAGGTTATGTTTTGGTTGCTCAATTTTCTACACTAAATGGCGGTGATTTTTGTGAGCCACACAAGTGACTGTGATATTTGTGTGCGTGTGAACGCAAGCTCTTCACCTATGTGTATTTAGACGTAACTCTACTCCCGTACAATAGCCGTAATAAAAACAAGGTGCTAATTGATCAACAGTAGGAGGAAGACACGACACGACACGACACAACAACAACAACAACAACTGAAGCAACCAAGCCAACCCTGCTGGACATGGACTTATGTGTTGTGTTCTTGGGCCCTTCCTTTTTAAAGTTGTAACGACCCGGCCCTTGCGCCACCGTGTTTGAATAAGGCGCCTAACGCCTCACCCAGGTCCCTACAGGTGGCAGCACTATACACACCTGCTGTGCTGTCTCCTCTAGAAGTTTTGTGTGTTTATTGTAGCTACATTCTATTTAGTTCGTAAGAGTAAAATGTATAATTAATTAATGAGAGACATCTCCTGGACGAGGTGGACAAAGGTGTAAGCTATCTGAAAGGTATGTCATTTTAAATTGTATGTGTTGGCATATTATTTTGTACAGTTGGCAATATGGAACTAAAATATCCACGTCAGTTTTACCAACCTAAAAACCCATCTCTAGCAGAAGACGCTCGCTCACGAGAGGGTAGCGCGCATGCGCCTTTCCCCCACTCCCCTTACTCGGAGCGGGAGGTAAAACTCATCCCTCCCAACAGCGCTCGCTTCACAAACTAGTAGTGCGCATGCGTGCACTACCCCCTCCTTTTCCACCCCTCCTGCTTGAGGGGGGTTAGTGTTATAAAATAGACGCGCACAGCATCGGAGGACACAGTTCCCCGGTGCTCCCACCTGAAGAAGTCGTCTTGCTCTACTGGTCTCGCCATGGCAGCGGCGCTCGTGCTCTCCTCGCCGCTGCCAGCGAGGGCCAAGGGGTACCCGGGGAACCCAGACACTTTTCAGTCACAGTCTCGACTCGTACTAAGGACTCTCATCCAGCACTATCGGAGCTCCCGCTCCTCGATGGTAGCAGGACATCCTACAAGGGCAGGCAGTGAAAGACACGGACGAGTGTACACTTCACAGTAGCCCAGGGTGGTCACCAGTACGAGTTGTTTTTTTCGAGCTCAGTGTTAAATAGTTCGAGGTCACAGAGAGCCCACATAGGGACTTGGTCTTTCACATAGACAGTTAGCATAGGATAAGGTACATATTGCCAGCTTTTAGTGTTCGGGTTGATAATTTTCAGTGTTTTCAAAGTGTTAAATTCAAAAGTGTTAAAAAGTGTTTAAATTCAGTGCCAAGTTTTCAAGTGTTTATTTCCACGGTATCCTTTTTCATTTCCGTTCTCATTGCTAGGCAGGTTACACAATATCACCTCCACATACACACTCACACAGGGGACTGCTTTGGTACGAAAGTATCTCATCCTCTGACACTCTCACACACACTCACACAGAGGACTGCTTTTGTACGCAAGTATCTCATTCCCGGACACTCTTACACACACCGGGAACTGCTTTGGTACGCAAGTATCTCATTCCCACACACCCTTAATACATACACCCTGGAAGCAAAGAGAACAAGATTCTGTTAGTAGTCTCCTCTCCATTACCCTCATTACTAATTAGTAGATCATCAAGCAAGCAGTTATTTCCCCTAGACACGTGCCGGGGGGTAGGGAGACGGGGTCCGCTAGGCCTACAAAGTTGATCGAATTGAACCTTTTAAATTGTGACCAACAGCTGACCTTTACTTAATTTGAAAGAGGGGGTGCTTGTAGGCCTAGCTCTAGCATAATAAAGCCCTAGGCTAGGCCAACAAAGTAAAATATAGGGCCTAGGCTACTACTTCAAAGTAAATATTCATTCTCAAATACCGTTTAGGTGTTACCTTTTAAATATCTTGAGACATGAAGACTACGACAAAAGTGAGATTTTGAAACGAATTTGTAATGAAATGATAAACTACACCCGCGACAAATGTTATTTTTTGGATATAAACGTAGAGCGTGTCTGACAGAAGACGCCATCTTCATAAATTAGCTACAGCCTTCTTTCTCAAGTTCTCACGAACTTTTATTTTCGTTGCGAATCTTGCAGAGAAGGCTGTGGAACTGAAAGGGGGCGGAGCTGACTAGATAAACGTCAGTTTGTCTTTTGTCAAGGCAGTTGTTGTCCGTGGCGGTGTTTCGTAGGTAAGTGTTGATTGGAATGCCTCGTTGGCACAATTATTGTAATTATTGTCAGTCGTCTACCGAATCTAACATTAGTATATTCTTTTGAAGAATTGCGGGTAAGTTATATTAAACTTTTGTAAGTTTTTGGACAGCCGGCTGTCAGTTGTAAAACACAAGGAAAGAGACCTAGGGCCTAGGGGCCTAGGCCTACAGTAGGGCCTATGCTCCTTGCTCTTTGCTGAGGCCCGATTTCACCACAAATTAGGCTAGGGACCTAGGGCTCCGCTTAGCTAGGCCTAGCCCTAGCCTAGGAAGGCTGGAACTTCGTCGGTTCATGCCCCCCCCCAAAAAAAAAAAAGTTTTTGGCATGAAGAAAAACTACAAAACCCTTTTAAGTGCTGCGCACAATTGGCATAGCATAAGCGTAGCGCAACGTAAGCGCAACACAAGGAAAATGGTGTGCACAATATTGTCATAACGGAAGCGTGGCATAAAGTAACTACAAGGCTGTGCAAAGATTTAGAAGGCTCGTGATCAGATGACTGCACGTTGACTTTGCGTTTGACATTTCGTCTTTGAAACCATTTGCAGTAGGCCTATTATCATAGAGATATTGCCTAACATACATAGGCTAGGCCCTACCTAATTACATACTAGATAGCCTTCATAGGGCTACTAGACGTCGACTCAACTTCATACTCAATAATAACGTCTTCTTCTGTGAGTTTGTCCATGATTAATAATTTGACACTGACACAAACAACAATATGCCTACCCTAGTTGTGAATTTGATTTAACTGAAAATGGACGTTTGTGCTAAGTCGAGTTGTTTCTGGATTCCTATTGGTCAACCATAACTGAATGCAAGCGCAAGCATAAGAAATATAAAATATAACCATGTCTTGTGCTGCGCTTCTGTGCCTACGCTATGCTTACGTGAATTGGGTGTTCAAGCAGCCAGGTGCACTTGTTTATGTTGCGCTTACGTTGCGCTATGCTTATGCTATGCCAATTGTGCACATCACTTTAACGTTTCTAGCCTATTTAAAATACATGCTAAAGGACTTTCAACCAAAAAGGAGTTTTGTCAAAAATAGAAACTTTGAAGGTTTTGTATAGTGTTGGCAATTTTCAGAAAATTTTGATTTGTTGAAAATTTCATTAAAATTTTTATGAATGAAAATATACGTGAAAATTTAAAAAAAATAAAAAATCAGTGTTATCATGTAACTTGATGAATTCGTAGGTACTTGAAAAATGGGTTTTAAATTAACGTAAACTTACTTTTAACGTGCCTAGTAAAGCGACTCAAGACACTTGTGTATTAATATTAGGGTAGGTATTAAAATACTTAGGCTATTGTAATTAAATGTAGAAGGTATTGGAAGACATTTTGTTTGAATAGACTAACTTTATTTTTCTGGCAGGCAACAAGATGCATTTTTTTGCTTTGAATGGCAAATAAGCTGATGAAGTTACAGAACATAAATTTATGAGCAACTAACAGTGCTAACAAGACTTGTCTAAGATCATGATGTTTTTTGGACTATACACTACTCAAAATAAAACAAAGATTACGATATTTCAAAGGTTAATCAACCTCCTTCATCAGGTTTTTAATGACAGTTGAAACAAGACAACAGAATGGGCTTTAAAACAAATAAACAATGCCAATTAAACAAATCAAATTACACCAATCCACCAAAGAATCATAATAATAAATGTGGTTGTAGTTGTTGTTGTAACATAAAAGAAATTATAAAATTTACAAAACAAACAAGAAGAAACATTATGGCTTATTACTATTAGTTACAAAAACTTTCCAAATTCCAGGAAAATCAATGCTAGGTGCACTTATCACATTATTACTAACAGACATCAATGCAGCCTCTTTAAGTTTACGTTTATGTGGATTGGCTTCATGAAGGATGATGGATGAGTTGTTCCAATCCACATAATGGTGATTTTCATAAACATGCTCTGCTAATCTAGAGGAACATACTTTATGCTGCGTGACGTTGTTCTTATGCTCCTTCAACCTCACCTCAAGAGGTCTCTTTGTCTCTCCAATGTACGCGGCACCACATTGACACGGTATTGAGTAAACAGCATTCTTGGACAATTGGGATTCGTTCTTGGGTTTAGTAACTGTTAATATACTTCTTAGGGTAGTAGGTGATTGAAAAACAGTACGAATCCCAAAAGGAGATAGAAGACGTCTGACTTTTTCGGACAAATTCGGATAGTAATCAAGAACTACTGTTTTCAGAATTTGTGGTGAAATAGGAGCTTGACTATTATTTTGCAACACAACAGCTGTTGAAACGGATTTCATCACTTTCTTGAACACTTCACTTGGATAACCATTTTTCACAAATGCATCATTTAGGTACGAAAGTTCTTGGTTCAACAAGATATCTGATGAACAATTCGAAGCCGCTCGGACTGCCAAACATCTCATTACACCTTTTTTTTTTTTCTTTTTTTTTAGTCCAAAAAACATCATGATCTTAAACCAGACCTACTCTAAAATTGTTTCACCTTTGTAATAAGACTTGTCTGTTATGTTGTTATATGATAAATAAAAAATAAAAATAAAATTTATTTAGAGTCTACCCACTCAGTTATGTTTAACTGATTTTCAGTGGGGGACTTTAAATCAAAGCGACTAAGCCAACCCTGTAGGCCCCGACGCAATCGGCGAGTGAGCGATAACCAACCAAAGATCGTTATTTTTAATAGGAAATATAGCAATCAGTGGTATGGACAGTGTGAACACCCGCGAATCAACGCCAGAATCGACAAGGCCGATTCAGCACAACTCTGAATTTATTATGTGCTTCGTTGCTAGGACGGCTCCAAAGTCACCGTTTACAAACTCCTAGAGGCTAAGCCCTATCCCTAGAATCTTTTAGCCTATCAAATGGACTTAGATTTGTTTATATTTACCTTTGCAACGTACCGGTAATAGGCTAATAGTATGCCTGGGCTAGCTTAGCTTAGCTAAATTTAACATGGGGGTTTCAACGTACGACTGCATGGGTAGTAAATGGAGTTTCTAGTTGCAAATAACCAATATTATTGTATAGGCCTAAAATAGTGTTCAACATATATTTATGTATTGGATTTATTCAGTTTTGCGTTTGTTTTAAAAGATAAAGCAACTACAGTTTGCATCAACCATGTTTATTCACAACGGAAGGGACGCCGACAAGTATACAGTGTTGCCAACACAATACAGATAAATACTGTTGTCGTACCAACTAGTAGTAATACCAACTTAACAATTGTAGTTAGATAAGAATAAGAAGATCATTCCAACACTCGCCCTTAATCTAGATACATGATCAGTTGGTCAATAAAGTTAAGAAAAATTAACCATTTTTTGTGATTATTTGTACATCATACCTAAACCCTTTACACACTTTACATGATTTGGACCATGCAAACTCTTAGTGAGTACATCTGCAAACATATTTTCTGTTGACAAATATTTTAGATCAATAATCTTATTGGTAACGCACTCCCTAATAAAATGATGTCTTATATCAATATGTTTTGACCTGTTATGATACATTTGATTTTCCGCCAGTTTATGTGCAGACTGATTATCATTATACAAAGTTATAGCATTCTGTTTATTTGCAAAATTCAACTCATTCAACAAATTTTTAAGAAAAATTGCTTCTTTTGCACATTGAGTTAAAGCCATATATTCTGATTCTGTGCTTGAGAGAGCAATGGTTTTTGCTTTCTGCTTTCCCAAGAGATTACACATCCTCCAAGTACAAAAACAAATCCAGTAAAAGATTTTCTATCCAAAGAACAATTTCCCCAATCTGCATCAGCAAATCCTTCAAGTTTAACACCTGTTTTCTTGTATACAAGACACAAATCCTTTGTTTTTTGTAAATATCTTAGGACCCGTTTAGCACATACCCAATGAGATTCATCATAGCAATTATTGAATTGGCTGAGCACACTTACTGTGTGTGCAATATCTGGTCTGCTGATTACTGCAAGACGCATTAATGAACCTATCAGTTCCTGATAAGGCAATGAAGGATCTGGGTATTCAGCCCTGGACAATTTTAAACCCTACCTCCATTGGAGTGTTCAAAGGTTTACAATTAGTCATTATAAATCTTTCAAGAGTTTTTTCAATATAAGATTTTTGGTCTAAACATAATTCCCCATTTTGCCTTCTGATCCTCATACCCAGCACACATTCTGCCTCTCCAAGATCTTTCATTTTGAACTTACTCATGAGTTTCATTGTTACTTCCGATTTGTATTTTTCATCATTGCTAAAGACAAAAAAATCATCTACGTACAAGGCGATTATGAAAATACACCCATTTTCGAACTTAAAATATATACATGGTTCAAAATCAGATCTTTTTAAACCCATTTCAAGCAGTACTAAATTAATTTTGTCATACCAAGCTCTACTCGCTTGCTTAAGACCATACAAAGCTTTCTTCAAAAGACAGACTTTACCTTTCACCGATTCCAGTCCTTCCGGCTGTTTCATGTAAACAAACTTCTTTCAAATCACTATTTAAAAAGGCTGTTGTTATATCAAGGTGACCTATTAATAGATTTAGTTCAACTGACAAAGCAAGTAACATTCTGATTGAGCCGTACCTAACAACAGGAGAGAAAGTATCACTGTAATTTATGCCATACCTTTGAGAAAAACCCCTTGCGACTAGGCGGGCTTTGTATGTTGAAATACCACTAGAGTCCTTCTTAATCTTAAAAATCCATTTACAATCAACTGGCTTCTGATTATCAGGTAAATCTACAAGTTCCCATGTTTTATTTCTCACTAAAGAATCTATTTCGTTCTCCATGGCATGCTTCCACTTCTCTCGATCATCTGCAGCCAAGGCCTCTCGTACAGTTTCAGGCTCGCCCTCCTCGCGTGTAGCCTGGTAGAGTATGAATTCTGGAAATTCCTTGGGACGCTTATTTCTGACTGGATATCTTCTTTCTTGCTCCATAGCAGCTGGCTGCTCTGGATCTTCTTCCATAGAAATATCATCTTCTGAATCTCCGTCTTGTAGCTCTGGCTGGCCATCTGATTCGTGGTCATTCACTTCTGTTTCCGACAAAACATCGTTAAGTTCCCACACTTGATTGTCAGGTTTATCAGTAGTAGCAACATCCTCCGAATGATGTCTTTTAGCAGGAAAAATATCTTCATGAAAAATTACGTCACGTGCTTTTTCAATTCTCTGGGGATTCTTGGGGTCTATAAGACGATAGCCCTTAGATTCGGTGCAGTATCCTACCATGATCATTTCCTTGCTTTTCGGATCCCATTTTGTCCTCAGCTCCTTAGGAATGTGCATGTAGGCAGCACAGCCAAATACTCGCAGGTGTCTAAGGTCCACTTTATCTCCCATCCGTACCTCTTCTGGTTGGTTTCCCCTCTACTGCTCTGGTTGGTGACCGATTCTTTAGATAGACAATAACACTCACCGCTTCTGCCCAGTAACACCTACTCAGTCCAGCATCACTGAGCAGAGCTCGAGCTTTCTCCACTATAGTGCGGTTCGCTCGTTCCGCCACTCCATTTTGTTCCGGTGACCTTGGAATGCTGGTTTGGTGCACGATTCCACTGCAAGCAAGCAACTGATGCATATCTTGGTTGATGTACTCGGTGCCATTGTCACTTCGCAGAGACTTCAATTTCTCACCCGTTTGATTCTCTACCAAGACTTTCCATTGTTTAAATACTGTATAAACATCACTCTTGCTAGCAAGAAAATAAACAAACGTCTTTCTACTAAAGTCATCAATCAGAGTCATAAAGTACTTTGCACCAGACAGTGATGGCACACTTGGCCCACATAAATCAGAGTGGACTAATTCTAGAATTTTTGTCGCTCTTTTACCCTTGTCTTTATTGGGAACTCTATGCTGTTTGCCCATCACACATGCTTCACAAGGTTTAGTGTCCTTACTTCCAGTAAAATTAACACCTTCAGCCATACCTTCTTTCAGTAGATCCATGCTAACTTTGTTGAGATGTCCCAGTCTCCTATGCCATAGTTTCTGTGTGTTCATTGTGAAATGAGCCTGATGACTAACTGTAGGCATATGTTGTTCCTGTTCTACCTTAGGACTCGGAATCACCGACTGACCAGACTCCTTAGGAACCACATATGACTCTACATCTAGGTGATACAGCCCTTGTCTTTGTGTGGCAGTGGCCAATACATCTCCTTTCACCAGAAAATCAGTTTCACGGTACATATGAGCACCATCAGATCCAAATACCCAAATCAACCCATTAGATGTCACACTGCTAACAGAAACTAAATTCGCAGACAGGTTTGGAACATGCACAACTTTAGTTAATTTTTTGTTTTCCGACACATTTGCCAGTTTAATCTCAACTTCACCGATATCACCACTTTGAGTAGTACCACCGTTTGCCACGGTAACTTCTGCTGGAGAACACCACGAACGATTCTGCATCCAATCTGCGTGAGGCGTCATCGTAGCTGTCGCTCCCGAATCAAGAAGCCATGCTCGTGATTCTACTTTTACCGATAGTGCTGAGAACATATTCCATGCAGTTAGACCTTTCTTCTCTGGAGCTGCCTTCTGCTTCTTATCTTGAGATCCACCAACCTTGTTTCCATGAGCCTCGTTAGATTCTTTGTCAAGTTTCTTGGAACATTCCGATGACTTGTGCCCCTCTTCGTGACATCTAAAACATCTGAACAGAAATTTCTTCTGTCCAGGTTTCTTTTTATAGTTGCCACCCTTTGAAGTGTACAAAGCCGCTGTCCCCTTTTCATCACTAACTCTTCTGGAATTCTCATGAAGCAATTTGGTTTTTACTTGATCACTTGTAAGTTTTTCAGAACTAACCTCCAAAGTCATAACTAACGGGTCATAACTACTCGGCAAACCACTCAACAGAATTACAGCAAGGAATTCGTCATCCATAGGATAACCTATGTCTGTCAACTGCAAACTGAGAGACATAACCTTGTTTACATATTCCTCCATTGACTGAAATTGATCTGCTTTCATGCTGAATAAACCTCTTAATAGTCCTAACCTTCTCATTAGACCCGTATCCTCGAAAGCTTTCACAAGGCTCTCCCACGTAGTCTTTGCTGTTGTACAACTTCTTACATGTACATAGCAAGATGGATGTAGGCTCAGGTTAATCTTGGTTCTTGCCCTTTCATCTGTATCCTCGTCTACAGCTTCGAACGTGCCATCATCTTTCTTTATAGGCTTGACAGCAGTCCACAACTTTTCGTGACGTAGGTACATTTCCATTGCAAATTTCCAAGTAGCAAAATTCGAACTACCATTCAGTCTTTCCAAATGCAGGAATTTGTCTGCCATCGTGATGTAGGGCCTACTATCACTCACAGACCACCACTGAATGAATGAAGAAAGAATTCTGACTTACCCGTCGGTCGAACTAGGTCCTAGGCCATTACAAACTAGGCTAGGCCTACCTTCAATGTAATTTTTACTTCACTTTAAAACACGTCCTGGTCCCATAACCTATTGGATTTATTCAGTTTTGCGTTTGTTTTAAAAGATAAAGCAACTACAGTTTGCATCAACCATGTTTATTCACAACGGAAGGGACGCCGACAAGTATACAGTGTTGCCAACACAATACAGATAAATACTGTTGTCGTACCAACTAGTAGTAATACCAACTTAACAATTGTAGTTAGATAAGAATAAGAAGATCATTCCAACATTATGTTTTATTCATACGTTATTAACAATAAAACTCGATAAAAACCTAGCAGTAGCACAATATGCGTTCGCATGCGGGATTTAAACGCTTACCACGTAGGTCTAGGTAAGTTTTAATAACTAGGCCGCTTCGCGAACGCTTTTTCCAGTCGCGTTGATGGATGAGCTTTTTTTGGAATATTTCTGTCCAATGATTACGTTTTTAAGTGGGATCTATTACTTTTTCTATAGTTACTTCATATTACTTTTTAAATTATACACCTAAGGCTTATATTAAAACCTTTATTTCAATTAATTTTGACCAACTTTTTAACTTTTTCTTTAAAAAGGCCCTACCATACATCACCATAAGCTTTATGTCAATGTTAAACATGAACATTGTAGCCCCACCCGTTTTGGTCAGGATCACCCCAAAATATCACGAAAATATTGTATTAAAAACCGGGGAAAAAATCGTAAAAGTACAATTTCTATTCGAAATAATTTTTCAAATGTCTCTAAAATCGTAACATATAATATAATTTCAGTGATTTTAGGCCTAAACGTGCCCATAAAGTTTCATCAAGATTGGAGTAACCGTTTGCCAATATCACAAAAATATCTCATTAAAAATTGAAAAAAATTCATAAAAGTATGATAATCATGAGAAATATTTGTGTTTGTTGTTGTAATGATTGTAATGATGAAATGATTTTCCTAATTGTAATAAGAATATTTGATCGATTATACCCAAAAACATGGCAGGTCTAAATTCAGAGATTTCGAAGGTTCCCTCCAATTTTCATCAAGATCGCATATGCATTTTTGCCCGGTAGAGAGCTAACAAACAGACTAAAAAACTAACGAAAACAAACACCCGAGCTTTTTTTCTTTGGGTAACGTAAGTGCAAAAAAAAGTAAGTGAAATTGAAGTCTTTGCTTCGCTCATCCAAAAATATAGGCCTAGGCCCTACATATTTTTGTTTTGGAACCAGATGTTTTCTCAAATACACCTTTCAAATCTAACAGTTATGTAGATTTCCCGAAAATATACGTCTAATTGTTTTAGAACCACGAAGTTTTCTCATTTATAGGCCTACCTTTTAAACCACAATATTCACCACTTACCAGACAACAAAAAATAATTACGCATGTTATTTGGATGAGCGTAGCGAGCGAAGCGAAGATTCCATTTCACTACACTGGAGAAAAAAAACCTGGAATGTTTTTTTTCTTTCTTTCTTTTTGTATTTATTTATTTATTTATTTATTTATTGTTTATTTATTTATTTATTTAACGTCTATCCTATTCAGTTATAAAAACTGATTTACAAGGAGGACAACTAAATAAATCTAATTACATAGATGCAGACACAACAATGAACTACATTTAAGTAAATATTTGAAATAGTAATATTACAACAATGCATTAAATATTCAACAAATTTGATATCAAATAAAAAGGATATTAAATGTAATTTTAACACGATTCCGGCTATAGGCCTACTCCAATTGCGATGAAATTTTCTGGAGGCCTTCGAAATCTCTGAACTTAGAACTGCTTCGTTTTTTAGCACAACCAAAATAATATTTCTCATTAAAATCGCAATTTTCCGATTTTTTCCGATTTAAAAAAATTTCTTCGACTTATAACACCTACGTGCTTTATCCGATTGTAATGATTTTTTTCACAGAACCTTAATTTCATGAATTAATATATTGGTGTGAAATTTGAGTGCAATCTAAAAATTATTTCTTATGAAAATCGCAGTTTTAAGATTTTTTATATTTTTATAACATTCTTCGACTTATAACACCTAGGTCATGTTTACACATGTTTACGTGCCATGTTGACACAGTGGGGATGCAAGATTTTTCATGGAGCCTGAATGTGATTAATTTTGTATGATCCTACATGCTTTATCCAGTTGTAATGATTTTTTCACAGAACCTTAATTTTATGAATTAATATATTGGTGTGAAATTTGAGCGTGATCGAAAAATAATTTCCCATGAAAGTCGCAATTTTACGCTTTTTTCGTTTAAAAAAAAAATCTTCGACTTATAACACCTACATGCTTTATCCAATTGTAATGATATTTTCAAAGTCCAGCTCGCTACCTTCCCGTGGTTTGGCCTGTGAGTAGGGGAGTAGTGTATTCCCCAAAACTAAGGGCGAGCTCTGGCCGGTTGGTGTGTGTGTGTTGCAAAGAGAGCTCTCGCGCAACTTTTTATCACACCTTTCTTCATTCACACAGCCTTACTCATATTTATTTTCTTCTTTCACTTTTTTCTTCTCCATACTTGCCGGCCCTCTCTGCAACGAGCACTCCTCCGTTCCCACCCAGTTTAACCCATCCTATCCAGGGGCGCCGGATTTTGAAAATTCCGAGGGTTGCTCAACTTCGTGGAGAAGGGAACAAGCACGGGGGTTTGGGGGGCAGAGCCCCCCAACATTAGCCCCGCAGGCGAAAATTTCGAAAATCACGTTTTAAGAGTGCATTTAGTGCGTTTTAGACAAAAATAGGGGGCTGGATGCAATACCGAAATACTGTAGCCTAGTTTTTGTACCGCAAATACTAGAAAACTACCAACAAGAGAATTGGAACACTAACGAGATGTTACCAAAATAATGCAATTTTTTACAGTAAAAACTAGAAAACCGTAAAAAAATATGGAAGTGCGAGATAGACCATGTTACAACCATCGATTGTGCATATCATTACGTTCGCGAACGCGTTTAACAATCATGAGCCTTCCTGCATGACTCAAGTGAGTTTGACGTTTGACTAGCTCTAGCAGTCTAGCATAGCCAGTGGCGTAGGAACTATTTTTTTGGTGGGGGGTCACACTAAAGTTGACTACGAGGTTAGTTGGGCAAACTAGGGTCTGGGGCGAAGCCCCAGCCGGCGGAGGCTATTTCGCTGTAGGCGAGATTTTTTTTAAAAGGTGCTCTTGATAGGTGGCCTAAAACATGTTTTCAGGTAAATTTTAAGAATGAACAAGGGTTACATTTTGAAGCTAATATTGCATTGAAGATTGAGATGCTGACTGAAATCGGTCGACAGTCTGCTTGGGAGTGAAAACACTGCACACAAAATATAATGAAAAAAGTCTAAAATCAGATGGCTATAGTCTAGTCTCGCAAATCACGTCTCTTACTAAATCTTTCTAAAAAAATGTTAACAAAAATCTTCCTTTTTGTTTGCAAGCCCGACTGTAGTAAAAATCCTAACAATCACCCAACAAGCTATACCTGGCTTGACCCCCCCACTGGGGGGGGGCAAGCCAACAAGTGGGGGGAGTTTCCCCCCCCATCCCCCCCGTTCCTACGCCCCTGAGCATAGCATATCAGTTCTCAGCGCGAGCACTGTCGAGTGTCGAGCATGGCCACTCTTTTGGTGGGGATTCCGGTTCGAGCATTTCATTTCATTTCATTTTATTGTCTTGTTTTATATACCTAATACTAGCATATATTGTTACAATGTTATGACAAGGTAAACAAGTTCTAAACATTACATTATAAGCTAGCTAGCTATTAAACACGTCTTTCAAAAGACTAAGACTTGAATATTAGGATGTATAGAAAATACTAAAACTAATTTACATTAATTACAAAATACACTTTTACAACAATACAATAATACACAATAAAAATATATACTTTTGCACTAATATAAGATAGGCTACTAGATAATATAAGTCTAGGCATCTATAATATGCAAAATAAATTGTATTGTCAAGACATATTATTATTGTCCGCCAAGAACTCCTCAATATCGTAGTATTCTTTTTCAACAAGAAATGTCCTAAGATCCTTTTTAAATGTATCAGTTGGTTTGTTTTTGATAATGGCAGGTAGCTTATTAAAAAGGATTATTCCTGCATATGTGGGGCTTTTCTCATACACAGCCAGCCTATGGGATGTCACAAATATATCATTTTTCCTCCTAGTATTGTAATTATGAATATTGATGTTTTTTTTTTATATCTCCCCTATGATTAATTAAAAATAATATTACTTTGTAAATATAGAGGCATGCAAGAGTAAGAATATTCAACGTTTTGAAATGTCCTCTACATGTATCCCCTTTCTTAATTTTATCTAGTATTCTTAAAGCTTTTTTTTGCATGACAAAGATCTTATGAAAATTGTTTTTTGATGTATTACCCCACACTATTAACCCATAGCTCAAATGTGACTCAATCAGGGCATAGTACACTACTAACAGCAAACTTCTATCTGCATATATTTTCATTTTACGTAAGACATATATATTGGAGCTTATTTTATTTGCTACATAATCAGTGTGAATGTCCCACGATAAGCACTTGTCAATATACAGTCCTAAAAACTTTGCTGTGTCTATTTGTTCAATAGGAAGGTCTTCATCACACAACCTGATACAAATATTTTGATCTTCCATATTTTTCCTTGGGAATATCATACATTTAGTTTTCTTATTATTCATTATTAGGTTATTTGGTTGCAGCCACTGCGCCACTTCGTTAAAACTGATAAAAGCGGTCTTTTCTAATGTTTCTATAAGTGCATGAGCAAGGATGGTGGTTGCGTCATCTGCATACAGAAGCATATCCCCTTCACTTATTGCACATGGCATGTCATTTATTAGTATATTGAAAAACAAAGGCCCTAGTATTGATCCTTGTGGTACTCCCAGTTTAATATATTTCCTCTCAGATTTAGTTTTTTTGTTCAAATGGTCAGAAATTTCTACATATTGCGTCCTTCCATGTAGATACGAAAATATCCATTGCAGGGCATTTCCCTTTATTCCATATGAAAACAGTTTACTTATTAATGTATTATACTCCACACAGTCAAAAGCTGGAAAGTGGAGAAGGGCATGTGTAGGCCTACTCATAAGCACAATCAATCACAATGCGATTAACCATACTTGTTCAATAATATAACGTTAGCTAGGCTTACAACTTACAAATAACTAAAATCAGGTGTTTGTGGTTGGGGAAAGGCGAGAGGAGACCAACAGCTTACCTTAAAGATTGTAGGTAGCTGCTCGAGACGAGGTGTCACCGGTCGGTGACCATAAGGCCGCGTAGGCCGAAACGTTTGACATTTGTGTTTTGTTAATTGTTAATATATGTGCACCTCGTCTCGAGCAGCTACCTTACCTACAATCTTTAAGGTAAGCTGTTGGTCTCCTCTCGCCTTTCCCCAACCACAAACACCAACCTAGCCGATAGGCCCTATCTAAACCAACAAATAACTAAAATCAGTTGATGATAAGATTGAGTAACAGTGGATATTGTTTTGTTACTTCAATTGTGATTACCATTAAAGTTGCAAAAATATTTCAAAATGCAAAAACATTGTTTTAATCACTTTGATTGTTTCCAAGTGAAAAATAGTTTGTTTTTTTAAATACCGGGGTACCTCAAAACTTAGATAGTAAGGTATAGGCCTAACTTTTATTTTAGTACCGGTAAGGATTGTTTGGAGGGGTGCGCAGCACCCCTCCAAACAATCCAAACAGCCCCTGAGCACCCACATAATCGGCGCCCCTGATCCTATCTAACATCCTCACTCCTTCCCATTAACCCCCCTCGTCTTCCCTTACGTTCCTCCCATTGAAAAGAAGTAAACATAGTGGTAATCCACAATTAGGCTATGGAAAAAGAAAATTTGGAAGATTCCAATACAATTGACATGGGCACTGATAACTCTACTGTTGAGTGCCCTAAAACAACATTAACTAACTTCACAGAATCTTAATTTTATGAATTTATATATTTGTGTGAAATTTGAGCGCAATCGAAAAATAATTTCGCTTGAAAATTGCAATTTTACGCCTTTTTCGTTTAAAAAAACATACGCTCATCCAACAACGCGTCTGAAAAAGCGTTTGCAAAGCTTCCTAGTATTAGAACCACGAGGTTTTCTCATTTAGGCCCTACCTTTTAAGCCACAATATTCACCTCTTTCACGACAATAAAAAATAATTTTGCGTGTTATTATTAGAACCACAAGTTTTTTTCATACCTTTTGAACCACAATATTCACCACTTTCACGACAATAAAAGAGAATTAGGCCTACGCGTGTTATTAGAACCACGAGGTTTTCTCATAAACACCCAGAATATCCTTATTTTAACCACTTTTCCGTTCCCCACCTACTCTCCCGAAAAAGCAAGTCATATTTTTTAGAACCAAGAGGTTTTCTCATTTATACCCTTTGAACCACAATATTCACCACTCTCGTAATTCTAAAACATACGTACCGGTAGGACTTTGCTTTTTCGGGAAAGCGACAGAGAAGTGAATAAAAGCAAGGATGTTTGAGGTGCTTACTTACTTACTTACTTAATTGTTTATTTACTCTATAACGTTCACGTTTTACAATGTATAATATTAACAGACCAAGAAATTGGTGGCTGCATAGCCCAGTTGGTAGAGCATATAGCCCGGACGGCTAAGGTCCCGGGTTTGATCCCCCGTGTAGTCACTACATTCAAAAGACATAGCATATAGCATATAATTCCCAATTTATTAATGGTTTTGAATTTAAATGGTTTAAATGGTTTTGGTTTTGGTTTTGAAAGCAAAAGTATATGGGTCTGAGGTTCATCTAAGTGTGGTCCAAGTTTCATAGTTCTAACATGTAGGCCTACCGTTTTCTCTGTAGGCTCTTATTTCTCTCCGTCAGAATCAGCCAACCAGCCACCCACCCAGCCAGCCGGAAGGTTTTCGACTATGTTAAGGCACTTTTTAACACAGAACGGGTTATTGGATCGGGCTGATTTTTTTTTGGTAGATCATGGACCACATATCAGGTCATATAGGCCTACCGAGTTTCAAGATTGTAAATCTTTCGGGTCGGCGTGTGCAGATAGCTGAAAACCCCCCAACTCGGGTAGGAGTATACAGGTCGAGTTAGTCCTTAAGCAGTCGCATGCGCTTGGCTGCGGGCGAACGACCGTCGCCCTAGATACAGGATACATAACAAACTTAATAGAATCAATAATAATGATATGATGAATACACAAACATACATGTAAACAACCCCCTGCAAACTCCTTTTCAGTTGAAAGTCTGTTACCGGTATATTGAAAATAAACGTTAGGCCTAAAAGGTTATTGTAGTCTAGGCCAAAGGCCTGTATTTTTTTTCACGTCATGTAAACAACCCCCTGCCGACCCTGTTTTGGTTGAAAGTCCATCATTATATTTTTTATTACAATTATTGTATATATTTTTTTTTACGTCCGCTGATCTTACCTTTTGATCTGGCGGGCGTACAGGTGTGGCCTTTTGAAAAAAGATACTTCAAAGTTGGTTACAGTATTTTTAAATACAAGATACAATACAAATAGCCTACTTTTCAACACAGTATTTGAAATAAAAAATTCTCCCTTATCTTACTAAACTTCTACTATTATAGGTAGGCTCTATGCCTACGGTAGGGCCTACTCAAGTTTCTCCCATCCAAGATCTTTTACCATTCCTGTCACACTCTCAAAAACTTCACTAGCCCTTCCATTATAACCAATCTCCTTAGTCCACGTTTTTCTTGCAGGATCCTTCTAGCTTATGTTGTCTAAAATAAAATAACCACCTTCATACCGGTAGGCCTAATAACATCAATAATTCAACTTTTAAACACACAAAAACTCAAAAATTAACACTAATGGCCACCACCATAATATGGCACCCAGATATAAATGGTGGTTAAAATATCATAGGACCTACACAATACCATGTTACGGGCGAGTCGTGGCCTGTGTCAAAAACAGACTTCTTATCCGTGGTGACAACGAAGGAAACCGGGCCTCAATGTTATTATTACCTATGTAGGCCTATTCTAGGCATCCTATGGATATTTTTTTCACTCCCTGGCTAATAATTGTTTGTTTCTTCCTTTCTGTAGGTCTACTTCATCACGTACACCTATGATTACCTTACAGTCAAACCTAGCCCTAGTGAAAGACACCTAGGTAGCTAGCACCTTTAGCCTCACTCATTGTAATAAAGGATTTGGCCTAGAACAGGCGGCAACCTACTTACAGCAGTTAAATGCATTTAAATTCAGAAAAAGAGACTAACCGTCTCGTAGCAAGTGAAAACCAAGACTTGAATGATGATGAAGAGAAAAATCACTATAGTAGGTCTACGAGTACCAATACGTTGCTTGGAAGCTCGCATCCAAGAAGACAAGACGACGTTGATTCATCGCAGGCCGATGGAAAAGGACTATTCAGTATACGTGCCGCATTCTTTCTCTTGCTGTGGTATTTTTTCAGTGGATGTACACTTTTTTTAAATAAATACATTTTATCTTATTTGAAAGGAGACCCAACAGTTTTAGGTAAGTTATTGACATAAATTAGATCATATTATTTATAAGCTCATTGAAAATATTGGTCTTGCAAATAAATTTTGCAGATAAAAGATAGCCTAGATAAGCTTTTGTACTTGAGAGTACAGCTTTGTAGGCCAACCTACTGCTACTAAATCGCTTTAAATTACGTAGGCTATGTCTGTACAGTTTTAAAAATATATTTACTGTCTATCCTATTCAGTTAGTTAGTATTAAAACTGATTTACAAAGGAGGGAAAAGGGGAGGAGTTTCCATAAAAATCTTAACAATTTTGTGCCTCCATATTGACAACAAAAACAAATAGGTCTCTGCCTAGCGTACAATTACAGTACAAACTTAAGTTTTCATTTTAAAACTACCAAAAAGGACACATATGCCTACCGGTTCACTAAAAATTGTTTCTTTGTAGGCTACATGAAGTGCAAATACTATGTGTCACTTACAACTTACAACCACATAATGTGCTTTAATTCTGATGAAACCATGCTAAGTGATAGTGATTGGTCAGTAATAATGTAGTTGTTTGTTTTCCTTGCCCAGGTACCTGTCAAATGTTGATGACCACCACATGTGGGTTCATCCAGCTATATTTTCCATGTGGCATGTACAAACCCACTCAACGGTTATCTCGCCCGCCCGGCTTCTTCAGACACATGACTCTCGTTGGTTGTACGCGGTTCACAACCGTCATCCTAGGTCTAGTCTCTCTCAACTACGTTGCAGTAAGCTTCACGGAAACCATCAAGAGTTCAGCGCCACTCTTTACGGTCCTTATATCAAGGTGTATACTTGGTAAGAAAGAATTGTCGTTTCCCCCAGGGCACCTGGGTTGTTCCATGTAGTGTACACAATCGACCATGAGTAAATCAAGGGGCCTAGTTGTAGGGTATACCCATCCCTTTGAACATTTACTTCTGGTCGAGGGTATACATAGCAATTATCATCATTCCATTGCCGTTTCCTGCTTCTGGCAGGGTCAGCTTGGGCTTAGCAACAAAATTTTTCCACTTCTTTCTATCCTCCCACAATCGTATCTCTTCCACATCTTCCCAGCTTTCTCCTCTTGCCTCCAAGTCTCCTGCTATGATGTCATGATTAAGTTCTACAAATTTACAATTCATGGTCTCTTTCTGTAGGACACTTCAATTTTTTTGCAAATTTACCAAACAAACTGGCAACATCTTCCTGCACTATTAGATTCTCTGTTGATCAGCTAACAACTAACCTCTCTGGACTGACTAATCTGGTGACCCTACGAGTTCAACTTGTTTTGCAATGATTCGCATATTTGTTTTTCAAGGGTCATAGAGGTAGGTAGATATTTTGAAAGACGTGAGCATTCCGCTTACAATGTACATGCACATGCCTCCAGCCAGAAGCTAGGTAGACCCACATTATTAACAACAAACATCAAAGCAATTATTTTATTAAAAATTTGAAGCACGAAATTCATTTCCACACTTCCTTTACAGCTTATTTGAAATCCTTAAATTTTAGTTGGAATTTCTGAAAATCGTTACGCCGACGCGTCTCACTTCCAAGTTCCAACCCGACCCACCAGTTGAGAACCACACGCTTAGGCCCTACATTATTATCATTCATCATTATCCATCGGATTGCCCTTTCGTGCTATTGGCAGGGTCCGCTTGGGTGTGCAAACAAATTTTTTCAATTTTGTTATCTTCCCAGCTTGTCTTGCCTTCAAGTCTCGGCTATGATGTCCTTCCATCTCTTCCTTGGCCTCCCCATCTTCTTCCTTCTTCAATCCTTCTTTCATGCATTCTCTTGGGCATCATCTTTTCCACTATTTGTTTCATATCCAAACAATCTCAACCTTGTCCTTCTCATCCTGTCACTTATCTTCTCTGCACCCAGCATTTCTCTTCCGGTTTCTGACTCTTACCCCTTGCAAGTTCAAGTTCAAGTTCTTTACTAGCATCTTTTTGATATATTACATAATATACAACATCAGATTTACATAGGCCTACACAATACAATAAATATTGAACGGAAAATGGGATACATAATTGGAAGTTTAGTAACTAGCATATTGCATAATTAATTAGTTAGTAAATTATTAATAAGATTAATACTAAATAGCCCCGTTTAAAATTAAGTGTAAAATAATAATAGCATAAAATTGTAAATTCATATTGTGTCTAGCCTAAGAGGGTGTTGACATTGGTAATAGAAATATGTAATGTATTCACTCTATGACTAACAACACAACTCAAGTTGTCAGTGTCCTGTCTAAACTCATTATGCCTAGTGACCTAGTTTATTATTAAGCTGTTGCTTATAAGCCCAGTTTCACCAAACTTTTCTAATCTGAAGATTCTTTAATCTGGAGAGATTACCTAATCTGAAGTGCATACAGCTACCATTCATGATGCAAGCACAGCAATACCATTTAGCAAAATGGTCTTCAACCCATGGGTCATCTTAAGGCATACAGTATTTAATTTATGAAAAAGTTCTCACTAAACCTAAAAGTAGTGAAAGCAAATGCATTGAATTCTCGCTTTCTTGGCGTGTTATGTGTAAAAATGGATTCTTTCTGTAAAGATTTCCTACTACGTACTGTTGTGCACTGGTGCTGGAAGGTGCCTTGAGGGAATTTTCTACTACAACATAATAATATGGTGCTCCAATTGGTGGACAATATACACTTGTAGCACAGATAATAGAGTACACTACGTACTCTATTATCTATGCTTGTAGTATGCAGAGTTCTTGAATGACTCAGAATGGATTCTGAAGCTACTTCGTCAAGACTTTTGAACTTTTGACAGTGCTGTGTGATAAAGTTGGTAACTTAATAATTTTTATTAGCAGCGGAATTTACAAATGCTAAGGTAGTGGAGTCACTTAACCCCTCCCACTAAAACCCTGAATCTCCCAAATAATGGGTTGTAGGTACAACAAGGTTGAAGGCCACTAATCTAGCCAATATAGAGGGGATTCTGTGTTTTTTTGGATGTTACGGCTTCACTACCACAGCAGCGCTGTAGGTAGAATGTCCACGGCCCCTAAGTTAGTGCCTTCTTTTCGTAACACTGCATTTAGTCAGTCGGCATTGGACATAACATGTGGTGCTGACATTGACAATAGTTATGGAATTGTTGATGTTGTGGGCCCACTAAGCTGGACTACTGGACTAGGTAACTTAGTTTAATTTAAACGTAATAGTTCATCCAAGTTCTTTTTTCTAATTAATTTAAACATATCATGCAAATTCTATTTTGCCAAGCTTTTCAAGGATGCTGTTACGGGACACTGTACGTTTATGAACTAAGAATGCGCAAATGTGGAAGGGTAGATGAGCTTGGCCCTTTTTTAGATCTCATTTTGTTTGAATGTGTAAGGTTTGGCTGTATTTTTACAAGTTTTTGTTATATGTGTGATATCATTACTTTTTCAAGTTCCATTGCAAAATTATTTGTTAAAACTTAAAATATACTAATTTTATCAAAGTTGATTTAATTTCTATGGTATTACCAATTAACAATAGGATGTAAAATATCTAGTGGCCCAAAGATTTGCTTTTTGTAAACAATGTAGTCAATTATTGTCAAGTAACTATAGTTACTTGTTGATTATATTCTTGTATAAGGCGTATATTGAAACCTTTATTTGGAAGCCTTCCAGCAAACTTTTTCAACTTTTTCTTTCAAAAGACCCTGTATCACTATTACCTTAATACCCATGTAAAATATGAACGTTGTAGCCCCACCAGTTTGGTCAGAATCGCGGGCCAATTGAAACTGACAAATTATACCGTAGTAGTAGTAGAGTAGTGGTAGTGGTAGTGGTAGTGGTAGTGGTAGTCGTAGTCGTCGTCGCAGTAGCAGTAGCAGTAGCAGTAGCAGTAGCTAACATCCTTTAAGTGATTTTGAGCATGTTTCAAGCCATTTTTTCACCAAGAAGGAATGCTCGTACCCCAACCAAATTTGGCATGTGTTGTCAGGTAGTACTTAAATCCCCTTGATTTTCATATGTTTTAAGTTTACATCACGTTTCATGACGGTTGGGTGACACCTCAAAATCACCCTAACTCTGCTTGCTGTATAAGGTGCTTGAGTGTGTAGCGCACCGCAGCTTGGCTGCGGCGCCCTAACGGGCACCTAGATCAGTTGATTTGAATAGAAAACTCGGGTGCTGCATAGCCTATTGGTGTTAACTCCAAAAGTAGCCATGGTAAATGAGTTAAAATAAATGAGAAATGACAATGACCTACTTTCTGCCAAGAGGAAGTTGTGTGTTGCTGTACAGTAACACCTGACTGCTTATGTGATTACCATTCTTTTCATCATGTAGATAATATTTATCCAACAATTCACAATCTTTTTATGTCAACCTGAACAATTTTACAAAAGAGCATTCCCCATTGAAATTAATCTCATCAGTCCACATTTTAGATCACCATTTGATTGCTTGAACATTGCTAGTCTCATGGCAGTATCATTTGTTAGTTGTTACGTGTGTTTGATGGTGCCAAGGCCCTCGTCTTTAGTTGAAATTTAATAATGAGTATTTACAATACACTGGTACACAAAAGAGAGAGCAAAGCTACTGCAGAAACAGATCGTCGAAAAGAAAAGAAAAATCCACAAATTAATACGTTCCTTTCATATGTTTGAATCGAGTTTAAGAGTTCTGTTTGTGCATTGAAATCTTTTTGCTGGTCAAAGTGCTTGGTCTTTAAATAAAAAGTTTATGTGGCGCTAGCCCATGCCCCCATGCCCCACATGGTCACCGAAAATATTCCACAGTATATCAATATTATTCTTAGAATACGAACACACACTTAAAAACAATTAACCAAGGTCACTTACATAAAAAACAATTGCGAATTTTCGAGTAACACTTCCTTACTCTTCCTCAAGCAGAGGCTAACTGACGTCCGTGCGCTCTTCTCTCTTCGGGCTGGCGGGGCAGGTTTAATGTTGACAGGGAGGGGGTGGCTGCGCGCTCTGTTGACGTCTGGTCGAATTATCGGGATCCACATGGGGTGGAAATCAAACGACGGCTGGCTGACAGGGGGGGTGTGGCTGCATGCCATCACAGCAGCCTCCTTTATTTCCTCTTGAAGACGTCTTCTTCTGATAGAAGGGCCGATGTGTTGTTCCACATGATCATGTGTGAAGTTTTCCTCCACGTGGTTAGCGATAAGGGAATTCTGTGCATTGGAGGTTACGTTGCGTTGGTGCTCTGTCAAACGAACGTTGAGGGGGCGTTTGGTTTCACCAATGTAAGTCCGTCACAACCCGCACGGGATTTCGAAAACAACGTTACGGCTTGCTGGTGGGTATTTATAAGGGTTTGGTCTTACCCAGTTTGTTTTAGGGGAAGAGTGTTGGAGGATTTAAACACTGCCGAACGTGAACCATTAGCTATGCCCGGAATTTCTCCGAAAATTTTCCGGTGAATGTATTGACAGCTATGGTTTTGAGCTTGGTAGTGTCCCCCTTTCCGGGTTTGTTGTTTTCGCGGGTCTTAGCTAAATGGGGTTTTGAACTAGCTCAGGGGTAGTCATTGGCTCAAGGTAAGGGAAACCGATTTCCGGTCTGCACTCGGTAGGGGGTTAGAACATGGTGTGTAAGCCCTCTTTTGCAGCACGAGCCACACCCTTTTCACGGAAGGGTGGGTGTTGGAGTCAAACCGGATGTAGTAAGACGATTGGGTGGGTTTTCTGTAACCGGGTGTCTTGAGTTTGACTGTGTTGTCGGTGGGCGGGGGTTACGTTGGTTATACAATCCAGGAAGGCAGGGACCCCAGCTTTCAGTTTTAACTGTGAACTTGAGTGTGGGACTGAAGTGTGTTGGTTAACATAGTTTCAACCTGATTTGCATGAGAATGGCAAATACGTCATCAACGTAACGAGCCAAAATGAGGGAGCCAGGGGAGTGGAGATGGCTAGCCCTTTTCTAAGTCTCCATGAAAACCGAGGCCAGGAACCGGACGTTAGACAGGACCCCATGGCGAGGCCATCTCCTGTAGGTAATAACTATCCCCGAACTGCAGGTACAGGTTGTTGATGCACACCGAGAGAAGGGTGACAATGTTGTCAACGGGAACAAGTACGATCCCGTAGACTCCTATCCGATAGAAGTAGGTTTTTGAAAAAGTTGCAGGGTATCTTCCCTAGGAAATCCCGTGCGATTGTGACAGGACTTACATTGGTGAAACCAAACGCCCCCTCAACGTTCGTTTGACAGAGCACCAACGCAACGTAACCTCCAATGCACAGAATTCCCTTATCGCTAACCACGTGGAGGAAACTTCACACATGATCATGTGGAACAACACATCGGCCCTTCTATCAGAAGAAGACGTCTTCAAGAGGAAAATAAAGGAGGCTGCTGTGATGGCATGCAGCCACACCCCCCCTGTCAGCCAGCCGTCGTTTGATTTCCACCCCATGTGGATCCCGATAATTCGACCAGACGTCAACAGAGCGCGCAGCCACCCCCTCCCTGTCAACATTAAACCTGCCCGCCAGCCCGAAGAGAGAAGAGCGCACGGACGTCAGTTAGCCTCTGCTTGAGGAAGAGTAAGGAAGTGTTACTCGAAAATTCGCAATTGTTTTTTATGTAAGTGACCTTGGTTAATTGTTTTTAAGTGTGTGTTCGTATTCTATTTCGTTCCGGGTCAATAAGCTTTTCATATCGTCGAATATTATTCTTGTTGAAGGGCAATGAATGACATAAAAGAAAAATGCATTGATAATTCACGGGTAGTGTTTAGTTTTTATCCCGAGACGTGACATACACACATTAGGACGGGTAGAAAAGTGATAATAATAATGAATAATAATTAGTAATAATTAGTACTAGTACCTACATGTATATGCAAAACAAAAAAATCAAACATGGCATGGACATATTGTGTTTTTGCCTTATCTTTCTAACCTGTGACCTTACTGTGATGCAAAACTTGTATTACATTTCAATTATGCGGGGTTGCGTTACACAGTCATATTATAGTGTATTAATTTTCAAAGACAATTACCATGAATAATCAGATTCAAATGGACACATTTAATAATACCTACATAGATGTACTCAATTAACCTACTTTACTTTTTAGTTTTTACGTAATTTCAACAACAAAGTACTGGTACCTATATCATTATTTTTATTCAGTCCGTATTCATAAAAGGTAGTGGTATAATTAATTATGTACATAGCCTAGTACCAACATATTTCTATTTTAACCTACCTAATGTAGTAGTTACACTTAAGAGGATGGGATAGTCGCGAAATAAAAACCACACAAAATTACAGTTTTTTCTTGATATTTCGAGAACGATGCAAAATATCAAACTGATTCTAGACCGAATTGTGGTTTTGTTAGAACAATATAATGCAATAAAAAATATTCAAATATAATAATCGGTGCGGTTTGTATTTAAGATATAAATTTAATTAATTTAATTTCTAATAAAAAACTTATTTACAATCACATTCCAATATTTTTTCTTGTATTATATTGTTCTAACAAAACCACAATTCGGTCTAGAATCAGATTTTAGGTATTTTGCATCGTTCTCGAGATATCACGAAAAAACTGTAATTTCGCGTGGTTTTAATTTGCGTGGTTTTAATTTCGTGACTATGTCTCATGGAGTCATGAATCTTAATACAGTAATTTGGCCTTGAAATTAGATACTGTACTTACTTTTTCTGCTATGAATTGATTGAATGTGAAACGCCAATGACGAAGGTTTCTTGTCTCTTGTCATTGTACTATTGCATCGGCTCCAGATCGCGTGCAGAAGGTCATGAACTTGTTGCACTAGTTCACTCTGCACTTTTCAGACGTAATTTATAACTAGGAAAACGCTAAAGTCCCGTTGCGTTGTTGAGCGAGCACCGGTACGTGCAACACGACCCGAGTACGACAGTCCCATAATGACCATTTTATCAGATAAGTCTTTAAAAGACGAAAACTTTCAATGTTGTTGTTGATCGCTGAATTGAATGACGCCACGGGACAACAATGTAATCAAAATGCCTTCTAAAGTGTATCTTTGTTTCTTCACTGCCTCCTTGACAAATTTCATAACGATCGGAACAACATCATTTTTCGAATTATGATTACCAATCAATAAGTCTTTAAGGTCTTGACCGATTTAGCTGAAAATTTGTAAAATAGGGAGAATGTTAGAAATAGGAGAATGTTGTACTTATTGACCCTGCAAAATTTCATAACGATCGGAACATTTTTATTTTTTTATTTTTTTATTATATTTTTTATTTTTTATAACCAACGATCGGATTTTGTTTAAAAACTATACAGCAACCCGCATAGAGGGTATGTACATGTGTGCAAAATTTCAGGTCAATCAGAAAAACGGTGCGACCTGTACCGAAGCAGTAACACAAAAAAAAGGGGGAAAAAAAACAGACATTCGAGCCATAAGAGTCAAGTGGAGACGCTCGCTCAAAAAAGTATAAATTAATTAAAATACATACATAGGCCTAGAGCAGCGGTTCTCAACCTTTTTTCTGCTGCAACACACATGTTTAGTACGTTCCCGTATGCGACACACCTACGTGGGTGTTCCCACATTTCAACGAAATATTATTTAACCAGCTTAAAATGAACCTTACTTCATTGTTAAATTTTGCAAATTACAATACATCAACAGTAATTTACCAATTTGTGCCAATGTTACCAATGTGCAAACGTCACGTGCTTCCTCATCTGTGGGATACATGGAACTGATGTAATTCACACATTTTCTCAGTACGAGGGCGAGTGGTGTACAGACTGACGCACGTCTCACTATCAACATCATGGAGTCTCGATCTGTTCTTTGACTTGAATGTTTTTAAAGTTGTAAAAACTGCCTCACTCAGGTATGAAGTGGAGAAGGGAAAATAGAACACACAGAGCGTTGTTAACAATTGCAGTGTATTCATTTTAAAGAAATCCAAAATGAATCAAGAGAGATCTCTTGAAATATTGATTTTAGAGTTGTACCTAAGTGAAGTAACTACAATCAACTCTTCTTTTTCTGGATACGTTAGGTCTGACACATCGTTTATTTGCTCACCAGAACTGCAAACGGAGAGATAACCCATCCTATTCCCTTTGTTGAAATAGAAAGAAAGTATTTCTTCAAATCCTCCTGAAGGCACATCAAGTGATGAATTATATCTTTCTTGAACTGATCTTTAGATTTTATTTCCAACTTACTTGTTGCATTCATTGCAGCTGGAAAAATCAACATATTGCCTTATGTCCACAACACTATTTTTTTCTTCTTAAAA
This sequence comes from Sweltsa coloradensis, assembly GCA_024449915.1. Lineage (NCBI taxonomy): Eukaryota > Metazoa > Arthropoda > Insecta > Plecoptera > Chloroperlidae > Sweltsa > Sweltsa coloradensis. Next base: position 322,230 of record JAMZAV010001523.1, on the reverse strand, counting down.
AAACAAGATTAGTAAGGTAGCATCAAACATGCATAGAGTAATTTACTTTTTGACACACGCGCGCGACCCGGCACCTCCACCATTTGTAGGAATTGTGCCGAATTTGCTCTATAGGCTACGCGGCACCTCCCCCAAAATCGTTTTTTTTTTAAATACTTGTCACATACTAGACTCAAGTCCAAATTTCATCACTTTCAATTCACCCCTAGAATTTTCTTTGGCAGTATATAGCGTTTATGTTAGTGGTGTACATGAATACACTTCAATATAACAATAAATAAACAAAATACTTGCGATACACCTCACAACTGATCCCTCCACCATTGGTCCATTACAATCAAAATTGTGGTTGAAATATGTTTTTTTGTAAATGTCAAACTTGTTACAGGATTGTTTTGTATACTCTCGTTTGATGTTCACCATATCTACTATTGTCTGTCGGTGCACAGTCACCGACACTAATCAAATTATTTGTGATTGTAGGTGAATCAACAGGTTTATATGTGAACCTGTCCCTGATCCCGGTGATGGGCGGCCTGGCTCTTTGCTCAGCCAACGAGCTGAGCTTCAACACTCTGGGGTTCATAGCTGCAATGGCTACCAACCTTACAGAATGGTAATATCATTTAATTCATAGTATTAGGTAATCACATTTCAGGTAGAATATGGTTGATATATATGCTTAGTTTATTTATTATTGTGGGTTAGTAGAGATGAGAAAATTGAATATAGGGTATACGGTACTATATACCCCCCAAAATACAAAAATTTGAAGAAAAAAAACGGCAGCCAAGCTCTCCTTCCAAAGTCTTCGGCTGTGAACGCTGTGAGATATAGAAGTTGAGCCAAGCATTTCATTCTTTCTGGCCCTAGTTTCGCATTGAAAAGAAGTAAGATCATTTCACCTGTTGACGAGCGCCAAGCCAACCATTTTCGTGGTAAAAAAAGTAAAAATTTTAAACTCAAAATCATAAAAAAATTACTTGGCCATTGACTTTTTAGAGTCCTCGTACCAAAATCAATAGCCAAGTAATTTTTTTATGATTTTGAATTTAAAATTTTTACTTTTTTTACCACGAAAATGGTTGGCTTGGTGTTCGTCAACAGGCGAAATGATCTTACTTCTTTTCAATGTGAAACTAGGGAGAAAGAATGAAATGCTTGGCTCAACTTCTATATCTCACAGCATGGGGGTGGAATATCGCTAGCCTCTCGGCAAATTATTTTCATATTATTATGTACCATCATGCCAAATTTCATGCTGATAACTCAGTCATTAGGTGCCTTCATGGTAAATGCTGGGAATCAAGGTAAAAATAATATAAACTATAAGGGATGGGGGTTGAAAAAAGGTTGTTTAGAAAATGAGAATAGGCTGATTGGGTTAAAACACATTAAAACATAATTTTAGTAACTAATTTAAATAAAACATCAATTTTAGTTTAAGTAGAATTATTTCAATTTTGGGGGGGTATTGGGGGGGGAAAAACGTTTCCCCTCTCGGGGGTTTTATTTTTTCATTTTATTATGTCCCATATGTCAAATTTCATGATGAAACTCTTTGGGTCCCTTCGTGGGAAGCGGGAAATCAAGGTAAAAATAATATAAACTATTAGGATGGGGGGTTTACAAAATGTGGTTAGCCTATATAAGAGAATAGCCAATTGGGTTAAAACAATTTGGGAACAAATTTTAATAAAATTTGATTAAAAAAATTTAATTTTTGGGTTAGAGTATGAATTATTTAAATTTTTGTTTTGTGTTGGTGGGGGAATATTGCTTGTCTCCGGCGGAAGATGGAGCTGAGGACATTAAATGTGGTCCAATTTCATAGTTCTAAGACGTACCGTTTTTTCTTTGGGTCTTATTCCCCTTTTTCAGAATCCCCCCCCCCCCCCCCCCCCCCCCAACCAACCCAACCAACCCCCCGCCCCGCGGAAAATTTTCGTCGATTTTTATGCACTTTTTTAAAACAGAAAGGGTTTTTCGGATAGGTTATTTTTTTTTGTAGTCATGGGCCACAATCAGGTCATGTACCCGGGTTTTTAAAATTGAAATCTTTTGGGACGTCATGTGCAGATAGTGAAAACCCCAACCAGGGGAGAAAAAAAAGGGGCGAGTTATACGCTACTAGCAGTCGCCCGCGCTTGGCTCGGGCGAACGGGGCCGTCGCCCCCAGTATTTGACACAATATCAATACCCAAGTGTGAATATTTCAAAAATATAATATTGGATTTTAGCAAAATAGTATAGGGAAATAAAAAAATAAAAATGTCAAACAAATTTTTAAAATGTGAATAATTTGAATAGTGATGAGAATTTTAATTGATTAAAATGCCCTTATTTGGACTTCTTATCAAAATTATCAAAAAATATAAAAAAAATTGTTAAAAACTTTTTTAAATCGGGAATAACAGAACGTGATTTTTTTAGGTTGAAAATTCTCTTTGTGTAGAAAATACCTAAGAAAAATGTCTACTATTAATTACTGTACGTTGTAGGTGCCGTCACCTTATATTAAATTGGGGAGGGGCATTAAATGCCTGAGAGAAATTTAACAATCATTAAACTTATGAGGATAGGATATAGGAATAAGACATGCATTTTAGCAAATTCCGTTTCCGCAGATTGACGTGCACAGTTGTTTGAAACTTAACACAGTTGTCACGAAATTAGAAATGAAGGGCTCTAAAAGTCATACTTTCAAAAAATTATTTTAAAAAAAGATACCTAAATATATTTTTATGGGGCACGTCATTTAAATAACCAGCCTTATTTTCCTTTTGAAGAGACCTGTCATTAAAAAAAAGAATGCAGTACATCCTTGTCATACATTTGTAAAACACAAGCCTACATCTTGTAAAAGTTAGAAAACCAATTACATGAAATGTAAGCCTACTACACAAACGGCAATTTTCGCCCAAAACTTTGACAACTTCGTCAATTGAATAACTCATACTGCAAACTTCTCGATCAAGGTTGACAATATCGAAAATAAAAAGCCAGGAATCCCGGACTAACATTTGCTTCAAGGGCATTCCAAAAAGTTAACGACCATGCTGTGTCTGATTGTCAATTGACTGTCACTATTGATTAACAGTTTGGTTTTTTGATTTACATTCCCCCCATGAGATTCCTATTTTGATAGTGCAGCCAATTATGACCATAACCTATTGTGAAATATTTAAAACTCATTTTTAGGGCTTTTTAAAGTTGTAAATTTGCAACTTTTCGCGCCTTTGGCGATAAGGAGCACTAACGACTAAAACTTTCAAACATACCTAGTTTTACAAAACCAAACTCGCTCTTCCCCCCCCCCCCTAGATAGGTTAGTAGATACCTAGATAGTTTTTGTTTTATATTTATGTGAAAATCTTTTAAATTCAATCCCATAAAACAGGGAATAGAATACTGTACACCTAAATCATGATACCTAATTAAAAAAGACATATTTTATTACTGATTTTGGTTTTGAGGGTTATCCCCTGCTTTCAAAATGTTAGTGAAATATTCTAGCACCCCTCGGAATTGAGAAAACCGGCGCCCCTGGGACTCTGTATGTGATCATTTCTGTGTTTTTCATGTGTGTGTGTTTGAAATCAATAACATAAGTAACTCATTATTTGTTTCAGCTTACAAAACGTTTATTCAAAAATGCTCATCAGTGGTGAAAAGTTCAAGTACACGTAAGTTCATCAATACATTACAATAAATAAATATAAAATTTGTTAGGGATGCACATCGATACTTTTTTCATTATCAATTATTGATATGGTTATGTCATTAGCGAATCAATATTATCAATAATATCGACATTACCAATAAAAAATTAAATCCCGTTTCGTTATGGATGGAATCTGATACCGAATGATGCCCTGATACCGGATATTGTACGAACACCTGTCTTCTACCTGCTTCCGAAGATCCATAAACAGGGGAACCCTGGCCGTCCCATAGTTTCCAGCTTCAACTCGCCTACCGAGAGGATATCTGCCTTTGTGGACTACCATCTTCGACCTCATGTCACCAACCTGGACTCTTACATAAAAGACAGTTATGACTTTTTGCAAAAACTCGAGCAACTGGCCAAACCACTCCCACAGGGGTGCTTATTGGTCACCATTGATGTCACCTCTCTCTATACTAACATCCCCACCGCACAGGGACTTTCTGCCCTGGAGCACTATCTCAGAACTCGGACACCGGGCACCAAACCAGACACTCCCTTCTTAATCGAACTAGCACACATGGTTCTCCGGCTCAACAACTTCCGGTTCAGGGACCGCCACTACCTACAAACAAAGGGCACGGCCATGGGCACAAGAATGGCTCCCTCGTATGCGAACTTAAAAAATAAGGTAAAATGGAGAAGGAGTTCCTAGCCACGCGCGACCACCAACCGCTGTGCTTTTTACCGCTTCATTGACGACTTTTTTATGATATGGCCACATGGCCAAGATCTGCTAGACATCTTCCTCACAGCCCTGAACAATGCCAGTGTGTTAAACTTCACGTGGGGAATCTTCTCCCTCGTTTGTGGCCTTCCTCGATGTAGACATCCACTTGGAATCAGGTTTGTTGAGAACAGATGTCCACTTCAAGCCAACCAACAAACAACTCTATCTACATCATGACAGTTGTCATCCTGCCTACACGAAGCGAGCCCTACCGTTTTCATTGGCTGTGAGAGGCCGCCGTATCTGCTCCGACCCCAACGACCTCGCCAAGTATTGCGAACGCATTACTAACGCGTTTGTGGCTCGAGGCTACGACAAGACCACCATCCAGCAAACGTATAAAAGGACCAGTCAGACAGACCACCTCTCCACCCAATGACATCATACCCCTGGTCACTCAGTGGCACCAGGACTTCAGGCACTCAATGGCATTTTGAAGAGCAGCCTTCACATACTGATGTCCTCTACAAAAAACCCAGAACCTGGTCAAGACCCTACCAAGAGTGACTTTCAGACGCCCCCCAACATCGCGGACCTAGTCGTTAAGAGAGATTGCCGTGAAAAGGATGCGCAACAAATGAACCAACTGGATCCTACTCTTGTCAAGGTGGCAATGGCTGCTTGACCTGCCAAATACACCAACCCTCCACCACCTTCAGTGCTCAGGCCACAGGCAGGACATACCCATTCGGCAATTTAACACCTGCAAAACCAGCAATGTAGTATACCAGCTCAAGTGCAACCAGTGTCCTGCCGAGTATGTAGGCCTAACCAAGAACACACTCAGTCTCGCATGAATGGACACAGACAAGATACTAAAAACCGGACAATGGACAAACCAGTGGCTCGTCATGCAGCATCCCATAACTTGGCTTTTAATAAGTCCCTACACAACCAGAGTGGTTAAAGCACTCCCTGCCAGCTGCAAGCCAGGGGAACTCAGAAGATGGGAGTTGGCACATCAGTGGATTACCCAATCCAGGCTGCCACCTAACCTGAACATCCGCTAGGCTCCTCCCCTACCTTTCACAGCCACACCCACCAACAGCGCCTTGTAAATTTGTACATATTCTCTGACTTAGTTTATTTTTAGCCGCCATTTTGATTTTTACAGTCAGTGGCCATTTTTCCCTTTTTTCTCTTGAGTAACAAGACCTCGTGTCGAAACGTCTCGTGTTTTCTGTGTTTTGTATATATTTATGTTAACTATTATTATTCAAGAAACTCAGCAGCCACCATCACTGTTTGAAGGTAAGCTGTTGGATCCTATCTCACACCAATATAAATATGATAAAATGAAATTCAAAACAAAACTCATACCACTCGCTGCCTCGTCCTGTCTGTTTTGTCTTTGTTTTTGCCTCCTGCTATCCGCTAAGTTTGCTCCCAAACATAAATCTTGAGTAAGACACCTTGTTACCCTCCCAAAGTGGGAAATACAAATTACGTGTTTCGGGCCGATTTCAACCAATTATTGATATTTTGATTATCGATATTAAGTTTTGATTATCAACTATATTGAGATTTTATCCAATATTGCTTTTCGTGTGCATCCCTTATATTTATCGTAGGCATGTTGGATAAAACAATACTATACCGAAGATTAAATCTATCTTCTAACAACATGTCATTTATCGATGGAACAACTCAATTTTTTAAAGTTATATAGAAAATAATTCAGGGCATACAAATTCTCCTTGTAGATCTTCTACTCTTCTCTACTCTACTAGTCAAATAAATCATGCATTTGCAATCTATTAATAGGTGTGGTAAAGTGGGGAGCATTGGGGAGCTCCCCAAACAGGGGGGGGGGGGGGAATGGCTTGCCTCCAATTTTCTTCTGTTTCCAAGGTCAATTTGGTGTTTAATTCAGTGCCTAAAAAAGGACAGCTTACACAATTACATAGTACTATCTATGTATGAATCGAGAGAGGGCCTAAAGGATGTTGATTAAAATTTAGTTATTGTTAAATAATTTGTTATTAACAATCCTTATTGACCAAAGGTTTGTTGAAGATGAATAATAATAATTGAACCTTAAAAAAATTGTTTGTCTTCTTCTTCTTTTCAGTTTTCATATACCCTCATTTTTGGCTTACTAGGCCATCATGCATTTTCTGGTTTTCCAGGAGAGATAGGTTTCTTTTTCCTCGTAGTTCATGCCAAGTGGAAGGGCATTAATTTCGTCTTTACGACTTGGAACATCTCATCAGATGCTCTCTGTTCTGTTCTTCCCTCCTACTAGACTACAAGTACTGCTTATTATTATTTTGTATTATTATTTTTAAGTGTTATTTCATGGCATTGTGGTCGTTAAAATTATTTTTATGTTCGACTTTTAAATCGCCATTGGGGAGTAATAATTTAGTGCCCTAGCCTAGTGACTTGACGTGGGTGTGTTTTTCTTCCAGTCCCGCAGAACTCCAGTTTTACACTAGTATAGCTTCCATCGTGGTCCAGATCCCGGCCACTTTGATTCTTGTTGATCTCCCTGGCGTCTACCAGTCCACAGAATCAAATTTGTGGGCGGCATTTGTTCTCAACGGTATTTTCTTCCACTTCCAAAGCATCACTGCTTACGTTCTAATGGACTACATCAGTCCAGTCACACATAGGTAAGTGTCCATTCATAATAACCGGGGCCTTTTCTGATATTCTTTGTCCTGTATTAGTAGGCCTACGCTAACATCATAACATATTACACACAGCATTTGTCCTGAACTGGACTGAAATCCTATCAGTTCATCACTCATCAGTCATCATTAGTCAGTATACTACTATATTGGTTTATGTGTTGCATGCTAATAACCCGGGTCTATCTCTTTCTTTTCCTTTATTATCACTCTCTTAATATTACACAGATTTTGTTGTTAACAGAATTTTCTTCCACTTCCAAAGCATCACAGCTTACATTTTGAGATATACTACGTCAGTCTGATCAGTTATCAGAATCACACATTGGTAAGTGTCCCTCTATGCTAAGAACCTAAGGGCCTTTACAGTATTTGCTGACTGAAACAACAATTTGTGGATTGACACTTGGCAGGGACAATTTGGGCTAAAATTTGCTCCAGTGAAAAGCAAAAATGTTTGACTCCCGCGTAGTGTTGTTAGTCTTGAAATATTTTATGTGAAATCATTCAACGAGAAGTATATCAAGCCTCTGTGAAATATTTCACATCTGATTAAATAATTTAAAGTTATAAGAGGTGTGACCTTGTACGAGTACCTGAAATTTTAGTTAGATTATTTGCTAGCCTACTTGAAACTGAGTGTCAAAAATCAAAATATTATTTTGGTGCAGGTGCCGGGTTGCCTTTGGTCACCGAGTTTAGCCACTGAGCGCGCCACTTAGTTGACAGGCGCACTTTGTGGCGAGAGCTGGCGGAACTACGTGTGGGCTTCGCCCGCGCTTTCGTTATGGAACCGATTAGGAGTGTTATTGCCTGTTTGGAGTGTAAAAACTAGTTTGAAAAAGTCCAGCATTATTAAAAAGTAATAATGTTATTATGTAAAAGAAATAGGTAGGGGTGTGCGAATCCATGTTTTTCATTTCGAATCCGAATCCAAATCGAATCTTTCCGAAGATTCGCGAATCCAAAGCGAATCCAAATCTTTTTCAATGGAATTTTGCATAGCCTATCGACAGTGTGTAAAAATGTTTTTTTAAAGTTTGAAAATTTGCGTCTTGAAAATAAAAATTTGCGATCTTTCGTTATTTACCAAAAAACAATTTGATAATGCACAACTTTAAAAAATGCCTAGTTTAAAATTATCAGTAGGGGCCTGTCAGAAACTCCAGGACAATTTATGATTAATTTAAAAGAAAATCAAGCACATGAGAGTGAGAATCAGTTTTAATTTTAAACTCAATCTCAGCCTTCAGTTTTGTAAGTTTCCGACGGTTTTTATCACCAGAATTATTTCCGCTACCCGGAACCTCCACCAAATTGCGGAAATTATGCATTTTTTGTGTAATGTGAATAGTATTTTGATATGACGTATTTTGAGCTTACTCACGTTCAAACAATTATTTCGATCTCACAATTGCGCTTTATGAAACCCGGCACCTCCACCATATGTACCAGCCAGGAGCCCCGGATTAAATTCATTTTGACTACTTACCCCGGGACCTCCACCAAAATTTTTGAAAAAAAAAGCATTGTTTTTAATTTTGTGACTTAATTCGCGTTAAAAAGACATAATTGCTGATTTCTTGATTCACGCAGGAAAACGGCGGATAAACCCTTGGGAAGTTCAAATTTTGGAATACTACTTCGAAAACTTTAATTTGCTAAAATTGATTCGAATCCGAATCCATCTTGGATTCAGATTTGAATTTCGTGGATTCGCACAGCCCTAGAAATAGGGCCTAGTTGTAAATAATTACCCCCCTCCCCCCCCAATACAAAAATTTGTAAAAAGCGACAGCCAAGCTCTTCTTCAAAAGTCTTTGGCTGTGAATGTTGTGAGATATAGAATTTGAGCCAATCTTTTCATGAAAAGAAGTTAATCATTTTGCCTGTTGACGAGCGCCAAGCCAACCATTTTTTTGGTAAAAAAAGTAAAAATTTTAAAGTCAAAAATCATAAAAAAATTACTTGGCAATTGAATTTGGTTCACTAACTTTAAAAAGTCAATGGCCTGGCAATTACTTGGCTATAGAATTTGGTTCACTTACTTTAAAAAGTCAATGGCCAAGTAATTTTTTTATGATTTTGAGTTTGAAATTTTTACTTTTTTTACCAAGAAAATGGTTGGCTTGGCGCTCGTCTGCAGGCGAAATGATCTTGCTTCTTTTCAATGCGAATCTAGGGAGGAAGATTGAAAAGATTGTCTCAAATTCTATATCTCACAACATTCACAGCCGAAGACTTTTGAAGGATAGCTTGGCTGCCGTTTTTACAAATTTTTGTATTTGGGGGGGATATCACATCTTTTTGTTATTTGTATCATATCAAGGCGTGAAAAACAAACATGAATGCAAGTCATGGCTATATGGAGCCCATGTGTTAGATATTTATTAATGGTTTTGATTTTAAATGGTTTGAATGAATAAATGGTTTTGGTTTTGGTTTTGAAAGGAAAAGTATATCAGTCTGAGGTACACCCTCGATCATAAGTAAATTAAGATACCTCCTTCGCCGACATCGCGTGTCAACTCTCTGTGCACGTGATTTGTATCGCCCTGTGAACTGCAACGATTGACGTAAATAAAAAACATGGCTGCTAATGTCAAAGGAAAATTCACTATTCACCAGGGGAACTATCAAGCCTAGAAGAAATATAATATGGAATGCAAAGAGAGCATTATATATCGATAGCTTGGCGTAGGCATAGCATTAAGACTAGGCCTTAGTTTTTACCTTTGTGTTAGTTTCCAATTAATTTTAATTAATTTGATGTAAGCTGTCAAACAGCGGTTGCTAGCCACCAAGTTTGTTTTATGCTTTTTTTTCTCTTTTAACTGCCTTCTAGATATTGACAATTTTGCTGACCAAGAGTCTTTCAAAGCCCTTTAGATAATATTAATAACTTCAAATAGTCTAAGGTGCTTCAGTCGATCGATAATGCAGTTCACAGGGCAATACAAATCAGCAAAATCCCCCATCCACCCAGCTAGCCAGCCGGAAGGTCTTCGACGATGTTGAAACACTTTTTTAGCACAGATCGGGTTATTGGATCTGGCTGATTTTTTTTGGTAGGTCATGGGCCCCATATCAGGTCATATACCGAGTTTCAAGATTGTAAATCTTTTGGGGCAGCACATGTGCAGATAGCTGAAAACCCTCCAACTCGGGTAGGAGTATACAGGTGGAGTTAGTCGTTAAGCAGTCGCGTGCGCTTGGCTGCGGGCGAACGACCGTCGCCCTTGACTCTCATAATAATTGGATGAGCGAAACAAAGACTTCAATTTCACTGACCCCAAAAAAATTTAGCTTGGATGTTTTTTCTTTGTCTGTTTGTTTGTTTGTTTGCTCTCTACCAAGCAAACGACATAAGCGATCTTGATGAAAATTTGAGGGTACCTTCGAAATCTCTGAACTTAGACTTGCTACGTTTTTGGGTACAATCGAAGAAATATTTCTCATGAATATCGTACTTTTACGATTTTTTTCGATTTTTAGCGCGATATTTTCGTGACATTTGGGCCGATTCTGACCAAACGGGTGGGGCTTCAATGTTCATATTTCACATGGATATAAAGGTTATGGTGATGTATTGCTTTATGAAAGAAAAAGTTGAAAAAGTTAGCTAGAATCCATAGAATAAAGGTTTAAAAATGATTTTTTTTGAGATTTATAACAATTAACAAGTAACAATAGAAACTTGACAACAATCACCTAATTTGCATTCAAAAAGCACTTGCAAAGGAAAAGTGGTCTTATGCAAACGAAAAACTTACAAAAAGCTCATCCATCAACGCGGCGGGACTTAAGCGTTTTCCTAGTAATGTATGGAAAAGTGGTGAGACAAAAAGGTCTACATGCTTACACAGTGATCCTCGAGGGCAGGAAATTTATCATTTATATTAGCCCATGCTATAATGCTATTATTGTTGGTTGTGGATAGTCGTACAATCAGTTGTCTAGTGCAAAATAATTCCTACGATTAAAGATTTGAATTTGATTGACTCTAGGACTGCCGTACGGTGCCTTGACAAATTATTTGACAACATAATAAGGTAATACTAACTAGTCCGCTTCGCGAATGCTTTTTTTAGTCGCGTTGATGGATGAGCTTCTTATTTGTAAGTTTTTAGTTTGCATGGGACCACTTTACCTTTGCAAGTTATTTTTTAATGCATTGTAGGTGATTGTTGTCAAGTTTCTATTGTTATTTGTTAATTGTTATTATAAACCTAAAAAAAATCATATTTAAACTTTTATTCTATGGATTCTGGCTAACTTCTTCAACTTTTTTTTCACAAGGTACTACATCACAATAACCTTAATGTCCATGTAAAATATCAACGTTGTAGCCCCACCCGTTTGGTCAGAATCGGGCCAATGTTACGAAAATATCGCACTAAAAATCGAAAAAAAATCGTAAAAGTACGATATTCTTGAGAAATAATTCTTCAATTGTACCGTACCCAAAAACGTGGCAGCTCTAAGTTCAGAGATTTCGAAGGTCCCCTCCAATTTTCATTATGATCGCATATGCCGTTTGCCCGGTTAGGGAGCAAACAAACAGACAAAAATAAAAACAAACAAGAAATACACCCGAGCTAAATTTTTTTGGGGGGTCAGTGAAATTGAAGCCTTTGCTTCGCTCATCCAAATAGAAGCCATTATTTTGTGTTCATGTTGGAAGTGCTGACAAAATACCTAGTAGTGCTAAATAGCTGGATAGCTGGAGGCCAACATTACATGGACCTTCTTTCCGTTTTGTTGTTACTTTCATTTGATCTTACATTTGAAATTATTATAATTAGTTACAATAAAATTAAACACCTTTGCACTCAGCACAGGGTGAACCGCAGGGTTCTACATTTCCACACTTTATTATCTCCGAGGTAGAATATTGCATCCGCGACGAGGCCGAATGTAATGAAATGAAATCATTTGTAGAAAAATAAAGGCCTGAAACTGAATGGTAAAAAAAATAAAAAACGATCTGACGAGAATTCGAACCGCTAACCTTTCGCATAGGAGTCAAACTTGATACCACTCTGCCAAGCACACTGTGATCTTTTTCACATGCTTATAAATAATATGTAGATGGTATCTCATGCCTAGGCTTAGTTGTTTGCAGGAGGCCAAATTGTTAATCAAGCCCATCCAATTGCATTTGAGAAGCATAGTTAGGCCTAGGCCCCTACGTCTAGCTCGATCATCCTTCAGGAGCCCTAGACCAGGTTTAGCCTAATCCTGTTTATGTTTTTTAAGACCTACTGTCTTCATTGCTACTGTGGCTTGTGAGGCAGGCCCTAGGCCTACTATGCTAAGTGTTGTCACCTGCTAGTTTCTAGGCTGCTACCCCAAATAAAAATAAAAATAAAATAAATGGATTCTTATATTCCAAATATATTTAAGATTTCAATATTGGTGTAGATCTGTTAGAATTTAGGCTATGGCCTGGGTCAGTGGTGTAATTTCACATAGGGTCCCCTTGGCAAATTAAAACGGATTGTAGGTACCCTCCTACCAACCCAATCAGTCTTATAAAATATGTCAGTTGCATTATCATCAAAAGCACATGGTAACTTAAACTAAAATAAACAAAGTGTATTATAGTATTATTGACTAAAATTGAGCACTAGATTATATTTTATTATATTTTGGGGGGTGGGGGGTCTAGGCGGTGATAATTAATAGCCACACTCACAGTGAAACGGGTGCACGCACAGGTCCACCAAATACAAATAAATAAATAAATACAATTGAGGCGTTTACTTACAAAAACAGACAATGTCCAGAATTACTTATTTCGAACACATACCATAAAAAAATTTGTATTTTCACTGTGAATAATTCTATCATAAAAGTTTTGCAAAAACAACCTATGTCACGTTTTAGCTTGAAAAACAACCGATGTCTATTGATTTTTTATTTTTATTTTAACATTTAAGGCTGTGCATTTAGGTGACAGCTGTCCAGATGTTCTATGTTGGAACTATACACTATAGATACCATCCTATATATCCTATAGAGCTTTCTGGAACACTAACTACAACAACAAGAGGTCGCTATCCAGATGTGATGCCATGTGTGTTTGTCTACAACGCAAGGCCGAGGGAATCACCCACATTCCTGACTGACTATATAAATTTCTTGGCAAACCTAAGATTAACCAATTTGCTACAAGAGACACGCGAGATAACAAGTCATATTTTTACAAGTGGCGTCGGCGATATAGAGACGCTGCAGCGCTATGCGTAAAAGTATTGCCACAACGTCACTTTTGTTACTAGTATAGTAACTAATAAAAAACCAAGACTCTTAGACCGGGAGGATATAAATAAACACAAACACACGAACAATAACCACGGTTAGAAGTAAAACACTTACCAAAAAGTGCGTAGATTTGCGGAAGCTCTGCTTCCTTTCTCAGATGCAAGGGAACTGCTGTCTCTCGGTGTCACGCAAATTCTCCGCTGTGTGCATTGCCAAACCTAGTTGCTTGCGCACAACCGGTCTCCAAAGCAGCGGGAAATCCGCAGTAGGCTGGCTGACAGCACCAGGGACAAAGTCCATTGTTGCGGCCTCTTTCAGTCTCCTCTTAAAAAACATTGGGTTCCTTCAATATAAAAGTAACATTTTCCCAATCCACACTAGTTTTTACCGTTGAGTGACTAATATATAGCTAGAGTCGTAACGGCCTATGCTGAGTGTCTACGGAAAAATTTTCCTCCGCTCATGTAGTACATTGCCGACATGCTAGGCAGCGTGCCCGACAGCTCGAGCGAAGCTACAGCTACCTAGCAGCAATCGGAGTAACTTCGTAGGCCCCTAGTGGAGAACCGGATGTCAATTTAAATTAGATCGCGCGGAAATATTTTAACATAAGGTACATTGATACAAGTATTTCGTTTGTAGGTTTCGCGATTAATATTATTATAACATACAAATAAACTTGTTTTCGAGTGTAAAATACAAATGAATATGTCATATATTGTTTGTTTTATATATTTAAACATAAAATATTATGTATTTATATTTGAAACTTCTAAAAGTTTACATTCTCTAAACTGTAATGGTAATAAAGTTATTTTGCAGCTGCATGGTATTGTTCTAGGAAGGCCATGCTTATAAGGAAGTGTATTAAAAGGAAATATACTAGGAAGCTTCGCAAACGCTTTTTCAGGCGCGTTGTTGGATGAGGAGCGTAATTTTTTTTAAACGAAAAAAGCGTAAAATTGCGATTTTCATGAGAAATTATTTTTATTGCGCTCAAATTTCACACACAATATATATTAATTTATATAATAAAGGTTCTGTATAAAAATCGTTTACAATCGGATAAATCATCTAGGTGTTATAAGTCAAAGAAATGTAAAATTAAAAAATTAAAAAAAACGTAAAATTGCGATTTTCATGGAAAATAATTTTTCATTGCCCTCAAATTTCACACGAATATATTTATTCATGAAATTAAGGTTCTGTGAAAAAATCATTACATTCGGATAAAGCATGAAGGTGTTATAAGTCGAAGAATTTTTTTTAAAATCGAAAAAAATCGTAAAATTACGATTTTCATGAGAAATAATTTTTCGATTGCGCTAAAAAAACGTGGCACTTGTTCAGAGATTTCGAAGGCCTCAATAAAATTTTATCGCAATTGGAGTATCGGTTTAGCCGAAATAGTGCTATCAGACACACAATAATACAAACAGAAAGAAAGAAAGAAAGAAAGAAAGAAAGAAAGAAAGAAAGAAAAAAAACATTCCGGATTTTTTTTCCAGTGTAGTGAAATGGAATCTTCGCTTCGCTCGCTACGCTCATTCAAGAAATAACGTAACGATATAATAAAGTAATAATTTAATTTGGCAAGAGTGCCAGAGCTGTCAAATTATAACGTGAAAATCATTAGAATATGAGGAGACCAATATTATGTCAATCTTGGCCAGCAGCAACATTGTAATTTTCATTGTTTGTATCTTCTTACTCATTGTGACAATATTATTGTAGACAATATGAAAAATTCTTGATCTTCAGGACGGATTTGTTTTGCATAACAAGCAAGTTAAACTGTGAGCAGGTCCAGGAATCGGCCGTTGGCATGAATTCTATGCATTTCATCATGTTTCACAGACAAGAGGTAACACATAATTGCCAATGTCTCTTCTCCCCGTCCGTTTCGAAAATCTGATTTGTATCAACGAATACGATTTATTACGTTACCGGCTTCTAGTTTGTGTACACATAACCCACTTAGACCCCCCCCCCCAACCCAGATTTGGGACAGTTCATTTTTTAAATGAACTTTCTAAACGTTCAGTTCACAGCTCAAATAAAGGAACTTTTTCAAAGTTGAAGTTATTTTAAAACCTAAAATTTTTAAAAAGTTCAAGTTCGTCTAAAATTTTTAGCATAAATATGAGACGTTAAGCAATATCCAATCAAAAATCAATCAAATTATGAATTAAGTTCTTTTACATATTTCCATTATTTTGTTAAAAGTAGTATTGCATAATAGAATAATTACGGTACAGTAGTTTTCTCAGTTCGTAGTAATTGCATAATTCGTAATTTATTAATTTGGTCCAAAGATTTGGCTGTGAATGTGAGGCTTGAGCTGTGCCGTAGGACAAAAGTATGCCTACCTTCTTACAATGGTCTGGAATTCCTCAGAAACAGAGACGCGCGCGGGCTCGGCTTCTACTCCGACGTTGCCAAATGCTAAGTATAAATTAATTGTAATTCAACCGCGCATTATAGTGATACTGATCGCTTGACCAAACGAAGCTACTCTTGTCTTCCGAGGACTTGCTTATATTATCCACGGCTTGCCGCAGGCGGTCGAAATGCGATAGCGAGGGGTTGGGAGTTTTTCATGATTGTGGGACTACTGAGGGACTATGCTCTGATGAGGGGAGGGGGGGGGGCATGTATTTCCGCAAAACTGAGCGCATGGAAATTAAACGTGAAAGATGCAAAATAGCAGTTAAAAAACATTTCTCAGAACCATGTTTACATATTATATTCGCAATCTGCTTTAGATCACAGTGGTCTCTTCGTAAATAATCATTGATTAATGATAGCTTATGTAATCAATGTCGTAAATGTATCGTACTAAAGATATCCTTCCTAAAGATCAAATACAATATTGTCATTGTCAATGATCAATCTAACTCAAACACAAAGCTCTCGTTGATAGACGGTCCCGAAGGAGAATCTTTCACATGGCGGTTTGAAATACGTGCCTGCTGCGGACCTTGTTTTGATGATTGAGAGAAAATGTCCTCTTTCCTCTATGTCTTTTACGTGATACGTCATACGTGGTCATGCTTTGTAACGAAGTGATTGGGCGAGGGGGAAATTATATTTTATGAACACATTGCAACAGGGCATACGCGCCCTCACAAGTGCAATTACCATCATTGGCATGAGTATTATGAGATTTTTTCTTCCACATACAACACTCTAGTATTCTGACTGTATAATTATTTTCTCGGTGTTGTGTATCGTTGTGATGTCCTCTGTGGTGGTGACGGTGTGGGATGGTGTGGGGTACACTGGAAAGGGGGGGGGGGGGTACCCATCACCAAACCCATCTTCCTACGCGACTGTCTGCACACATAATCACCGGGAATATATTCCATTGAATATTTTAACAGTGTTCATTAAATTAAAACATAGTATTATTTGAGGTATTTAGTGAGTTATGGTTATATATTATTTTAAATTAATTTTTTCGCGATCTTTTGTTCAAAAAAATATTTTGATTGAGCCAGACCTCTTTGTCATTTGTTTATGCCTTGATTATAAAAAAGCGTTATGCTCGGGGAAATAGGTCAGGCTCATTCTAAAACATATCGTTACAGTGAAATATATAAATAATTGCGAAATTGTATTGCAATCGTGTTTTTTCTCTGGGTTAGTATTCTTTTTGTACACGAAAAATGCTACTTCTGTTGACAGCATAATATAGATTGCCAGCATAATATAGATTGCCAGCAAAGTCCAATCCGGTCCAATCCACCAAAAATAAAATAATCGTTAGATTTGAATAAAATCGATGCACAGACAGGAGAGATTTTTTTGTAAATTTATTGGACCGTGGCTTAATACTTGTCCCAGTACCTGAGCAAGACCCTTATTTTAATTACTTCCGCTCCGGCTTGCGAGTGTTCCGAGAATTTACCTTTACTCTTGTCTGTGAAACCTGATGAAATGCACAGATTTCATGCCAACGCAAATTCCTGGACCTCACAATGTGACGTTGTTATGTGAAACAAATCCATTCTCAAGAAGATCAATAATATTGTTTATAAAAATATTGTCACAATGAGAAAGAAGATACAAACAATGTAAATTGCAATGTTGAAGTTGTTGGCCCATTATCCCCCGAGTAGGTTCTTGTCATAATTATCCTTCTTTCGTAACCAATCTGTCCATATCCATTTCTGATTAATTGTGTATAGTCTCCTCATATTCTATTCTGATGATTAGCATGTGATAATTTGACGGCTCTGTTGCTCTTGCTAAATTAGATTATTTATTTATTTTATTTTTTTATTTTTTTATTGTCATAGAACATAGAACATACATGACTCATACATAGAGGTAGTGAAAAATGGTGATAACGAAATTCGCGAATTTTTTTAAATGTCCTTTTTAGTGCCTAAAATGTAATATTGTCCACGAATTACATCATTTAGAGATGGAAAAAAACACATTTTGAAATCGCGAAATTCGCGAAATCTCGTGTATAGCGCGAAATAACGAATGAAATTGTATTAAAACTGGTCAAAACGCGAATTAACTCGCGAAAATTGAACCGTTTAGAGTGCAAAATGTAAGGGATGGTGGAGGTGCCGGTCCAGTTTTGGTGGAGGTGCCGGTCCAGACTGAATATTACGCGTGCGGTAGGCGGTACAGTCATCAAACAGTCAACGCAACGCGCGCGTCACGGGCTTCACGGAAATAGACCGCGGAAATAACAACGCGTATATGGCTCCGCGGAAATAGTCCACCAAAATAACAGTGCATACACATATTTATTTTTTGTTGGGAATCGACTCTGAATCAATTTTTAGGTCAAAATGATCGATTCTAACTTTTTGTAATCGATGTCATCCCTAACTTAAGGGGCTCCGTTTTTTTTTTTTTTTTTTTTTGATTTTTTGATTTTTTGAAACGTTTTTGACAATTTTTTCGAAATCGCGAAAAACGCGAAATTTGGGTTTTTAAAAACGAAATTTGCGTTTTTATATCACCATTTTTCATTACCTCTACTCATACACCATAGCAAAATTGTACAAATAAATAATTAATGTTACATAGGCCTACAGAAATAAATCTAACAAGAATATAATCAAAAACCCCACAAAGCCTGAAAAAGGCTTAACTGTGGGGTAAAGACAATTAATAAATTTATTTAAGATGGTGACAATACAGAGAACGGAACATATAACCAAAATAAACATGAAAAACATGTATGTATAAATACTATGGTTGCATGACATATTCAGTTAATTTGTGAAATCCAAAAAAAAAATAAATAAATAAATCGGAAAACATTGTCAAAAGGTGTCAGAAAGAAGATAAGATTTAGTTCAGTTTTAATTTTGAAATGTTAGACAAGGTTTTCAGTGAGGAGGGCATCAAATTGAACGTAGAAGGAACCGAGTAAGAAAGTGAACGTTGGCCATATTTGTTGTTAAAATTGGGAATTTTGACTGCCCCCGCCACTTTTCGCCTTGTATCCTTGCATGAGTCTAACAGAATCTTGAAATCTGATTAAAATAGAAGTGTAATATAAATCTATATATAAACAATGAAGATATTGCAGCACATTACAAAAAGAAATATTTGTTTACGGGAGAGTTCAGAATCGGTTTTAAAGTCACACATTACCATTTTTAACATTTTTATTTTGTAAATCTTCAACCCTTTGAATGTGACACCGCGAAGCATTGCCCCAAGCTAAAATGCCATACAAAATCAAAGATTCGGCTATGGATTGATACACGGTTCTAAATAAGGAAAAAGGTAATACATGTTTTAGAATATAAAGCCGAGAGGAGCAAGAGCGTAGTCTGTTACATAATTTATCAATATGATATTTCCACGAAAAGTGCCTATCTACAGTTAATCCCAGGTACTCATAAGTATTTACACATTCATTTTTCCCACTACATTCACAATCGGTCAATTCAGCTATAGTATGAATGCAGTTGAAATCGTGATAAATAATATTAATTGGAAAATTTTTTTCGTGGTTGGTGGGTGTGCATATATGTACAATTTTGGTTTTAGAAGAGTTAATTACTAGTTCTTTATCGTGATTCCAACTTAAAAGACTGTTAAAGTCAGACTGTAGCATAGCATGCGCAACACGAATATTAAAATGCACCGCGAGTAAAACAGTATCGTCAGCATAAGAAAATATAAAGCAATATATAAGACATTTTGACATAAAGTTAACATATATCAAAAATAACGTAGGTCCCAATATTGACCCCTGGGGGACTCCAGAATCACAATGTTTTTCTTCACTAACGTGGCCATTTACATGCACTTCCATGAATCTATCAGTAAGATAGTTTCTAAACCAATCCAACGCAATACCACGAATGCCAATGGACTCTAAAGCTTGTAGAAGTTTCTGGTGGTTTATCGTGTCAAATGTTTACTAAAATCCACAAATAAAGCAAGAATGTGCATATTGTCGTTTAATTTAGAATTTACAAAATTAGAGAACTCTAATAACAGGGTAGAGGTACTTTTTCCTTTTTGAAAACCAAACTGTTTACTATTCAGAATCCCATGTTTATTTAAGTACTCCACCAAGTTATTAGCAACATGCCTTTCTAAGAGTTTCTCAATACTTGGTAATATAGCTATAGGCCTATAATTTGAGTAAACTTTATGGTCACCCTTCTTATATATAGGTTTAATAATTGCTTTTTTGAGTCGCTTAGGAATGATACCGGTCTCAATAGATTTGTTTATCAATACAGCCAAAACAGGAGCAATAGAAGCATTGACAAATTGAAGGTCTTGAACACGTATACTATCAACACCCGGCTGTTTATTTACATTCAGAGAATCGATCATTGCTCTCATATTAGTAAGAGTAACTGGTTTCATGAAGAACGAATGATTCACTTGAATATTTTCATTGCGTGCACGCTGAAATGTTACAATGTTGCAATCATGTTTCAATGTACTTATCTCGTCAACAAAAGAGTTAACAAAATGATTGACGACTAAGTTCGTATTCACGTCTTTACATAAATATTTAGATATCACGTCATCAACTGAAATACGTTTCTTTTTTCCAGTAATTTGATTAATAAATTGCCACGTTCCTTTTACATCTCCTCTCGCATTGAATATTAAATTACGGTAAAACTTTATCTTTGCTTTATTGATTTCTTTTATTACTTTATTTTTGTAAGTATTGTACTCTTCTCTTAAACGGGATTTTTTTCGCCAAGTCTCTACAA
The DNA here is from genome assembly GCA_024449915.1 of Sweltsa coloradensis. Taxonomy (NCBI): domain Eukaryota; kingdom Metazoa; phylum Arthropoda; class Insecta; order Plecoptera; family Chloroperlidae; genus Sweltsa; species Sweltsa coloradensis. The sequence goes on along the minus strand of JAMZAV010001523.1, from coordinate 301,653 downwards.
TTTTTCCAATCTTTAAAAAGTTTATCTCGTCTTTTTGTCATAATAACAAGGTCGTCGGTGACCCATATTTTGCGAGGCCTTTCTCTTGGTCTGGAAACATTCTTACTCCTAAAAGTAGATTTGTCGTAAGCTTTTGAAAACTCTCCGCATATTTTTGTGTAAATTTCCTCAGGATTATCATTGTCGCAAACATAGTTCCAATTGATACGAGACAAATAATTTTTTAATGTTCTTTCGTTCAACTTAATTGAGAGAGGAACTTGATCACTTATCAAGTTTTTATTCTGCGAAACTACGTTAAGAGACCTTCCTATAATTGAACGCATGTGAGCACCATATAGTGGTCAGATACTTTAGTAATTAATTTACTATATCGCTACCTCCTTTATGTCCTACCTTATAAAATACTTCTTTATCTTCTTTATTTATTTATTCCTTCACTCAAGTACAGCATTGCTGCCATTTTACATTGAGGTACAAAGATAATAAATTTAAAATCATATTATAAAAACATAAAACGTAATAAAAACAGTGGAACATTTCAGTAAACATACAGTTGTAGGGTACTTTTATCTTGTAATTAAGTATAGATAAATAATATGAACTTTGCATGAATGATTATGTGAAAAGTGGCACAACAGTGTGTGCAAATGTGAGGCCTTTCCGAACCTGCTGGTGAAGACAAAACAACATGATAATAATATGATTCCTAGAATTGTGATGACGATAGTTGAATGCTCGCCGAAGAATCCCCTCCTCCCACAATTTGAAGACTGATGGATGAGCTCGTCCAAACCAGGTTTTGACGCGGAATGCAGAGGTATTTACTCTGGAATGCGCCACCAAGCGGGTAATTTGTGGAAATTTACCAAGCTCGTGAAAAAGACAATTATTTTAAATGTTGATAATATTTTATTATGATCTGATAGCGCAATTTTCATAGCCTTTGTAAACTTAACCTGTCAATTTGATTTTATGAACATAACTTTAAAAAAATATTTTTAAAAAGTTACAAAAATAAATAGATTTTGTGATTTTTTTCGGGCTCTTACTAGCTGATGTTTGCGAGGTGGACTTCTTTTCTTGAATCGACTTGTACGATTAGCAGAGCCATGCTCTGGGTCAATTCTACACCGGGCCCAGACGGGGTAAAGAAATTGTAAATCGCAATGCTAACTACTCGCGCCAGGGTGGCAGGCGATCATTAAATTGAAATACAATATGCTTTTAGTTTTAGTAAAATTTCCAAAGATTTACGAAATATAGATAAAAACATTGTACATTGTTATTTTAACCGATAACAGGACTTAAGTCTGAGTATGAGTGGAGTTTGAAGAGATTGAGTTTGTCGGCGACAGCATGATATTAATTTAATCGTTTGGTTCACGGGTTGATGAGTCAGAAAACAAAACTTGTTCCAAACCGTAAAGTGAACCAATAATAGTTAACGTTGCCGGTACCCGGTGCGAGTGACGTTGACAGTTCTATAATTATTAGTAATTTTACCAGTGTTGTTCATATTTGGGTGATACTCACTGATTCAAGTTTCTAATTAGTGCAGTAATCAAGGAAATAAGTAGTTGTTTCATTGCACGTTCAGTTTTGAACGCGCAGCAGAACGCGCAATTAAAAAAATTATTTCTCATGAAAATCGCAATTTTACGTGTTTTTTTTGTTTTTTTAAACTTTCTTCGACTTATAACACCTACATGCTTTATCCAATTGTAATGATTTTTTCACAGAACCTTAATTTCATGAATTAATATATTCGTGTGAACTTTGAGCGCATTCAAAAATTTTTTTTTATGAAAATCGCAATTTTACGTTTTTTTATTTTTTTATTTTACATTTCTTTGACTTATAACACCTACATGCTTTATCCGATTGTAACGATTTTTATACAGAACCTTTATTTTATAAATTAATATATTGGTGTGAAATTTGAGCGCAATAAAAATAATTTCTCATGAAAATCGCAATTTTACGCTTTTTTTCGTTAAAAAAATTACGCTCATCCAACAACGCGCCTGAAAAAGCGTTTGCGAAGCTTCCTAGTATATTTCCTTTTAATACACTTCCTTATAAGCATGGCCTTCCTAGAACAATACCATGCAGCTGCAAAATAACTTTATTACCATGACAGTTTAGAGAATTTAAACTTTTAGAAGTTTCAAATATAAATACATAATATTTTATGTTAAAATATATAAAACAAACAATATATGACATATTCATTTGTATTTTACACTCGAAAACAAGTTTATTTGTATGTATAATAATTAGGGTTGCCGTCGATAATCGAAATATCGATCGATTATCGATATCAGTAATATGATATGATAATCGATTCAAGTATTTTGATATGATATGATTTGATTATCGATTTAAATAGTGACATCGATGTTTTCGCGGTTTACCATGCTTAAAAATGCCGCGCTGTCGTATCAACGCGCCGATTGGTTGTCGGAGTAGCCAATCGCTGCTCAAGTATAATGCCACGCCCACCGCCGCCAGTGCGCATGCGCTCGCAGCGCGATACAAGGCGATACGAAAACATCGCCCGGCCCAATTGCGATGTATTCAGTTCAGTACGGCTCGACGTGTTGTGGCGTGAACTTCTCTAGCGTCAGTCTGCCCAATTATATTGAATTCGTGATGTTTCTTCCGTCCCAAACCCAAAGAAGATATTTGCCATTACTTCTGACGCTGCCTAACAAGATGAGTCAAGTGTGGCAGTTTTTTATTATTCACAAGAAACGACGACGAGGAGTGTTGGGAGGAGATAAAGCTGTGAGCTGGAATGTCGATGAGATCTCGCCACTATCTCTCCGCTCGCTAGATGCGCGTACTGTTGGAACACGTAAACAGTGACACCCGATGCAAGTCAAGACGTATTAAAATATAGGCTGTGTAATTGAAATTCAGCCCTCAATTTTATTTTAACATTCTAATCCTTAATGATCTCTTGTATTAGTGTTACAATTTTGCGTTTTTTTCTGCTTCCTAGGCTCAATTTGGAATTTGATATGATAATCGATTTGGGTCTATGATATCGATATATTTCGTCCGATTATCGATCACGATTTTCACATCGAACGGCAACCCTAATAATAATAATTAATCGCGAAACCTACAAACGAAATGCTTGTATCAATGTATCTTATGTTAAAATATTTCCGCGCGATCTAATTTAAATTGACATCCGGTCTCCACTAGGGGCACGAAGTTACTCCGATTGCTGCTAGGTAGCTGTAGCTTCGCTCGAGCTGTCGGGCACGCTGCCTAGCATGTTGGCAATGTTACTACATGAGCGGAGGCAAATTTTTCCGTAGACACTCAGCATAGGCCGTTACGACTCTAGCTATATATTAGTCACTCAACGGTTTTACACTCGAACAGGTGATCCTTTAACTTGTTGGCAGCTCGCGTTCTCCCTTCTATAGTTTTTCTGTGTTCGTTCAAGCGGCACTTGTACAGGCCTACCCGTCTCACCTATATAAATCGCGTCACAATTGCAGGAAATCGCATATACACAACGTTCTTGCTACTTTGAACAGGATTAGGTGGTTTTAGTTACCGTGAGGAGTGTTCTCAGGGGTTGAAGACGATCTAAAGGCGGGCCTAAGATTTAATTTATTATCAATACGGCATAGTTTTTTTGGAGACCCCTGGTATATATTCGATGGTGAAAGTAGCAGAAAGGATTTTCGGTTGTCTTAATCCGGGCAACACTGTTTAAAGTTTCAAGAATAAAATGTTTAGGATAGTCATTGGGCTAAAATGCCTTTAAAAGATGAAAGGTTTCTGTCCGTGAGTGATGCAGGAGTAGAGCAAGTGACTGACGCTCTAGCGGCTAGACATTTAATTATTCCGCGTTTAACACTAGTAGGGTGGTTTGAGGTAAAATTCGTACTGGTCAGTGTGCGTTTTCTTCCGGAAACAGAACAGAGTTTTCCCTCGTTAGATCTCTCTAAATTGAATGTCTAGAAAGGGCAAGGCTTTCCCTCCTTCTCTACTTCTTTCAGTGAACTTGATGGGAAACGCTTTTTTGATTCAGGTGATTTGCGGTCTGGTCGCACGGTAGTGACAATATTGATACATATTTAAAACATCCAAAAATTATATTACATGTACATAATTTTACATCAACTGTCTAATGTTGTGACGGCACAGATAACAGATTGGAGTAAGTGTAATATTTTATCTGTGGTATCAATGTTTCATTAAAATTGTTTTCCATGGATCAGAAAACTGACCATGACAAATTGACAACCACTGTGGTTGGCCTTGAAGACCTCTGCCTTGCCTAGGCCCATCATGCTATCGCCTCTTGCAGTTACGAGACCCAAGTCTTCCTGCTAGATTGACTCATCATCTTCTCACCTCTATCCTTAACAACCCTAGCCACATTCAGGAGGCTTACCTCCCCATAAATTTTCCTCTTGTCACCACAATTTTCCTCTCTACATATGTGGCTACCTTATATTGAGTTCAATTGGATGTTTATTACGATCTATTACCGCCTGTAATCACTTTTTGTGATAGGTTAGCCATATGTTAATGCTTAGCAATTCCAGCTAGCTAGTTGTTTTTAAGCATGATTTTGATTAGTTTAGTTCTTCATAACAATGTCAAAAATAGTTAATAAACACAAATTAATATAGATTTTTGGTCTGTTCATGTTCTTTTATCATATTATATCACTACACTTTGTTCCAAAATATTAATAGTTGAGTAAAGGGATGTTTTCTCCATTGATCTTGGGCATCACAGAATTTTTTCATGTATCAATTTAATTTAATTCAAAGCAATATTTTGAGCATTATCATGTTGTGAATAGCTGTGATTGTTTTGGCATATTGACCTTTGTTAGGGGACAGAGCTTATGTTTTCATTGTTGCTGTTGGATTGTGCAGAAAGTACCGGAAATATTTCATAAACAAATTTATTTTATAATGATAATAGAACAAACAGTCCAAAAATCTATAGGTATTTCATTAACCTAACTGTTTTAATAACTGCAGCATCTATGATAAAGTAATTTGTTAAAATATATAACCTTCATATTTGTGTTACAGTGTTGCAAATACAGCCAAGCGTGCATTCCTTATATGGTTGTCAATCGTTCTGTTTGGCAACCCGGTTACGTTACTAAGTGGTCTTGGTACTTGCATCGTGGTTGTCGGTGTATTACTCTACAACAAGGCTCAAGAGTTTGACAGGCTCACTCTTAACAAGGTGGGTGTAGGAAAAGCCGCTACGAAACTAGCACGAATTCTCAAATAGTTCAAACAATGTATTTCATAATATATTTTGTCATGAAATATTTACAATTATTAGTAAGGCCTACTTGAATCAATTATGTTATTTATTAATTATTATTTTTATTTATATTTTTATTATAACTTTACTATAGACTACCAGTGTTGTCTTGTGATGTTATTTTATAGTTAGACGTATTTGTATTTTCCATATTTATTAGCATTACCAATAGCACAGATTGTGCAATATTATCTTGTTTCAGAATTCTGGAAACATTTTGAGTGTGATGAGACACAAAGTGCGGAAAGTGTGAATTAAAATTAAGTGTGTTCTTCTGCTGAGTCAAAGCATACGAGGTATTTTATGTATAGTGTACATTTTTCAATATACAATGTTAATTAATAGAGTATGATTTATTGTACCCTGTTCCTCATTCAAGTTCATACAGTTCCGACCGTATTCCCGCTAACTATAGATATACAACACCATACCGTGACACCACATTTGCCCGCGCTATTACATGCACGCGCCTTCAGACCAAGTTTATTCTTTGTTTTAGGGGTGTTCCTCATTCAAGTTCATAAGTTCCGACGTATTCCCGCTAACTATAGATTTACAACACCTTACCGTGACACCACATTAGCCCACGCTATTACATGCACGCAGTGGCGTGGCGAACATACCAAATCGGAGCCCAGGCACCGATACCAAAAGGGGTGGGTGGGTGGTCCCCCCGAGACCCACCCCCCCCTTACTTTTTAATAAAACATAATATTTTATATACTTTATATGTCTATTTGATTGTTATAATCACACCTACTGAATTGTATGGCTACAGCTCTTTACTTACATTAGAGTGTTACTGGACTGTTGTAAAAGTTTGTCATGAATCATGATTTTTTAGTAAAAGTGCAGACAACATGCATGATGGATATTCATCCAATAGATCTTAACTCAACTAATAACAGGTAGCAATTCAACAATTCTGCTAAATGAGTAGACACGTTCGTTATACTATAACTTATTTCATTTGATTGAATGGATTGATTTGAGGAATTTTTAAATTAAATACAACTGTGGCATGGAGGAAGTCTAGAGCATTTTTGAGTTTTCTGTTTTAATTTTTAAATACCGTCTTATGATACGATGCAGGATTATCGACGTCGTGAATGCAATAAGAAGAACATTCTTGGACCTATTTGAATTGAAGTATTTCCAGTACAATTTCTAGATAAAAATGCATTGATTTCAATGAAATCGAGACAGTAAGTTTGCCTGTAAAAGAATAAAATCGTATCTTTTCTCTTCAAATATTGCAAACAAAGTGTTTCTTCAAAACTCACAGATTTGTACCAAATAACCTTAAATAATCATTTTCCCGGGGGCAAGCCCACGGAGCCCCTAGTTTTCATTATTATGCGTTTCAGTAGTTTTCCTAAATCCCAAATAATGGCTCTGCCAATAAACGGAGAAAACGAACAAAATAACCAAATTTATTTCCAAAATGCACAGATTATCTAACGATTTAGGACATACAATTTCTTTTCAAATGGGAAGGCCCCCGGATTCCTCTTGTAGGTACTAAATTCTTCAATGATTACTTTCTTAATGTGTATTTTTTTCCAAATTCTGGGGCTTTGCCGCTACCAGGAGGCGAAGAGGAATAACACACCGTTGGCTTTATGAGTTTAACAATTAAAACATAAGCGCAATCTGTTCAGCGATTCGGCTGATTTTTATAGTTCACACTAGCACACACACGCACAGAGTCACAGGATAAGCGCCGTTTATCTTGAATAGTAATCCTCGTTCGCTTTGCTTACTCGTCTAATAAAATTATATTAATTGCCGGTTAAAAGCACCAAATCCATTCTAGGATCACCAAAATTAAAAATATTCCCTGCGGGGCTAATCTGGGGTAGACAAAAAAGAATAACAAACCGTTGGCTTTATGAGTTCAAAAAAATATATTTTCAGCGATTTCATTAAAATTGCATTACATAAAAATGAGGCTATCAACATCTATAAAATCATATTAATTGCTGGTAAAACGCACCAAATCCATTCTAGGATGACCAAAATTGAAAAAATTCCCTGCGGGGCTAAACTGTGGAAGACTAAAAAACGATAAATTTATGAGTTCAACAGAAAAAAAAATCAGCCATTTCATTAAAATTTCATTACATAAAAATGAGGCTATCAACATCTATAAAATCATATTAATTGCTGGTAAAACGCACCAAATTAATTCTAGGATCATCAAAATTGAAAAAATTCCCTGCGGGGCTAAACTGGGGGTACGCCCCCAGACCCCCTTGTTGCCCACGAAAGTAGGGGGTGGGTGTAGTTAAAATATTGTAGGCACCGATCACTCTTAGAAGTTCGCCACGCCACTGCATGCACGCGCCTTCAGACCAAGTTTATTCTTTGTTTTAGGGGTGTTACTCATTCAAGTTCATATAGTTCCGACCGTATTCCCGCTAACTATAGATATACAACACCATACCGTGACACCACATTTGCCCGCGCTATTACATGCACGCGCCTCCAGACCAAGTTTATTCTTTGTTTTAGGGGTGTTCTGTAGATACAGGAGCCGTATTTGACCAGTTCTTGTCAGATGCAGCTGGGACAAACACATCTACTTAAAGGGGTATTCACCCGCTAAACTCTTAAAATATATTTCATTCAGGCTAGCTAGTTATGAATTTAGAAATTACAAAAAATTATTGGATCCACCATAGATAGACCCCCAAAAAATTGTCCAACTGGGTATTTTTCGAGCTAGGTCCCATCGCCATCGGCCAAAATCTACCATAAGAAATAACATTGGGACGATCTTTTTGCCCCATAACCTTGGAGGATTTTGATCCAAAAACATATTGGCCATTATTGACATAGCCTACAGCCTTTTCTGAAAATCCTTTTTTTGTAATTTGGGCAAGTGGTTCTTCGGTCAAAATATGCAAATTACCAAGAAGGGATGTGATTTTGGAATGCATATTTTTGCTTGTTTGAGTGTATATTTGTGCAATGTTTCAAGACACGATGTTATAAATGGCAATTTTTGATTGGTATGATGCTCTAGTATCTATGTGGAACAAAAATGAATCAGGTTAACGTCGATTTAAGAAATATTCCAAAACGTACAACACTGTACGTATTTTGAATAACCTATTTAATTTTACTTAAACGTACATGTTATTATACCATATAATATAAAAATTTTTACTAATATACTCTTTATACTGCAATGTAAACTTAAGAATGCAATAAAGTAATTTGATTTGATTTTGATTTGATTTGATTTGTTTGATTTGATCCCAAAACGCTAATTTTTACTATTTTCTGCATCAAAAAAATTGAAAAATTTGTGTAAAATCACAGGTACAAATATAATTTTTGAACAGTCATTTTAGTGTAGTATTTGCTATAGATTTTGTGGTAATAAATAATTTTTGGGAGTAATAGCCCTTTAATAAGCTTTAGGCCGCAGTATCGATATTACCTCCCCCATCGTCACTGTTTTATGACCTATCACTTGTGTTACTTGTGATTTTTGTTCAACCACCTGCATTCACCTCAACTTTGACATGTCCGTTTTGTAGATCTAAAGTCTTTTAATGTTCGATTAATAAATAAAATAAATAAATCCGTATTTAGAGTCTACCCACTCAGTCACACAATTGATTTTCAGTGGGGGACAGTAAACCAAAGTAACCAAGCCAACCCTGCAGGCCCGGACTCAATCGACGAAACACCCGCGGATCAACGCCAGAATCAACAAGGCTGATTCAGAACAACTTTAAATTTATTATGTGCCTCGTTGCTAGGACGGCACCAAAGTCACCGTTTACAAATTCCTAAGACAAGACCTGATGGACTAAAGTCCAAATCAGAAGTTAAAAAACTTCTAACTTCAATGGGAATCAAACCCGGGACCTTCTGCATTGGAAGCAGGTAGACTAACCACAAGACAAACGAGTCACACAAAATAAATACAATTTTATTTATTACTGTATAGGTACGCGTACCTACTTACTGTCTCCAGGAGAATGAATTTTAAACATGGCTGTTATGATGGAAAAATTATATGAGCTTTTTAAATAAAATAATTCTATAGAGTCTACTTACTCAGTCACAACTGATTTTCAGTGAGGAACATTAAATTTACTAGGAAGCTTCGCAAACGCTTTCTCAGGCGCATTGTTGGATTAGCGTAATTGGTGCATTGAGCTGCCATGTGTTCATGAGTAATATTTTTGTTCGATTGCGCGCTCAAATTTCACTAGAATATGTTAATTCATTAAATTAACGTTCTGCGAAAAAATCATTACAATTGGATAAAGCATGTAGCTATAAGTCGAAGATTTTTTTTTTTAAATAAAAAAATCATAAAATTGCAATTTTTTTTAGAAATAATTTTTCGATTGCGTTCAAATTTCACATGAATATATTAATTCATAAAATTAAGGTTCTGTGAAAAAATCATTACAATCTGGTAAAGCTTATAGGTGTAATAAGTCGAAGAAATTAAAAAATAAAAAAATCAAAATCGTAAAATTGCGATTTTTAAATGAAAAATAATTTTTTGATTGCGCTAAAAAACGTGGCATTTCTAAGTTCACAGATTTCGAAGGTCTCAGAAAATTTTATCGCAATTGGAGTAATGGGTTTAGCCGAATCGTGTTAACAAACACAAAAATACAAACAGAAAAAAAAAGAAAAACATTCCGGATTTTTTTCTCCAGTGTAGTGAAATGGAATCTTCGCTTCGCTTGCTACGCTCATCCAAAAACCGACCAAGCCAAACCTGTAGTCGCAAACACCATCGACAAGCAAACAATTGATTCAATCCTGCCATTAACCATCCAACTGCGAAAAATCGTGAAGAAATCTCAAGTAGGGCCAAACTATTTTCAGTTATAGAAGTTTAACAAACTGTCTCCAATATCAGTCTGTGAATCTGAGCCATTTTTGTCCAGTTTGTTACTATCTTGTAGATGAGCACAATGAAGAGATTTATTTGACAGAGAGTAGAGAAACAGATTTGCTTTTTAATCTTAGTTTGCTTTCTTCTACCAGAACTCTTGAAATATATTTACCTACTTTTTCTATGGTTAGGCCTAAGTGGAATGGCAGAAAAATCGTAAGCAAATTTTGCTTGTAGTTGTACGCATTATTCAACAGTTATTATAATAGGTAAAATTGTGATCAAGTCTGGACCGGCACCTCCACCAAGAAAATTTGTAACTTCTGGAAGTTATGGAAAATATTTGTACTTGTAAATTGAGATCCATTTTTTGAGATGTCAAATAATGGGTACTCGCACGTCACTACAAATTAGTACCTGTAGTAAAAAAAAAGAAAAATCAATCTTGATTTTTTTCAAACTTCATAATTTTTTTCACTTGAACTTGGTTTGAACTTTTTTTCAGTTCGAATTTCGAACGTCCACACATCCCTAGTAATCACATTGAATGCTTAAATATGGATACGTACGCAACTACGTATACATGCAATATACTGACCAGAGATTCAGAATTCGTAAAAAAAAAAAAAAAAAAAAAAAAAACACCAGAGTAGGTTCCTACCCAAAAGAGGCTGATCGTCGAAGAAGCGTGCAATATAAACATAACAATGCTCTTTTTTCGAGGTTCAAATCTAGTTGTTTTGGTTGGAGGTGCCGAGTATAAAGAATTACAAAATAATTATACTTTATGTTCTATCTAGCATTCAAATCTCGTTGGTGCCAACAAGTATTTATAGAACTATGTGAAGTTTGAGTGAGGCTAGCCCCGCCCCGCCCCCCTAGTCCCCAGGTTACCAAAAACATTCTAATGACAAGAGAAATAATCGCATGTTAATCGGGATCTATCGTGAGATAAGACACATGAACAGAGGGGTGGACAGTCAAGGGATGAAAGTCGCTATGAAGGGGAGCTTATAGCTACATAACAAGTTGGCATAAAATAAACTGACAGTATTCCCATAATATATTTAAATAAATAAATTTAAAAAAAAACTTATTTGGAGTCTACCCACTAAGTTATATAACTGATTTTCAGCGGGGGACATTAAACCAAAGCGACCAAGCCAACCCTGTAGGCCCCGACGCAATCGACGAGTGAGCGATAACCAACCAAAGATCGATATTTTTAATAGAAAATATAGATAGAAGAAGAATATAGAATATATAGAGAACAAATATATATCAGTTGTATGGACAGTGTGAACACCCGCTGATCAACATCAGAATCAACAAGGTCGATTCAGAACGACTTTGAATTTATTATGTGCCTCGTTGCTAGGACGGCTCTAAAGTCCCCGTTTACTAATTTCTAACCAAGAACTAATGGACTTAAGTCCACATCAGAAGTTAAAAAACTTCTGCTTATAGCAGGAATCGAACCCTGGACCTTCTGCATTAGAAGCAGAAACACGCGATAAGATACCGCAGTAACCAACCGCACAGCACTTTGAATGGACAGGTACCTTACTCTTATAAAGTGGCTTGGTCGTGCAGGCTATTGGTCCAAATCACGTATGCCCTACACTACAAGGTGTTGTAGGCTCCTAGTGCATTGAAACGATTTTTATTTTGTTGTGATTATATGGTAGTATCTAAATAAAATATCTATTTTTCTTGTTAAAATTTATTAATATTTATGGTGGAGGTGCCGCCGGGTTTTTGTCAGTATCATCATAGGAGACAAATAAAATAAATATAACTACTAAATTATGTAATTAATACGAATAAAATAAGTTACAAAATATTAACGCAAACTGTAAATTCAGTTCAATACCTACAGTCTATTTTTAGGCCTACTAAAATAGGCCTATGAAACATTAAAAAACGAGTATTTTTTCAATACATTTTAATCGTCCATAGCTTCCATTGCATTTGGAGTTAATTTTTAATTTACCTTTTAGAAACTAACATTTTCTGCCGGGAGTATTAACCCTTTCGATACTAATCGGTTGCCTTGCCCTGCGCTTGCAGGTACCGTAGTTCATAGGTATTAGGGATTACGTACGTCACATTCATTTACGGAGTACTATAATCATAGATATCATGAGGCCAATTATATGGGATGCCTATGACTAATAATTGGATGAGCGAAGCGAAGACTTTAATTTAACTTTGTGTTTTTTTGTTTTTTTTTCCACTTACGTTACCCCAAGAAAACTAGCTCGGGTGTTTTGTTTTTGTTAGTTTTTTTGTCTGTTTGTTCGCACTCTACCGGCCAAACGAACGGCATATGCGATCTTGATAAAAATTATAGGGGACCTTTGAAATCTCTGAACTTAGACCTGCCACGTTTTTTGGTATAATCGATCAAGTATTTCTTATCATTTTCGTACTTTTACGATTTTTTTTCATTTTTTTATGAGATATTTTCGTGATATTTGGCAAACGGCTAATCCGATATTGATGAAACTTTATGGGAACGTTTAAAAATCACTGAAATTATGTATGTTGTGATTTTAAAGACATTTGAAAAAATATTTCTTATAGAAATCGTACTTTTACGATTTTTTCACCGGTTTTTAATACGATATTTTCGTGATATTTGGACCGATTCTGACCAAACGGGTGGGGCTACAACGTTCATTTTTTACATTGACATAAAGATTTTAGTGATGTAGTGTCTCTTGAAAGAAAAAATAGAAAAAGTTCGTCAAAATTCATAGAAATAAAGGTTTTAATGTAGGCCTTCTACAGGTAATGAACAAGTAATATCAAGTAACTATAGAAAAGGAATGAGATTCCACATAAAAACGTAATCATTGAACAAAAATATTCCAAAAAAAGCTCATCCATCAACGCGACTGTAAAAAGCGTTCGCGAAGCGGCCTAGTTTAGTTATAGCAGCTCGGAATTCTGAAAGCGACAGAACTCACTGTAAACATTATGTCCATGTAAATGTAATTCAAGTTACCGCTGGCCACATAGAGACGAACAATCGTATTGAAATAGATTTGAAATTGTCGCCAACTGAATCTCGTTTTACTTCCGTTTCGCTCCGCGTTAGCCAAGCTGGTGCTGCTCCAAGTGTATCGAGCTCGAACTAACAGGAACCGCGCACATTCTGCAAGTGCAACTAGGCTAATCGAAACGATGAGATCACTGTGAAACCAACCAGCAAGTAGCTTTCTGCGATTGTGGTTGGTACACTTGGGCCAACCCCTCCCTGGACCACGTGGACTAGCCATTCACGATCCGCAGTTGGAGTTACACAAGCCCTGCAACCCGTTACTCAGTCTTTTTTAAAAATTTATTATTAATAAGAAATTTTGGTTCATTTTTATTTTCCAGCAAATATTCTATGTAAGCGTATTCAATTTAATTTGTGTTTTAAAACTGAATAATTTTTCTTAATTGGATAACAGTGTGTAACAGTGCATTATAACATAGAATAAATTCAGGCTAGACAGTCATTTACAAATCTTCGGAATTGGTAACCGACTTCAGAAATCAGAATACTATTAATGATTATTTTTACTAGAGATTGAATTGTTGATTTGAATAAACTATTAAAAGCACGGGTAAAATAAAGGTATAATATTTTATTAAACCATCTTCGCCTTTCGCTATGTCCTGGATTTTAGAGCGTTTCAGAGTATAGGGTACTAGCAACTACGTCACGCATCCAGGAGCATGCAGGGGATTCTCCGCTTCAAGCCCAACTGATGGAGATGGACAAGCAACCCTCATTTCGCATGTTGTGCCTGCTGAACGGCGCGACACTTGCCACGCTCTAACTTTTATTCTATTCATTATTGGCAAATATATATTATCATTCCTTCTAATAGCGATAATTTTGAATTTTCAGACAGCCGTTAAAAGTGTCAGATCATGTACGTATTGAAATAAAATAAATGCGAATTGACAAAAACCTATGATCGGATTCGACAAGACCTTTTTCAAAATTGATCGGACTTTTAGACAAGTAAATAAATTAACTTTCCAAATAGAAAGTGCGCTGAAAAAATTTATAGCATAGCGTAATATGCAGTGTATTGTGTTTTCATCGAAACCATTCGCACTTTTGACGTGCGAATGAGCCGTGAAAACTGCACGCTATGCTGTAAATTTTCGTTCAGTGCTTTTTCTATCCAGAAAGTTTATTTATTTCTTGTCTAAATAGTTAGATGCATAGAAAGAATTCTTGGCAAAATCCGACTAGTAGTTAACTTTTATAAAACATAATATGTTTATTATGGTGACCTGCCCCCCCCCCCCCCGTCACTAATATCAGCATCAATAGTGCCCTAAACCGTAATGAAAATCACTGTTTATTGTAATGTTTGTGTTCTTCTAGGAAATAAAACCCATAGTATTGGGTAATTTTGGTTCAAAGTAAAAAGTTACTCCACAAGGGTATTGTTTTGGATTAGGTTGGCAGTTTTATAATCTGTTAAGGAAGCATGTTTTTCAACACGGTAAGCGTGCTAGCTAAAGCAAGTAGGCCTATAGCCTAGTGTTGGATGACTCAACTCAGCTCAGCTCAGCGGTACACACAGTTGCAGACATACTGGACACCGAGTTCGGTTTGTGTCGATATTAGACGGAGCCAATAAAATACTGTATCACTTACATCAACAAGTAATAACACACCTGCTTGTGAAACGGTGGCATTCTAAAAACATGGGTTACGCGAATACAATTGAGCAGTTACGTCAACTTTACATGAACACATCAATCAATTCAGATCAATTACTAATTGGTTTAATTCGTATCTCTGACATTGTATGAACTTAAAAATGCTTTGATGTTCATGTGCTGTACAAGACAGCCAGAGTAAAATCACATTTTGAATTATTGACTGGTTTTGACTGTTGCTTCTGAAATTTGGAGAAATGTAAGCCTTCATAAAACAGTTTGAAGATAAAACACATTTTAATTAACAGGTTAATTCATAAAAGTATTACAGCTTTATTAAAAAACTGATTTACAAAAGAGGACAACTAAATAAATCTAATTACATAGATGCAGACACAACAATGAACTATAGAGTTAAGTTAATATTTGAAATAGTAATATTACAACAACAATGCATTAAAACACAACAATTTTTGGTAACAAATTCACATGGTAGTATATAGTCCAAAGTACGATGGTGTAATAATATGAGTGTTAATTATTTTGAGGATTTCTTTGGTAAGATAAGCTTATAATTTCGTAACATCTAAAAATAATACCAAATTTAAAATAATTTGCTATAAAATGAATGTTGTATTTTTTCATTGGTCTATCTATGCTGATCTAGATGCTGACGGACCTGGCAAAAAGGGCTGAGCCCCCCTTTCAATGAAAACTTGCCCCCCTCCCCCGTACTCGGCGCCTATGCTAACAAGTAGCAAACGTCCCTTCAACAATAAAACAGAATATTCATTCTGACATCCATACACCACGTAACACGTTGTCTAATAGATCAACAAACTAATATTATAAATCTTTGAAGATCTATATGAATGTTTAATTCATGGTCTTGACTTTTGAAAAGAAATTAGCGAGTCATAAATTTGAACTGTTTGATAGTTTACATTCACAGGACTGTTTTATTGATATACATTTACAATGTTTCGTGTGTTGATATTTCCCCATAGACACGTGCAAGTGACTCGATCTGCTGTCCTCACCTCCGGTTCAAATACTGTGCTTTATTGTTGTTGTAGCAGAAGTAGAGTGATGCAAGAATATAGCATAACCGGGAAAAGTATACAAGTAATTAGAAAAATACGTCAGAGTCAGAGCAGAGCACCGCGAATCACTAGACTTCCTTTCGATTTGATTGATTGTCGCGGATGTTATGATACTTGGAGCTCCGCGCGGTAAACAAAGAGTACCCCAAAAAACAAAACAATTAGCTCGTGAAATCATCAATAACATAGTACAGGAAGGAATGATTGCACATCATATTGCATCTGGCACTGGCAGGATGGAGACTTCTGATAAATATACTTCGGCTTTTCGTGTCGTATTCCCCCCCCGACCCCCCGGTTCAAAGACTGTGTTTTATTGTTGTTGTAGCTGAAGTAGAGTGTATACAAGTAATTAGTAAAGTACGTCAGAGCAGAGCACCGCGAATCACTAGACTTCCTTTCGATTTGATTGATTGTCGCGGATGTTATGATACTTGGAGCTCCGCGCGGTAAACAAAGAGTACCCCAAAACACAAAACAATTAGCTCGTGAAATCATCAATAACATTAGTACAGGTGGCAGGATGAAGACTTCTATAAACATACTTCGGCTTTTTGTGTCGCATTTTGCTTTTTAACAATGCTTATCATTATCAAATGTACAATGATTGTGTAAACAGTATTGTGTGAAAAAGGTCCAAATACTCAAAGCGGGCCAGTCAGGAGTCGAACTGGGGACCCGATATGACTTATTTAGTGCATAACATAATATTCTTCTCGGTGTCAGGGTTCCACTCGGCTATAGAATATGTATCTCTTTGCCTATGTTTTATTCAAAGTCACCAAAATGGCACGTACAATTTGTACTGCCAGCGGTTTTAAAACTTTGTGGTATCATACCGTTTTGTATTGATTTAAAATTAAATTAAAAATTGAAACGTATTTATAGGTAAATTTTCCATGAAACTGTCTTTAGTGAACGGAGTTTTTAAAATATTACGAAACAATAGTCTATGAGATTATATCGATTTAACCTATGTGGTTTGCAGTGCGGTTGTCGATAGGGTTGAGTCTTGCGTTATAATATGCGTTATAATGCGTTATAATGGGTTATAATATAAATTTCCATGAAGGTTGGCAAATCTCGTAATAGCCTATAAACTGCACATTATGTTAGGAGTCAGGTCACACATACAGCCAATTTATTAGGTCTAGGCCTAATGATCATAGGACATATCGTCCGTCTGTTTTGGGGAACGGTCGTGGGGCTCGAAGCTTTCCCCCTGGTATTCTTTAGTGCCAGATGTGTGCCAGAGTTGGGCGATTAGATGGACAGCGTCCTTGCGCTGCATGGTGATTGCCTATTGGTGACAGGTACCGTTGATTTCGGTTAAATACCGCCGGAGCTCGGGAATGGTAACAAAACTCTAAATTTTTACATTGGATGTAATAAGTAACAGCACCCGTGGCAGAAAAAGTCCCACGAGAGACATCCAAGGAGAGTTATTTTTTATCGTCACGGAGGTCTTAGTCGTGGGTCCACTACACCCACTCGACGACGCGCGGCGATGAGACGTTGAAGCCGTGCCTGACGACGTGGAGGCAAGAAACGAGGTCCTAGATGACTTTAAGTTTAAGCCAAAGCTGAATACAGTAATACAATTTATGTTTTCAAAAGCTGTTTCACCCTGTTTATCCATTTTCTAAAATATGCAGCCATGTAAATATGTAGTGAATGAAATTGAAACCTGACACCAAAACAAAAAAAACACCCAAACAACTTTTTTTTTAGTTTCTGATTGGGCACCCGGCAAATATTGCATCTTCAAAATAGTATCAACATCGATCCGCATAGAGAGTTGTGTTTCTGTGACATTAATGTTTGACTGTTTTTCTTTAGTTTAACAAAGAGAAAACATGGGATTTTACACTTTGGTATGTTCCACGAAATTTTTAGCCTTTTTTTTAGACCGGTATTTTTTGTCAATTTGTACCGGAAAACAGAAAAATTTGCAGGGGATACGGTTCCGAAAAATCCTATGTTTTTTCTTTGTTAAACTGAAGAAAAACAGTCAAACATTAATTAATGTCACAGAAACACAACTATCTACACTGAACGATGTGCAAGATGCAATTACAGTTTGATACTATTTTGAAGATGCAATATTTGCCGGGTGCCCAATCAGAAAAATGTGACAAAATTTGTTTTGGTGTTCTTATAGTGCCAGGTTTTAATTTCATTTACTATATAAATATGTATACATATTATATTTTAGACAATGGAAAAACAGGGTGGAATTTGGATATTTCGACAGATCTTTCTATTTACAGTCTAAAAAATGTTGCCACTTTAATTTTTTTAGAGCTACACCCAAACAAGGCAGAACTGCCCACTAATAATATCTATCACTAATAAATCATTGTGGATGAGCGTAGCGAGCGAAGCGAAGATTCCATTTCACTACACTGGAGAAAAAATCCGGGATGTTTTTTTTTTTTTTTTTTCTGTATTTTGTAGTGTTTGTTAACACGATTCCGGCTAAACCGATACTCTGATTGCAATTAAATTTTATGGAGACCTTCGAAATCTCTGAACTTAGAACTGCCACGTTTTTGAGCGCAATCGGGAAATTTTTTCACATAAAAAACGCAATTTACGATTTTTTCGATTTAAAAAAAATTTCTTCGACTTATAACATCTACATGCTTTATCCGATTGTAATGATTTTTTCACAGAACCTTAATTTTATGAATTAAGATATTCGTGTGAAATTTGAGGTATCGAAAAATTATTTCTCATGAAATCAAATTTATGTTTTTTTCTTTTAAAAACAATTCTTTGACTTATAACACCTACATGCTTTATCCTATTGTAATGATTTTTTTACAGAACCTTAATTTCATGAATTAATATATTCGTGTTAAATTTGAGCGCAATCGAATAATTATTTCTTATGCAAATTGCAATTTTACGATTTTTTTCTTTAAAAAAAATTACGATTAATTAAAACAATTAAGTTAATTTTTTATTTTATTTAATTTAATAATAAAAATTAGTTAATTTTTTATATAATTTAATTTAATTTAAAAAAAATTTCTACTTAGTAATGATTTTTTCACGGAACAACAGAAAATCCGCGTAACACATGGCATCTCAATGCACCATATACGCTCATCCAACAACGCGGCGGGACTTAAGCGTTTTCCTAGTGTAATACAGGTTCTGCCTCAGTTCATGATCAGACATAAGATTTCTTATGACGGGTGAGTGTTTCCATGGCAGAGATGAGATGAGTCCCAGCTTCTGTTATGCTGCTCACTTCGTTTACCTCACAGCTGATCCATCCAATAGGTTCGGATACTCATCAGGTAGGTCATCATCGTAAGATATTACACCAACATACACAATATCTCATACTTTTCCTCTTCGTGTTAATATATTCACTAGGAAAACGCTTAAGTCCCGCCGCGTTGTTGGATGAGCGTAATTGGTGCATTGAGCTGCCATGTGTTATGCGGATTTACTGTTGTTCTGTGAAAAAATCATTACTAAGTTGAAGATATTTTTAAAATTTAATTTAATTTAATAAAAAATTTAATTTAATTTAATAAAAAATTAACTTAAATTTTAATTTTTTTTAATGATTCGTAATTTTAAAAAAGGAAAAAAACGTAATATTGAAATTTCATAAGAAATAATTATTCGATTGCGCTCAAATTTTAAACCAATATAATTATTCTTAATATTAAGGATCTGTAAAAAACTCATTACAATCGGATAAAGCATGTAGGTGTTATAAGCTGGAGAAATTTTAAAAATTGAAAAAAGTCGTAAAATTGCGATTTTCGTAAAAAATATTTTTTGATAACGCTCAAATTTTACACGAATATATCAATTCATAAAATAAAGGTTCTGTGAAAAAATCATTACAATCGGACAAAGCATGTAGGTGTTGTAAGTCGAAGAAATTGTTAAAAAATCGAAAAAAATCGTAAAATTGCGATTTTCATGAGAAATTTTTTTTCGATTGTGCTCAAAACGTGGCAGTTCTAAGTTCAGAGATTTCGAAGACCTCCATAAAATTTCATCGCAATCGGAGTATCGGTTTAGCCGGAATCGTGCTAACAAACAGACAAAAATAAAAAAAAAAAGAAAGAAAAAAAACATTCCGGATTTTTTTCTCCAGTGTAGTGAAATGGAATCTTCGCTTCGCTCGCTACGCTCGCTACGCTCATCCAATAACTGCATGTCAAAACGCCTTGAAATTAGACCCGAATTCTTTACTATGGATCTGTTCAAAAATGATGATTGGAAAAAACCTCTTGCCAAAAACAGGCATGTGCTAACCCGTGTAGCAGCTCACGGTTTTCACCATTTGTTTTGCCTAGATAGAAAGTTTCATTCATCATATACAGACTGCAAATGCTCCCACTGTGCTATAGGGATTGCGACCTGTATCATGTTTTTATATGTCCAGATAGAACTCATTCCATTACTGATCTTGCCACAAAGGGTCTTGTCTAGAATCAGGTATATAAAAAAAAAGTACAATATAGTCTGAAATGTTTAATTGATTGTAATTATATAAATATGTACTTTGTAAACTTGTAATTTTATTAATCATTTATCCTGTCATTGTCATAGCTGAAATGTTTAACTGACTGTAACTACTTTTGTACTTTGTTATGATGTAATGTTGCCTATGTTACGCCATAGTTGGTGTTCTACTCTCTGGAGTGTAATAAAAGTTAAAAAAAATATATATTTTAACTTGGACATTCTTTTAGTGTGATCCATATAAAAACTAGGTCTGCTATGTTCTACCAGTGGCGGATACACGGGAGAGGCGGTAGGGTGAGCCTCCCCCCCCCACCCCCCCCCCCCCCCCCCCCAATAACATTCCTATTTTGATTGCCTAGCTTACCATAATCTATTATGCATTTTTCGATTTTTGACGCCTTTTTAGTCAATTCGCAAATTTTGTCGCCCTGGGCGATAAGGGGCACTAGTGGCTGGAACTTTCAAATAGACCCTGTATTAGTTTTGCAAATCCGAACTCCTCTTCCCCCCCCCCCCCCCCCCCCCGATCTAGAAAGGCTATTGCTTTTCGTTTAATAATTATATTTAAAAAATCACCGCGTTACAAATTACAAAACGATGACAAAATTCAAATTAAAAAACTCACTCACACACAGTCAGGGCTCGAATTTAAAATATTTAGCACTCGCCCCAGGGCTCTTGCAAATTTACTAGTCCGAAATTAAAAACACTTGTCCGTATTCCTACTCCAAACCATTTACATTTTTTACATTTACAAATGGACCGTGTTTATCTCCTACATTAGATATCTCACAAACAGAACAAAACATCGAATTAAGTTGTTGGTCAAAACATAGCCACGTGTGTTCTGTTCGCCAGCGTTCTTGAAAAAGGCGCATGATTCTTCTCATATTGCATTCTGCAGAGTTAGGTTCTGTTTCTTGTTTGCGTATCAACTCCATTTAAATCGACAATTGTGACCGCGTAGTTTGAAACGTAATGTACGCAATTTATTTTACGGCTCACCAAAAAAATCCAAAAGTTACTCGCCCGCGCAACAATACACTCGCCTCGGGCGACCGGGCGAGCGTTAAATTCGAGCCCTGCACACAGTAAGTATTTAGTATACATTGATAAAAAAAAAATAGCAACTCAACTCAACTCAACTCAACTATGAAATAGAAGCATTTCAAATGTGATAAGTGATTCCTATGTTTATGACTAGGAAAACACTTAAGTCCCGCCACGTTGATGGATGAGCTTTTTTGTAAGTTTTTAGTTTGCGTAGGACCACTTTTCATTTGCAAGTGCTTTTTGAATGCATTATAGGTGATTGTTGTCTACTTGTTAATTGTTATTATAAACCTAAAAAACTCATATTAAAACCTTTATTCTATGGATTCTGGCTAACTTTTTCAACTTTTTCTTTCAGAAAGCAATACATCACCATCAGTCTATGTAAAATATGAACGTTGCAGCCCCACCCGTTTGGTCAGAATTGGCCCAAATGTCACGAAAATATCGCACTTAAAATCGAAAAAAATCGTAAAAGTACGATATTCATGAGAAATATTTCTTCGATTGTACCCAAAAACGTGGCAGGTCTATTAAATTTAATTTCGGTCCTAATTTCAATTTAAAAACATCATCATCATCATTATTATTTACTACCTATCTATCTATCTATCTATTATCATCATCTACATCTATCATCTATCTTTATTATCTATCATCTATCTATCTATCATCTACTATTATCTATCTATCTATCTATCTATCTATCTATCAATCTATCTATCTATCTATCTTCTATCTATCTATCTATCTATCTATCTATCTATCTATCTATCTCTCTATCTATCTATCTATCTATCTATCTATCTATCTATCCATATGCCGTTTGCCCGGTAGAGCGCGAACAAACAGACAGAAAAACAAAAAACAAACAAACAAATAAACAAAAATACATTGGAGCTAAATTTTTTGAGGGGTCAGTGAAATTGAAGTCTTCGCTTCGCTCATCCAATAATGAGTTTAAACGGTTAATCGTCACTATTTAAAGTGATATTCACCGGCTGATCTAAAAAAAAAACATTTTCATTTAAAGCTTACTATAGTTATAAATTAACAAAGTTACAGAAAATAATTTGGTTCATCCAAAAAATTGCCAAACTTTGTAATTTTCGAGCTACAGGTCAGCAAAAATCGAAAAATGTTCTAAATTATGTGTTAAAAACTATTTTTTGGGAGTATTCCCTAATAGCCCCTTTGAATAAGAGACTATTCATATATTATTTAATTTCTGTATCTACCTTGGTGTAGCCTGTTACCCAACCGCCTGATGCAGTTTCGATCGTATCGCTCTTGAAGATGTGGTCGTCACAGTTCGGACGAAACGCCAAGTTACATCAAGTACGGGGGACTTCATTCTTCAACTTATTAGTTGTTGTGAGACTGCAATTATTAATTAGAAACTTATGTTAGAAACTATACTTTATACTCACTTGTTGTGAATAGACCATTATGATGCATTTGGTTACATCTCACGTGTTTGTTTGTGGCTATGGTGACGGTTTACAGCCTCAAACTGCAAAGCAGCACAATTACTCGACATGCGCCTACATCAGAACTGCTTGTCAACTACAGTGCTACGCTGTACGCAAAGAACGCACCAGCTGCTAGATTACGGATTGAACCTCCATGCAAGATGAGAACGCAGTTGCGTACAATGTTGGTAGCTCCATGATCAATTATTTACTAGGCCGCTTCGCGAACACTTTTTCCAGTCGCGTTGATGGATGAGCTTTTTTAAAAAATATTTCTGTACAATGTTTACGTTTTTAAGTGGGATCTCATTACTTTTTCTATAGTTACTTGATATTACTTGTTAATTTATCCCCCACACTTGTAAAAGGCTTATATTAAAACCTTCATTTCTATGAAATTTGACCAACATTTTCAACTTTTTCTTTCAAAAGGCACAACATCACCATAATCTATATGTCAATGCAAAATATGAATGTTGTAGCCCAACCCGTTTGGTCCAAATCGGCAAAAAAATATCACGAAAATATCGTATTAAAAACCGGGGGAAAATAGTAAAAGTACGATTTCTATGAGAAATATTTCTTCAAATGTCTCTAAAACCATAACGTATATAATTTCAGTGATTTTAAACTTTCCCATAAAGTTTCATCAAGATCGGAGTAACCGTTTGCCAAATATCACGAAAATATTCTCATTAAAAATCGAAAAAAATCGAAAAAGTACGATAATCAATAATCATAAGAAATATTTGATCGATTGTCCTCAAAAACGTGGCAATCTTAGTTCAAAGATTTCGAAGATTTCGAAGGTGCCGTTTGCCCGGTAGAGCGCAAACAAACAGACAAAAATACAAACAAAAAACAACAAACAAAACAAACAAAAAAACACCCGTGGGGGGTCAGTGAAATTGAAGTCATCGCTTTGCTCATCCAATTAGGCCTAACATTGAGTATAAATCTCACAACTTGGCTAATCGAGACGTTAAGTGAAGAGAGGGAATTATTTTAGTGAACGTTGGATATCGTGAAATGAAACCTGCAATGAATAAGCCTATGCGGATTATAGACAGCCACGGACGACTCGAGGTCTAAGTTATACCTTAGTATAAGACTGGAGGAGAAGGTATAGACATTTCATGACAATAACTGAGTTATTAAAAGTAAAGTATTTGGACTTAACACTGTTCTTATGTTGTGTTTGTGTGTTAAATATTTTCTTTTTAATGATCAAATTTCCAGTTCTACTAGTTTCTTATATTTTATTATAAGAACCGAGCTATTTAGTCGGTAATGAAACTCACTTAATGTATGGGGCTTGCTCTAATCTCGCTACCACCAGCATTTTTGCCATAGTCGTATACTCGAAGACCATCAACCTTGACTTGACTGGTATCCTTATTTTCATAGTCGTAACTGGTATGGTGGGGTCAAATATGACCCGAGTTTTAGCATTTCTTTTTAACTGCCTAAATAAGAACATAATATGTGAATTATTTTACTGATTGTATTACAATGGATTGATTTTACAACAAAAATTAGCCAGATTCACGTTTTTACTGTAATGAAGTATATTTCAATCTAAAAAACAGAGAATATTAATAAAAATTATAAAAGCAAAATTTTTTTTCTTTTACATTTCTGTGTGATTATTTATGATTTAATCATTCACTGAAACCTTTTTTTGTTCATAGTGTTGGTAGTTGGTCATTCATCCAGTTCTTGACGTAAATCACCTAAATTTTCAATGTTTTAAAAAGTTTGTCTTCAAATGTTCTTGACGTTGTACATCATTGTAATCGTCAAGTTTTCTATTTGCACTTCGTTTAGTATAATGTTCTTTTGTGAGAGTAGACCTAAGTAGACCTATTTAGATGTTTGATTTTTTTATATAAGTTAATTCTTATTTTTGTACTTTAGTAATTAATTAATTTTATATAAAAGCCTATATCGCACTTGTGGAGACAGCTCTGTTGTTGGTGGCAACAAATAAAGAAAAAGAAAATGTTCCTATAAAAAGGTATCCTGCATGGGGTCTTTTTTAACCCCCGACGCAATTGCCGCCAAACGCTTATAGGAGCAACACAATAACGCAACCTCCATCTTCAACGTCTGAGTGGGTAATAAGATGACCTATTCACCTACACCAGTGTTAGTAGTGTAGGTCAAATATAGAACTTGGGCATACTGAGGTTAGTACAGACCCCACCATACCAGAGTTAATAAAAATATATATTGCGCCTCACATGTAAAGAGGCAAGAAATCATGAGTTTATGATAGTTATAGCCCCACTCTTCGCTATAATCACTGCTTTCTGATTTTATCTTTGACAATATTTATGTGGATCAGTCAATACGCCAATGTTATTTTTAATGATTTGTTAATGTTACGATGTTACGAGATGGCCCAGACATACAACATGTTTTACCCGGATCGTGTGTGTATATAGAATATTTTTTTATCTATTATTATATATATTTATCAGTACTTTATCTAACGGCAAACTGGATTTTATCTACATTCATATAGGCTAAGGATACTTTTAAAAACAAATTGTATGATGGTAATAGGGGGTCAGTATTTTTATGTTTTAGTATTTGTTTCTTGACCACTTGCCATGCTTGTGTTGTGTGGCTGTTATTGTTTGTGTCGTATTTACTTGTTGAACTCACATTTCAATTGAATTGATATTAATAATTGTGTTCCGTGACAATTTTAAAGTTTATATTATATAACATGTTTATAAGTTTATGAGAACCATCATTATGTGAATTGGAACGACTCCTCTATCATTCTCCATGAAACTAATCTGCATAAACGTCGGTTAAAAGAGGCTGCCTTTATGGCTGTGAAGAACAAAGTCATTAGTACTCCTAGTATTGACTTTCCTTCTATTTGGAAAATGTTTGTACCAAGCCAGAGCCAGTCATAGCTTAAAAAGGTGGTTTTATTTGTTAGTTGGCAACATCTTCAATGATTTAATTTTTATAAGATGTAGGCATGAGTTTTCAGGTGAAATTTGAGATGGCAGTATTTGTTTTAAAATTTTGATATTTTTTTTCTTACTGTTGTTATGTCAAATGTCATTTAAACCCGTTGAAGACGACTGAACAGTTGCCGCAATATTGTTTCACATTAGTTTTCTTTATTTACAGGTGCAGTTTACAGTCCAAATAATTCATTACATTATTATTAACCTCACCTGCTCTAAAAGTTTCATTATTATATTAATATAATATGTTGTGCTGTAATTAATCACATGTAATAATTGGAGAAACCTGTTTGTGAATGTAAACAAACTAAACTATAAACTTTCGTTTAAAATGAAAACGTTACATTGCATGGAAAACTACCAACAATAATAGATCAATCGGCAGTAAGGTTTTATAATATAGTTTCATGTTCTCGTTGCTGATTTTATGGAGTGAGTTTTGTGTAATTCGCTAAGATGTTGTTTTTATTGGGAGAGTTTTGAGTTTTTTCCCTAAAAGTCTATTTTAATGCAATTATTTTATTCGAGGCGACAGGTATATTTGGTATAAACTATAAAGGGTTGAGACCCACGCGCCTTTGGTCCCTCGGTTCCTACCGTAATCGAGCCACTGATGGACGGCTCCAGCCCAGTGTATTTATTACCTATGGTATTGTGTTTTGTGTACCCAGTGTGTGTATTTCTGACTGTATTAAGTGTGAAGTAACAATAATTTCCTCTTCCTGCATGGCCAACTCCCGTTTTCTCGTAAAACTGCAAGTATCGTTTTCACGTCGTAAATAACTGTTTGACAGCAGAACAAACGATTTGCTTACATTTTCTTAACTTCAGCGCTTACAAATTTCATATGCGTGACACAAACTTCCAGCTACCGATTGGTTGCCCTACTTATCCTACGTACGTCATCAACTTGTGCATATTTGACACGGGCCTGCCTGTCCTAAACATTCCTACAGTCACACTCGTTCAAATTGCTCTCTCAATTTAACCCATATAACGTAGATACCATATTAATGTAACCTCAAACATGTAAAAATATAATTTTAAATAAGCCCTACAATAAACGTTTATAATTATACATTTCAGTAATATGGGAACTATTGCTAGTTAGTTAGTTATCAGGGTTTAAGGGCACACAACACTTAATCCCGTAATAACTAACTAACTAGCAATAGTTCCCAAGCTGTTTTTTGTTGTTGTATTACAATGTTTTGTTGAATTCCCCCTTGAAGTGAAGTGTGTTGAAGTGTGTTCCATGGTTTGTTCCGCCTGATGTCATATTTTTTTTAAATAGTGTTTATAATATTGTCGATTTGTTGTAATTTGTATTGTTTCGTTGTTTTTGTTGTTTGGTATAATATGATTGTTCTGCTTTAAGTTATGATGATCGTTACGGATAGTTATGTCAACATTATACAACAAACTATATCTTATTCTTTATTTAAGTTTAAATTACCACAACCCATTCATTCCAACTCAAATGTTGCATCCTAAAACTTCCTCGATCTATTTAGCTTCCTTTTGACTTTCTGTATGCCCCTCTTGGCTTCACCTTTATAGTTATACCGTTGACTTTTCACTCCACGGTTATACTTCACTCTATATTTGTAGATCTTTTATAGGTGGCTTCTATAGTACAAACTACTAATGTAGTATATTTTCCGTTATACAACAAAGTTACCCCAAACTAACTAAAGTCCAAAACTCTCCAAACCCAAACTCAAACTTAAAACTTTCCTTTCAAATGAAAATGACTGTTTCTTTTTTGACACCTTCCTAAAAACTACTAAAAGAATAAATTACTCTGTGGGCCACATGTACTGTCTGCACCACCAGTACAAACTACCTTGCGGTGGTGGGATTAGTAAACGCGTTTAGACACCCGTGGCAGGTAAACCGTGACATACTATATAATATTTTTTGGGTTATTTTTCTCACTTTTTATTTTACAGTGAATTGAATCTGCAACATGCATAAGTGATTTTTTCGAATTGTTATATCTAATCCATTTTTGCCGTAATTATCTCAAGCCTAAGTAGCACGCGATATTTTATCAAACACTACTTTACAAGACACTATTCAATGCGTCTCTCATTTTGTCGTATATTATAGTTGGTTGTGGTAGTGGTACTGTAACGACAATCTCCCGGGGGGGGGGGGGGGGGGGGGGGCATACAGGAAACGTTTCACTCACAACGTTTATTACAGCGTGACGAACGTGATGCACAAATTTTGCACATCCAATCAGCTTTTACGACTGCTGAATGGTTGTTAGGGGGAACATATGCGAGGACACGGAGGCGCTATATTGCTTGGTGCTAAAATTAAAAGTGTACTATTACCTGATCGATTCTTCAAAAATAGCCGGGCACTAAAGTCTATTTTAAGCTTAGGCCGTTACGGTACATTTGTGAAAATTATATTGGACTTTGGTTTTATTTTTATCCCGATTACGCTGCGATTTGATTTTCGCAACCCGGAATATTTTGCAAGAATTATTATTTTATAATTTTAATAACATCTTCTTTTTTATGTGTAAATTAAAGCTAATTAAACAAATAGTTATTATTGATTTATAGCAATAGTCGTTAAATTGACCCAACTGGAGATTGTATACCGATGCTACCAACTGAGCTATTGGGGACACAAGACAAATCTTTCCTAAACTTTACAATTGCTTTTAAATTAATCAATAACACTATGTCCTCGATCAAAGCGAGCTTATGCTCAAAAGCCTTCTTGTAAGAATAGTTATGTTTTGACAAAGTTTGCGTACAACTCATAACTCTTATGGCAAGGAGGTGGTAACTGTTACATATTAGTGACATTATGATCAAAAGTGGCGTCAGAAACCAATAATCAATATAACTTCGCTTCGACTGGCTATAGGGCTATATAAGGCACACCCAAACCAAGTGGAATTGAGAGGTTTCAGTATTGGGTTGAAATCCCGATCAAGACATGGAAGTTTACAAAATTTGTTCGCCGTGGTCGTCTCAAGGTATCCGGCCGGTCGTAAGTTGGTCATTGTTCACGCGTCGGAGGCGTCGGCGTCGACGTGGTTGGTTTGGTCCGCTTTAAATTAAAGTCCCCCACTGAAAATCAGTTAAAGGGGTATTCACTATTCACCCGCTTAACTCAAAAAATATATTTCATTCAGGCTAACTAGTTATGAATTTAGTAACTAACAGAAAAATTATTGGGTGCACCATGATCCAAAAAAATTGTCAAACTTGGTATTTTAGAGCTAGGTCCCATCGGCAAAATCTCTCATAAGAAATAACATGGGGACGATCTTTGTGCCCCGTGACCTTGGAGGATTTTAATCCAAAAAAATATTGGCCATTATTTTCGTACTCAACAGCCTTTTCTGTAAATCCTCTATAATTTGTTTTGTAATTTGGGCAAATGGTACGGTCAAAATATACTGATTACCAACAGGGGGTGTGATTTTGTAATGCAAATTTTTGCGTGTTTGAGTGTATATTAATTGTGCACAGTTTCAAGACACAATGTTATAAAGGGCCATTTAAGATCGGTATGATGCTCAAATATAAGCTCGATGGATGCTCTAGTATCTATGTGGAACAAAAAAAAAGACGGTTTTAAAGCCGATTTAAGAAATTTCCCAAAACGACAATTTTTGCAAATTTGTCGATCAAAAAATGTAAAAAAAAAATCGTGTAAAATCACAGTTACAAACTTTAAAAAATGGTCATTTTAATGTAGTATTATGCTATAGATTGTGGTAAAAAAATTTTTTTTTAGGGTAATAGCCCTTTTAAAGACGCACAAAAGCATGCAACAGTTACTGCATACTGTCAAAGACAACGCATAATTTAAAATCCAAGATCAATATTTTACCAATAAAAATTTACTTTCTGTCCAACATCCGACTTATTTGTTTTATTATTTTTACGTAATAGACTAGATTCGTTTCGACAAATAAAAAAATAGAAAGTTTCCAACAGGATGGTATGTGGAGTTACAAGGGGCGAAGAGAAAGAGGTAAACTATGACAACAATGACAAGAAGCATGAGGAAATGTGTGTGGCCGTGGGAAGAGCGAGGAGGAGACAGGAACGAAGTACCGATAGGGATAGCTCATGTTTGATGCTTGAGACTCCGATTCGGAAGGTCGCAGGTCGATTCCCGCCACCGGCAATCCTGATTGAAAGGTTTCTTCATAAAGTGTGTTTTAGTTATTAAGGTGACTTTTGGGATTAAGTCCTCTTTTATAACCCTTTGACACTCCCTGATAACCAATATGTAGAGGGCAACACCTCGGAGAAAATGATGTGTACCGTACATTGGGATTCTCAACAGAGATTTATTAATTAGTGATACGGAAAGATTGGTGGTAGGACTGTAGGTCATAAGAACACGGAGACTGCTGCCAGCGCTAAGTATTTGTAAAAGTTACTTTTGTTAAGTAATTCAGTTACAGTTACTTTGCTTGTGAAAGTAATTGAATTACAGTTATAGTTAATTTATTGCCAAAGTAATTGAGTAACAGTAACATCTACTTTATTAAGTAATTGAACTACTTTTTTAAGTTCTGCATGAAATTTTGAAAAATGTAATTACTGATAGCATGACGAACAGAAAATTATGTTGTAATTAATGTATTGTTGTTATGTCGACCAAGGCATAAATGCACGCGGTGTCCGCGAAAAAATCCGAATAAATCTCGTTCCGTCATACCACACACACAAAAGATAAGTCATAATTATTTTTGCTTTTTATTGTTTGAGTTTGAGAGGAAGTAACTTTAAAAGTAATTGAAAACTGAGTATAATTACTTATAAAAGTAATTCAAATACAGTTAAATTTACATTAAAATAAAAGTAATTTGAGTAGTAATTCAATTACTCAGAAAGAAACTAACTACTTTTACTCAATTACTTTTCCTCAGTTACTTTACAACTCTGACTATTGCATCTTCCATGCCGAGGCCGAACGAACCTATAATTCGTGAAGGCAACATAGTGATGATTTCTAGAGAAACAACTAAAATAATGCTTTTAGTTTCGAAAAAGCCCAACATTATTAATAACAAAAATATAGGCTACATTCGTAATCCGTGCTCACATTGGATTGTAGAAAGTGTAGTGACGTGAAGGTTGCCTGGGTCGGACATCGAACCCGAGCCACTGCCACCGGAGGTGAGAGTACCCGCACTGCAGGGCGTACGTGCCCTATGCTTTAATTGTTATGTTAGAGCAGTGAATGCGCGAGTGACTGACTAGGATATTTATGTGCTTGGTTCGACTGAGCCCCAGTTTCCGGTCACTAGCTATTAACAATATACCTACACACAAATATAGAACAAGCTAGAGCACATTAACACGCGTTATGGATCGAAGATAAATGATGGGCTCGTTTGAGGCTGACAAAACAGAAACTTACTGATGGACTGAGTTTGTTCTCACTTGAATGTAATCGTGGTGTACTCAAGTTTATGCGGTTTTTATTGAGTACTCATAAAAGTGAAACCTAATACTCTAAGATTGTCAATCATTGATCGAACAAATGTCTGCAGTGGTGCATTCACAAAGAGACTGAGTTCGTGTCCCACCACATTACTTACGCAATTTTTAGTAAAATTGTGCATCATTGACATTAGTTATAGTGTAATAATTCACCAAGGAAAATAGAATGTATTTAGTTTTAATGCTAATTTTCAAAATCAAGAGTGGAAAAATGCCACATCATTATTTAAAGGAAAATGATTGTATAAACAGCATGCAAATTATTACATCTCAAGAATATATATAAGAGAAATAGAATTCTAACCAATGAAAATTAACTTTTTGTAATACGAGCTAACTAATGACGTTTGTTTTTATTCAGGGATCAAAGACTATAATATAATAACTTGCCAACAGAGATTAGAGAAATCAAATCGTTGGACGTGTTAAGAGTGAACTTAGTAAATTTATTAAGAACAAAAGTATGTACAAATTGACCGTTTAGAATAACTTGTAGGCTATTGCTAGTTTCGTCATAATTTGTCATTTTTTGTTGATCGTTAATTTCTTTCTTTGTATGCATGTAACATATCTTATATTTATGGAATGATGCAACTAAGCTGATTTTAGCTAATAAATTCAATTCTTATCTTGCTAAATAAAGCGCCCTATAACTTTGGCTTCAAATGCGGCGTCAAGTCAATATAACATAGCTTAGACCAGCGGTTCTCAACCTGTGTCGCGACGTGTCGCGATCAGTTGGGAGGTGTGTCACAAGCACTTTGTTCATTTATTGTTATATTGAAGTCTATGTACATCAGTTGGGTGGTTTCTCGTCGTGGCTCCACGACGAGCATCTAGGAGGCAGTGCTATGTACGTCTATGTACTTGAACGCTATATACCGCCAAAGTTCTAATGGTGACAAATAGTGGTGTACGAGTACCCGAAATTTCGACTTGAGTCTAGTATTTGGTAAGTATTTAAAAAAACACGATTTTGGTGGAGGTGCCGGGTCGCGCGCGTGTGTGAAAAAGTAAATATCGCTAAGCATTTTTTATGCTACCTTATAAATCTTGTTTTTCGATAGAAAAAAAATAGTTTTGTGGACATAAGCAATAAAGGAAGGCGATAATATGTAAATTTTTCCAGCTGCAATGAAAACCGCAAGTAAGTTGTAAATAAAATGTAAAGATCAGTTCAAGAAATATATAATTAATTACTTGCCCTGCCTTCAGCAGGGTTTGAAGAAATACTTTTTTTCCTATTTTAAGAAAGGAAATAGGAATGGAATGGGAAAGGGAATGGGTTGTCTCTTCATTTGCAGTTCTGGTGAGCATATAAACGACGTGTCAGGTCAGACCTAAGTAACGTATCCAGAAATAGAATAATTGATTGTAGTTTCTTCATATACAACTCTAAAATCTAGATTTAAAGAGATCTCTCTTGATTCACCTTGGACCTATTCAAAACGAGTTCCATGCAATTGTTAACAAGGTTCAGTGTGTTTTACTTCCCTTCTCCATCACTTCATACCTGTGTGAGGCAGCTTTCTCAACTTTATAAACAATCAAATCAAAGAACAGATCGAGGCTTCTGATGTTGATAGTGAGATGCGCGTCAGTATGTCTAACATTCGCCCTCTTGTTGAGAAAATTTTAACAGGGAATTTGCATAAGTTCCAGATATCGGTAAAAGTATGTGCAATTATAGATATTCGTCTAAAAATGATATAAACGTTAATTTCAGGTTTTTAAAGTTAATCGTTCAATATGAGGGTCAAAGTTTGACCTTTTAAATTTCCCGCACATTTATTTTGAAACTGCTGCCTACGTCACCGGCCTTCATGACGAACACGGCCGCCTAGATAGACAACGAAATTCTCTTCTTTTTCTAAAGTCTTTGGTTCTTACTACAATGGGCAACAATAAACAGAAGTTGATGTCCTTTTCCAAGTTTTATAATCAACATTGTGTTTTAACTTATTATCAATTAAAATGCAGTTAAAGCTTCCGTTGTGATATTCCTAAATGTTTAAAATAAAATATTAATCATATTAGAACAAACTAGATGTCAAAATATGCTTCCACAGCCAAGATAATCTCCGAAAGCGAATAACTTGATATATCGTTACGTGATTGGTTGACTGGTATCATGAAAGTTGGTGACGTATGACCCGTTTTTTTCCAAAAAATATGTAGAAAACTTTCACCCTTATTTCATAAATGAAAATATTCTCAAAATCAGGAAAATAATATATTTTTGTGTAAAGGAAGGTGGTCTTAACCCAGTAGAACCATAAAATAATGTTATGCAAATTCCCTATTACATCAGTCACAGGTAAGTGGTAACCCACTGATGAGGAAGCATGTGACATTTGCACATTGGTAAATTACTGTTAATGTATTGTAATTTGCAAAATTTAACAATAAAGTAAGGTTCATTTTAAGCTGGTTAAATATTATTTTGTTGAAATGTGGGTACATCCACGTATTAGTGTCGCGTACGGGAACGTACTCAACATGTGTGTCGCAGCAGAAAAAAGGTTGAGAACCTCTGACTTAGACAATTATGCCCAGAGGCAGGTATTTATGGTAAAAACAAAATTTTTACCGCTAAAAACCGTACATTATAAATCATTTTCAACACCAATTCACCGCTTTTAGTCACAACAAAAAAATATGTAAATAAGTTTCACCATAAATATACCTGCCTCTGAATTCTCATAACTACATTTTATTGTAATCTGCAATTCTTTTACATGGTCCCACACTCAACATTTTCAAAAATATCAAGGGGGAGAGAGATATAGAGCTTTTCAACTAAATGTTCAATTATTTTCAACACCAATTCTCCGCTTTTGAGGTAGGCCTATAATAAAAACGAAAATTTACTTTTATTTTCACCCCAAATACCTGCCTCTGATTATGCCCATCAGTCATCAGTCATCCATTACCACCACTTAGACCTGATGATTCGGTGTAATCAAGAGTGCCTTGGCGACAAAACGTAAAGTGATTCTATTAGTTCGTTCGACCGAGTGGAAAATCAATTTGATGGCGTTTAAAAGTGAATGAGTTAGCTCAGTCAGTACTCAGCCACATGACTTGACTTCATAAAAGTGAATTGTTATTCCATGACCTTGAGACAGTGTTCTACAATGTTTCCCCCTCGCCTTTGTATTCTTAGATTGAATTGACCTGGGATTCGAGCTCGGGGCCCAGGTTCGTTTGCCGGCAGTAGGTTCTCTCATTGTACTTCAGTAGACCTAAGACCAGAAGACTGCTTCCAGCCAAACGAAATAACCACAAATCTTCAAACGGGCTGAAAATAATAATAAATGTTATTTAACAAGGGAATCTTTTTCCTCTTCGTGTTATCCATACATTGGTTCAATCTTCATATGATAAAAATCACAAGCATACAAATCAAAACCAAAACAACCAAATATTATTTTTAATTGTGTAGAAGAAGTTAACATTTAAATCAATTTGCTCCACAATGTTCTTCGATACTCAGTATATAGTATCGATGTGCGTCTTTAGATCAAATTTTGAATTTCAAAAATTCATTCCGTCAAATGATAATAGTAGGCTACGATGACAAATAACAAAACTGCGTCAACATTATCGTATGGCGTATGGCGTAGGTTTCAAAACTCAGATTGACAGAAACTCTAAACATCCATTTATTAAAAGATATTTCTCAAATACGTCATTTTCTGTAGCAAAAATAGTAAATCGAGGTGGTGTGGGATTTGAGAAAAGTCTGAAAATCCCTATTTTGAAGACATGCATTTTAATAAAATTTAAGTAAATGGTAAATAGAAATACATAAGTAAATTCAGACCTGAAAATAAAACTTCTTTGAATATGATGACGTTAAATAAATAAACAAACAAATAAATATAGTG
Organism: Sweltsa coloradensis; assembly: GCA_024449915.1. Taxonomy (NCBI): domain Eukaryota; kingdom Metazoa; phylum Arthropoda; class Insecta; order Plecoptera; family Chloroperlidae; genus Sweltsa; species Sweltsa coloradensis. Next base: position 266,284 of record JAMZAV010001523.1, on the reverse strand, counting down.
TAACAACTTTTGTGCACTACATAGAGAATCTTTAGTATTGATGTCAATTTCTGTTCTATAGCTCTTCAACCTTAAATGTTTAACTATTATAGGTCCTGAATAAAAATCTACTTTATAATTGATTATGTGTATGAGGTTCATCAAGAGGCTGCACGACGTCACCTGTACGCAGGCGTAGGTAACTTGGGTCTTTGCCCTGTACCACCCCAAGCCCGGCAAAGGAAAGCTTTATAGCGAGCAGGGTTTTGCGAAAGAATTTCCAATGGCAAATTCCACGCTAAGCTCGCTGAAAACTGTAATGCAGACACAGGTATAAGTTATAACCCTTCAGTCTGGATTGCCACGTCGGGGATGAACCCAATGACCTCCCGATAACGACTGATGACTGATGTTGTAAAACCGACTCACTTCTGTGTATATTTCTTTATTTTACGTTTACGTTGAGAAAATAAATTTTGAAAGGTTTGCAATAAAATCAAATTAGTAAATTTTTTAAAATAAGATCAAGTAATGAACACAATAATTGCACCCAAAACGTAAACAGTATTTGAATAATTTTTAAATTATAAGTATACACCAAACTATTCCATCATGCATGTCTCACGTATGGCTCTTCATGTAGCATGTCCAATAGTCTTACACTACACGTGTATCAACGACATAATAACGTAGTGTTTTTCTTATACATGCGCGATAAGAGCCCAGTGGAATTGCATGGGTGATATTGTTATGTATTTTCGGATTTCCGTAGTTCCCACACAGTGCCGAGCGATACCAGCCAAGTCCGTTTCTGCAGACGAAGACATATTCCGAGCCTTGGAGTCTATGACTCACTTTACGTTGTTGTTTGTAGACTGTGTGTACGGCGAGTTTGGCGAGTCATTCCAAGAGGCTGTGAAGGCGGAGGAGAAGAACTTCACACATGCGGTGCGCGGAGTTGGGATGGAACTTCCCTGAACTAGTACACCTCTTAGAGGAACTTGCGCGAGACTTGTTATACCTTTCCCACGAGAAAGTTTGAAAATATTCTGTACAGTATACCCATACAGTCCATACTTATATTGAAAACATCAATTTTAGTCTGGCGAATATAATGCACATTTTATTTGAATGAATATGAAAAATATTTTGACTCTTGACTTTTTCTAATTTGCCCTCATTCGTTCACTTTTGGACTAATTTTGACAAAATTATTCCACAATATTAAGGTTAATAACATTTCTATTAAAAAAATATTTAAAACCGTATACAAAAATAACAACAATCATTATTGCAATAATCAGGTTAGAACATCAGCTTCAATTTTTATTTAGGAATAGTTCTTTGTCTTCTGCCGCTAACTTGGTGGCTTCATATCCATAGGAGTGCGCAGAGATTTTTCAATGGGGGAGCCACAAGACAGTGGCAAATCTAGGATATAATCATCGGGGGGGGGGGGGGGCGATTAAGGCCTGCATGTATATCCGTGGGAAAGGGACCAAGCAAGGGGGTATGGGGGGCAAAGCCCTCTAAAAATACAGCGCCGCAGGCGAAATTTTTGGAAAATCAGGTTTTTAGAGTGCATTTGGTGCGTTTTAGAAAAAAGTGGTGGGCTGAATGCAGTACCGAAACAATGTAGTTTGTGTGCGTCAATTTGTTTTGTCATCATGTCGAGCTATACATGGCAACATATTAACGTTTGACATTTCCGTGGTTTGCATGGAAATAAACTATTATTATGGAATAATATGAAATATTTAATTTTTAAATAATCATATGGGGGAACGCGATTGCCCCACCGCCCCTGCTACAGGATCGCCATACCGATGGGGGAATGGCGGTGGCGGAGGAGGGACGGGGTCTGGGGCATAGCCCTAGCCGCCGGAGTCGAAACTTTTTTGGGGTTTACTTTTGGGGGAGGGCTTGCAACGTATTTGAGAGTAAGAATGCCTATTATTTACACTTAATACCTAAAAGCATGTTTGTTATAAAATATATTTTAAAGTAAAATGAGAGAAAATGGTATGTAAAGGTTTTGGAAATCTTACTAGAATTTTTTTATTTTTTTTATTTTTCATCAATTATTTTTAGTAAATTTTCAAGAACGCTAAGCTTAATTGGGGGGGGGCTAGGCCCCCCTTCCCCCCCCCCCTGCGCACGCCTATGTTCATATCATGATGCCCACTCTAATTTTGTAACTTATCCAACTTCATATATATAGGTTTCCGTGTAATGGTTGTATCAACTATAAAATATGCAAGTGTAAAAATGAGAAAATAAAAAAGTTTTAGATGCACCATAAAAATAATTCATTCTAAAGTTCGAATCCCCCTTGATGAGGCACGAAGTAATACCTAAGAATAACAGGGTTATATTTGAGAAAAAGAGAAGTAAATGGGAAAATTTGGAATTCCTATGCTGGATAGGTGTCCATAAGGAGGGTTTTAAACATGGAAAACTGAAACGATGGACATAAAGTAGGTGATTGACAGTTGTTCCATAAACAATCTATGAACACGGAAGTGATAAATTAAAGTTTACATGCGACTGCTTCGGGCCCAGATATAAACCACAAGCTCTTTGAGTTAGCTATTATGAAGAATGAAAAACAAGAAGTGGTGTATTCAAGAGCGGGGTGGGGGAGGAGGGGCCAGTATTGAGAAAAAAAACGTTAATACCTTTATAAATATGTAGGCCTTCTTTTAATTTATCAAAATCACCAAACCCGTAGTCTGCTCAAATAGTATACACCATGAAAATAATGTATTATCCCAATTTATTTATCACTCTGATAGGAGAAATATATTTCATGAATAATGAGTCAGTTAGAGTAAGTATGTACTCCAAATGCAAATGTATTTACTTAATTAAGCACTAAGCAAAATTATCATTTCATACTTCAGAAAAATGTGTTTTGGATCTTGATCTTGAATGATAAAAGCCCGTCCAATGTGAGCATGGTTGCATATTTTATTTTATTTGGTTGCGTTCTCATCTGTGATGCAGACTCAATAAGTTGCTAATAATTACTTTATTATAACTGACAAAAAATTATCGAATGAATTTCTTAATAAAACAAAACCACTCAACTGAACAATACACGGTTACAAATTATCCAACACAAACTCACCCGTTGCGTTAAATTTGAGTTTGTGTTGGATAATTTTTAACCGTGTATTGTTCAGTTGAGTGGTTTTGTTTTAATATTTTCCGGTTAACAAGTTCTGGTGTATAATAGTTTCTTAATGTTATATAAAACAAGTGATCATAATTTTTTTTAATAATTTAAACCGCATAATTTGTGTTTCTGATGACAGCGATCAGTGATAGAATGTAATTATGGAGAAATGTGTGGCTCGTTGGTCTTGTGGTTAGCGTCTCTGCTTCCAATGCAGAAGGTCCAGGGTTCGATTCCCACTAAAGTCAGAAGTTTTTCAACTTCTGATTTGGACTTAAGTCCATCAGTTCTTGTCTTAGGAATTTGTAAACGGTGACTTTGGAGCCGTCCTAGCAACGAGGCATATAATAAATTTAAAGTTGTTCTGAATCGGCCTTGTTGATTCTGGCGTTGATTCGCGGGTTCGCACTGTCCATACCACTGATTGCTACATTTCATATTAAAAATATCGATCTTTTGTTGATTATCGTTCACTCGTCAATTGAATCGGGGCCTGCATGGTTGGCTTGGTCACTTTGGTTTACTGCCCCCACTGAAAATCAGTTGTGTGACTGAGTGGGTAGACTCTAAATACGGATTTATTTATTTATTTTTATTTAAAGAAAATTACCTCATATCGGTTTTGTATAGTGATTTTCCTGATATGGATTACTTTACATGGTGGTGTTCTAAAAAGCACAGATTTTCATCAAAATGACCTTCAAGTTGAAAGCTTGTCAGGCCGGATAACTAGAACTACAACCCTCTACCACCCCTTGGTAAACGCCACTATATCATGCACAAAGCACGCGTAAGAGAACCGGATGATAAGGGAGTGATTTTCAAATGAGTGAAGGCTTTATTGTCACCCTATATTTAAATAATACTTTTGCTTAATAGGTTATGCACATGCATGTCTACTTTTTTCTCCAGTGCGTTATCCAGTGCCTTTCTAACTTGCAGGCGGAATGTCCTGCAACCCCAATCACACTCAACTTCAAGAATGCAGAGAACTGGTTCAAACATGTGGTTTAGCCAAAAGGGTGTTAAAAGCAAACTTAAAACGCGATCTCACTAACTTTGGTGTGCTAAAACCGAAAATCCATGTTGCCCAGAAATCCAATGGCTCTAACCCCCCCGTTCTCCCCCCCCCAAAAAAAAAAATCAAAAGTTTAACACTTTTATTCATTTACTCGTACTTAGAACGCGATCTTACTAACTTTGGTGTGCTTAAACCGAAAATCATTGTTGCCCAGACGTCCGATGGCTCTACCCCCCCAACAACCTAAGTTTGACATTAACATCATTTTTGTTCGTACTTGAACGCGTTTTGACTAACTTCGGTGTGCTGAAATCAAAAACCCATGTTGCCCGGACGTCTTTATATGTTGCTTATTTGAGTACCAGCTGATTTCCTCATTTTCGCACCTAGTATCAAACAATGCCCAATAAATCTGTGGTAATCGATTTAATCACAAAAAAATACTTTGGTGCGGTGTTCATTAAAGCTTCCATTAGTATTTTAAATATCAGGTATGCGAAATAAATTTTGCGTTTAACCGGAATTTTAGTTTTTCCGTTGTTGGTATTTCCTCAAAAATGCCATATTTGAAGGAAACCTAAGTGGGCGTTGTCTGGTTCTCTCCGGTCAGCGTGGTATAGGCGATTAACCCGTGCTAAATGTTTCGTAAGCGATAGCGCGAGAACCCGACCACGGACCGGAATTATATTCATACTGTAAGAAACTATAATCTTTCCTCTTTGCGTGGATATACACTAGGGAAAACGCTTAAGTCCCGCCGCGTTGTTGGATGAGCGTATATGGTGCATTGAGCTGCAATGTGTTACGCGGATTTTCTGTTGTTCTGTGAAAAAAACATTACTTAGTCGAAGATTTATTTTAATTAAATTAAATTTTTAAAAATAACTTAATTGTTTTAATTAAATTAAATTTTATAAAAAATTAACTTAATTTTTTAATTAATCGTAATTTTTAAAAAAGAAAAAAATCGTAAAATTGCAATTTTTATAAGAAATAATTATTAGATTGCGCTCAAATTTATTTCAAATATATAAGTTCATAAAATTAAGGTTCTGTAAAAAAATCATTACAATCGGATAAAGCATGTAGGTGTTATAAGTCAAAGAATTGTTTTAAAAAATAAAAAAACACGTAAAATTACGATTTTCATGAGAAATAATTTTTCTATTCCGCTCAAATTTCACACGAATATTTTAATTCATAAAATCAAGGTTCTGTGAAAAAATCTTTACAATCGGATAAAGCATGTAGGTGTTATAAGTCGAAGAATTTTTTTTAAAATCGAAAAAAATCTTAAAATTGCGTTTTTATAAGAAAAAATTTTCCGATTGCGCTAAAAAACTTGGCAGTTCTAAGTTCAGAGATTCCGAAGGCCTCCATAAAATTTCATCGCAATCGGAGTATCGGTTTAGCCGGAATCGTGTGGACAAAAGTCACAAAAAGAAAAAAAAAAAAAAAAGAAAAAAAAAAAAACATTCCGGATTTTTTTCTCCAGTGTAGTGAAATGGAATCTTCGCTTCGCTCGCTTCGCTCGCTACGCTCGCTACGCTCATCCAATAACTCTGCTCTATCACAAATATTAATGACATTTGTTTTGAGTCGAAGTGAACTCTACATTTACACTGTTGCCAAACCTTCCAAACTGCTCATGAAAAAGCACGTAAAAACATTTTGTCCGTGGCATCAGCATAACATTTGGTATCCGACTTGCTTTGTGGCTACTGTGAGGTCACTGGGTTGTACTAGATTATACATTACTAATAAAATATCCTTTAATGTGCCAACAAAATCTTGAATGAAAAGTACATTTAGCAACCATGGACAGGCGCGTGGTATGCGAGGATGCCACAGCTGCAAACAACGTGGCTGCGTCTGGCTTAGGTTGCCGCTCAGTCAGAGTACATTTGCGATAGCGCGCAAACATGGGTACATTTAACTCATAATAGTTTGAATTTAGGAAGCGTCATCGAGCAAAGTAGAATGCCATTATCTTCTTGACAAAATTATGCATCTTGTGATGTTATTGGTTTAGATTTCTTTTGCGCGAGTCAAAAGATACGGCGAGTTACATTTTCGTACCATGCTAATTCTTATGGGCGCTGAGACCAGAGAGAACCAATTTCCTTCCCGCCTTCAAAACTTAGGTTCCCCACTAAATTGCATTTGAGGAACAAATATCTCTACGCAACTTTAAATGACTTAAATAACCATCTGATTACAACCAAAGTTTTAATCCAATATGGCTAATTCCTTATATTCACAACATCAAAGTTAATATTTATTTTATTATTATTTAATTAAAATTATGTCAGTACATTACATTTAAATTGCGACAGTCATGAGAGTATAGGTCGACTAAAACAGAGTTTGACCGAGAGCAGTTTCCCATAGGTGTATTATACTGCTATATATTATAATGTCACTAGCGTAAGAGGTATGAATATAAATTATTTGATATAGTTATAAACACATGTTTTATAATATTGTTTACATTTATAGATAACGATAATAGAAAAGCGTTAAAAATTAAAGGAATAACATTAATTTTATTATTATTATTAATTAATAATATTGTAGCAAAATGAGTGTAAAAACACCACACAAACAGTAATCATATTGTGAAAATTAGGAATAAGTAACCATATTGGATAAAAACTTTGATTGTAATCGGATCATTATTCAAGTCATTTCAATGTGCGTAGAAATAATTTTTCCTTAAATGCAATTTAGTGCTGAATAATGGACATGCAGTCAAATGTGGCATTTTTGAGGAAATACCAACAACGGGAAAACTAAAATTTTGGGCAAATGCAAAATTTGATTTCGCAGAGCAGATTAAAAAAAAATACTAATATATGCTTTCATGAACACCGCACCAAAGTCCTTTTGTGTTTAAATCGATTATTCACAGATGTATTGGGCATTGTTTGATACTGGGCACGAAATTGAGGTAATAAGCTAATGAGGAACGTATAAACCATGATTTTGTGACGAAACCGTTGTCACTAGCGAAAATATGGTGAACACCATTTTTGTAGCAAATTATAAATGCCATTATTTTGGCTAGTGAAACTTTTCGTCTATCTTCCGCCATTTTGAAGATATACGAAAACAACCACTTTTGTGAAGACATTTTCCAAGATGGCGGCCAACGCTTCAGCCCGATTTTTGAGAACCTTTTTCCCTTTATTTAGGACACTTTCCGAAAGGTCTGTGCAAAAATTCAGCTTGCCCGGAATTTTTGTTCTAAATTGTCTCAAATGGTCCTTCGATGTTTGGCTTATTGTGTTTAAACTTAATTTTAAACCAGTTTAACCAGTTTAGCTCATATTTTGAACTAGTCATATTCTCAGGCATTTGATTTGTGATGAAACCCAACTTTTGAATAAATTTTAGCTTCAAAATTACGTTCATCTACTAGGATCCCCTAAATATCTACAAATTCAACAAATTGCCCAAAGAAATGGGGTTTAACTTTAAGGGGCGAAGTTTTTAATGTCACCTTTGGGCAACATTGGTTTTCGATTTCAGGTTAAAATTACACATTAGAAAAGTCATGTTGCCCGCTTTTAACACTAAAACGGCGTACTTTGAACAATTAACATTGAAGTCCCATACCGCGTGGAACTGCTTATGCAGGATGGAATGATCACAAGCTGAACGAATCACAAAACAATGTAAAAGGATATGACGCGCTCTAACAACACGTGCCAACACAAGTATGAGTTGTCTTGTTTCCGGTACCCTGAATCAATAACGCCATTCAATATTTTATTAGACAATTGTTTATTTTGGAATTTAAAAGAAAATCGTATTGGAGATTTCACTGTTATTGCATTGTGTATAAAACATGTGTTCGGTTCAATTTCTTTATAATGTTTTTCATATTATTATATTCATCTCTTTTCTGTCCGTCCGTCCGTCTGTGCGAGTATCACGTCTGTTTCTTTTGATGACATTGCTCTTCAAAAATAAAGAAACTATGTTTTTGGTGACCCGGGGGAGGTATGCCCCCGGAAAGTTGTAATATTCAGCAACTCTAAGGCTGAAACAAGCGAGGAACAATAATCTTCGCTCTATACTCGGCATCTCCACTAACAAATGTTTGAAAGATGGGAAGAAACTCATTATTCGGGGTACTCCCGCTCCCGTGCTTCTTTTTCATTAAATATTGGCAATGTCAATTTTATTAGAATAAATATATATATTTTTTTATGATAAAGCACTGAAAAATGTACAAAACCTTTTGTTAGATTCCGTTTCTTTAAAATGTTTTAAAACAAATTGGAAATGATGCACAGCCATAACCATGCGAGATATGGTTTTGTCTGGTCTGTTGTTTGTTGAGAGACTGACAGCAATATTTAATTCCTGCAGTCATTCACACTTACCGTATAGAAGGTCTCTTATAGCTACACTTTTTACACAAAAAGTGACATGAAAATTTTCAAGACCTTCAACTGACGTTAAATTTGTAATTTTACCCATAAAATATGTCCATTTCAATTTTGTTTTCTAAACCACAACAACTTTTGATATTCTGATTCTACGGAAGATTCTACTAACCTTTTTTAATAAGCGACCTTATTTTTAATCAGAACTTTGGGAAAATGCAGGCAAAATAATAGTTTCTATAGCACGCTGTATAGTCAATGTCACCAACAGCGGTTACATCAGCTGGTAATAATATTATGCGCAGCTCAACAAAATATTGACGGAATGGGGACAAGACACACCGCCACAATGAAAATGTTTGGAAGCACATTTAATAAAACAAATTAATGACAATGGTCCTATGCACTGGAAACATAAATAAATGTTTGATATCGCGTATAGTTATCCGTCTGGCATAGGTTTAGGTTTAGATTAATTGGAGGGGGGACTTGAAAAATAGGACTTATCAAATTGACTTCCTTTAATAATAAAGTCAGGAGTGTTTATGGTCAGCTAGTTTCACGATTTGAAGAGAAACATTATTTTGTGCTTTTTTCAGGATAGTTTATGTTTTCCTGATTGTTATTTCTGACTTTTGTCAATCCTCATGTTAATTTTAGACGGAATATCTAACAAGTCTTTCGGCTAAACGTAATGTGGTTACTTTGTTCAATATTCACAAAACGTTGCGTCATCCTCACAATTGATTGTCAAACTGCCTTGCGTTGCTGACGCGCGTACAGACATGCAGCGTTCGAACTAAACCTGGACTGAACTAAACACCCTTGTTCGACCATTCGAAAAAGTTTTACTTAAAACCATTTCATTGTAGTTCATTTCATCAAGTGCAAGTCTATGGACCCTCCATGTGTGGGAATGCATATGCAATGAACGCATTTACAACAATGTGAAAGTATGCATTAGCTAATTTAATATTTTCTATAACTTATTTCCATCCTTGAAAATCCCATCGATTGGCACGACGAAACGAAGTAATACGATATTTTATTCGAATTCATATACTCAACGCCTCGCAGAGTAATAATATTGAATGTCGATCAGCTAATCACGATCAAGTTCTAGAACGTGACTGCGACGCTAATCGCCGACGCGACAGTAAAATGTCATTGGAGATCGTCACATAAGCGTTGCTTGCAGCACAATAGAGTGGATGTCAGGGTATACATCACATAGGCTAGAGAATTAAGAACTACAACCTGCTCACTTCCGTATAATATAAATATAACAGGCTGACATTGTTTACACATGTTAGGGCCTATACGCGTATAGGCCTACTACTTTTTTGGAAGGTCATGAGGGAGTCGGGGGGACATAAGTTATAATTTACCATATTTTGTGAGAACTTGTAAAGAATTTAACGAACTCTTAATAGAGTTCTGGACTACTAAAATTACGATCATTCCATATTTTACGTTTATACAGTTCACTGAAATATAAACTGAAACCGTCCGATTCTTGGGACTTCCGGTGCAATGCCAAGCATGGATAGGCCTAAATTTTTTGGATTTGAAATTTTGTCCTGGGCCATTTACGATATTTTTGTAAAAGGGATTTACACGAATTCATTTTCTTTTGAGGAATGGGATCTTGAATTCGTTCCCTTTTTGAAAGAGCAACTCATCCTTACCTTACACAGTGCCTTATTTTGAGGAAATTGCCAAAGCCTGGAAAGCGTATATATGAACAATCGCGGCCGTCATAATGTGAATATGCAGTCCTGCATGGGGGAGCAACGAGTAACTTTTTTGAAAACTTTTTTATTAGCGCGTTTCTTTTCCAACATTAACGAAGAGTGATTAAAAAACCTTTTTTTCGTGAGAACATGGCAATAATTTAACATTCAGTCAACGGTTTTTAACGTGTTCGTTTTCCTATTGAATTCGGTAGTTAGAAAATATGTGCATTCCCTATATTTATAATATAATATTATGATTCTAAGTTGAAGTACTAACCATATTTTAACAATGTGAATTTGGACATGATTTACCCCGATAATATAGACTTTCTGCTACACCTAGGATTTAGGAACCATCAGTTCCAGAAAGGTGTAACGTAGTGTATTATGTTCCTTCATCAACTTGACATGTAAAACTGTACGATTGCGCGCTTAACAACAAACTTGTAAAAACCATCAGCACCCTCACAAACACCTGCATTGAACGAGAACCCCCTCCGTATCCCCTAATTAGTCTCCTAATCCTGCCTCTCTTTGTCATCTCAATTATGCCGCTAATTGTCCAGCCAATGAGAGTCGAGAGTTTCGACCAATGGGTGCGGAATGGGCGTGGCCAACTCGACAGCCTGCACGCGAGATAGACGGCGAGCACTGACTGCAGTGCAATCGTGCGTGGAGAAGTGATCACTCGTGTTTTCTTGTGGCACCTACAGTACCTTACACTCTCCGCGAACATTCACGTCTTTGCGACTTCAAATCGTACACTTGTCACAATCTAAATCAATTCGGCGGTGGACATATTAGTGAGTGTGTAAAACTTGTGTCGGCTTTGTGACATGATCGAGTGAATTCTAATCGTGCAAGAAGTTCATTAGCGACTCCTTGATGACTGATCGCGGTCGGTCTACTATCATCAGCAACTGCGAGGCGATGGTGTCGCATCTAGGCCTTGTCTCTGCCCAGCAGGTGAGTTTCACACAGAACCTAATTATTTGTAAATTTAAGACTAATTATTTAGTCACAGGGTTTATTTTTCTCTAACTATACTTGATTATGATTATGTAAACTAATTTCACGTCGTAGTTGATGTTTGCTCTCGTGTTGGGCCTAGCCATTTCAAAATGATAAGCACCTTTTCATTAAACGTAGATCAGAAAAGAGTTAAATGTTCGATTGTTCAAATTGTTCGCGGGTTTTTATTCAACAAGTGTTTTTAGTTTGATTCACGGTACACACAGTGGTACAACCGCGATTGTTGTTTTATTGCTATATTAACTTATCTTGTTTACATAATATTTGAATTTGATGTCTCCTCCGGTTGACTGATTTGCTATCGTTAATTGGACTGCTGAGAGATTGTTAGTGTTTTCGCAACTTTTATACCTCCCCTCTCTTCTATTCCATTCCTACAAAATAACGTGTAGTTTGTAGACAAAATTTGATTACATTCTTGAAGTCTGATTTTAATAACAGTTAATTATCTCAATCTGGCACATACTATAATGAACTTTTCTAAAATTCAATTCGTTCTATTTTGTTAGTAGATCAATTATTGACGTTACAGCACTTTTTATTTTCATGCAATCTTTATCGCCTCGATAAGTTGTAGCTTGTTCTACATTAATATTTCTGTTCACCATTTTAACGAATCTATATTGTTTCTTCCCTATTAGGCCTAAATCTTTCATGTTTTCTAACAATGTTTATTTGTGGGTTTTCTTCGACCTTTGGGTTATCACGCTGCCTGTTGTTTGGAATCCTTGAACATTTTTAGTTCTGCCCTCGTATCAGCACTTGTACTATATTTCGACCATAGTTATGATTGGACACTGGACAGAATCATCAGTATATGATAAGAATTGAGAACCCACCTCATATTATAATAATATTTATATCATTTTAAATGTGGATTATTTCCCAATTACATTATAACCAAAGCTTACAATTAGCAAGTCAATTTGGACGTGTGTGTGTATATGAAATGGACTTGAAATCTCGATTGTCTATATTTGAATGTTTTCACTTGGTGGTTGTGGAGTTGTCACTTCACTTCAGTATGAATTTATATCAATAATTTTATGAAGCAGATCTATAATATGAGTATGACTAATTGATAGGAGACGATAAGGGATATTATACAGAAACGCAAGCATAATATGGGATTCGAACCTACAAACAGCTCTATTGAATTATGATGAGGAGTTAATCGGTCTATTTTGAGCCCCTACAGTTTAAAATCTTTATCATAATGTTTCAACCCTTTACAGTTTCTAGTTTCTCTCATGCATGCTTTCACATATTATATTGACCAATCTCTTATACGGTCGCACTCGTACCCAACGTCATTTGAAATGTGAACATGGTTTTCTCGTAATTGTTGCACCCTCATTACATAATCTCAGAGGTGCAATCACAGCGCGCAATATTACTAATACGGTGCTTATTAATCGGTAATGTTACGTGACTTGCTGATGCACGATTGTTCACAATCACACGAGTAAGCAATCAATTAATTTAACACTGATGACCTAGCAATATTACCATTTAAGAATTTAGTGACATTGCACTGACTTCTTGCATGCCAACGCCTGAATGGAGGCAGCTAGCATAGTCTTATTTTCAAATTCACTGACAACAATAAGTGGTTCTAACTAAAAGTATCATTTTTGTAGTAAATTAAATATCAATAGTTGATGTATAGTAATATTTATTGGCTTATGAAAAATTAGTTGAATAATAATAAACAATAAATAGTCTTAATACTTGGCTGGAAGGTGGACATAGCCTAATTAGAATCTATGGCTGGGAGATAATAATTATAGTGCTCAACAAATGCAATCAAATGTAGAGGTGTGGTCTCAAACAATTTTAAATACAAACAAAACCCTTGTGGAATTGTTTTAAAAACACGTTATGTATAAAAATACGTATTCTCAATCTCATGCTAGGTTTTACATAATAATGTTTACCAACTTTATTAAATATTTGTGATTTATATATATACAATCAAGTATATTTTTATCGTTGTTAATAGAATGCACTTTGTTTTTTTTTAAGAATTTATATAATTTATGATTCTATCCAAGGTTTCGTACTTCAAATGGTTTATTTTGTATTTCACTTCTCGTAACAAGAAACAATACAACATTCATATGTGTAGTGTCGTACGTAGCTCCTAGAGAACGATGGACAGTCACAACCCGGCACCTCCACCAAAACAAGATTATTGTTTCGTATTTCAAATTGTTGGTTGAGCGTAGCGAGCAAAGCGAAAATTCCATTTCACGTCACTGGAGAAAAAAATCCGAAATGTTTTTTTTTTCTTTCTTTCTTTCTTTCTTTCTTTCTTTCTTTCTTTCTTTTCTTTTCTTTTTTTGTATTTTTGTGTGTCTGTTAACACGATTCCGGCTAAACCGATACTCCAATTACGATGAAATTTTCTGGAAGCCTTCGAAATCTCTGAACTTAGAACTGCCACGTTTTTGAGCGCAATCGAAAAATCATTTCTCATAAAAATCGCAATTTTACGATTTTTTTCGATTTAAAAAAAATCTTCAACTTATAACACCTACATGCTTTATCCGATTGTAATGATTTTTTTACAGAACCTTAATTTTATGAATTGATATATTTGTGTGGAATTTGAGCAGAATCGAAAAATTATTTCTCATGATAATCGCAATTTTCCAATTTTTTCGATTTTTCAAATTTCTTCTACTTATAACACCGACATGCTTTACTCGATTGTTTAGTTTTTTTCACAAAACCTTACTTTTTTGAATTAATACATTCGTGTGAAATTTGAGCGTAATCGTAAAATTTTTTCTCATGAAAATGGCAATTTTACGCTTTTTTCGTTTATAAAAAATTACGCTCATCCAACAACGCGCCTGAAAAAGCGTTTGCGAAGCTTCCTAGTTTATTTTGTATTTCACTTCTTTTAACTAGAAACTATACAACTTTCATATGTGTAGTGTCGTACGTAGCTCCTAGAGAACGATGGACAGTCACAACCCGGCACCTCCACCAAAACAAGATTGTTGTTTTAAAGTCTATCACTCGGCTTTCTCGCAACGACCTAAAACTACAGTGAACATTTGAACTATTCACTTCATGTAAAATACATCCCATGCATTGTCTGTATCATTCACGAGAGCTTTTGAAAAACATACATTGAAAAACTAACAATTTTAAAATTGTAGATCAAGGAAGTTTTTCAATATTATTATTTTAATATTGTTTAAAAATACTTTCCTGCTAGTATACTGCATGTTTATTTCGCATTATTTAATTCTTTATTTTTTCCGGTTTGTATAAATTTACATAAACCTTTAGTATATTTTAGTAACAAGTTAATGGGTATTTTAGAAGCATGTAAATATAAAACCGATTACGATTAACTAGTATACACAATCACTTTTATTTTGTGCTGATATTTTAGTTCATGTGTTGCATACATAAAATAAAAACAGATAAGTATTTTTTTTATTTTTTATAATAGTGTTCATATTCGAAGAGGGGATTCGCAAGCCAGCGCACAAATTGCAACGTAACTCTTTTCAAATACGCTTCAACATTATGTTAAGTCCATGTTCGTTACATTTTATTAGTTATTAAAGTTTGGTGGGAATATATTATTTTGCAATAATTTAAACTGTCATTTTGTAATAGCTAAGTCTTGTTTTATATTTGTCTGTAAACGCATTTTGTTGAATGTATAGGCATTCATAAATTACAAAGTCAGTATAAAAAAGAATAGTATCTTGTCACTAACAAAACCCCAACTGACAGAGGTAGCCCATGCATTACACCTAAAACTCTGATTTTGGAGGTCGTAGATTTAATTCCCGTAACCAGTAGGCAGCAATCCTGGCGGAAAGATTTATCCACGGTATACTCTTCTGTCGTTAGTGCGAATGTTGATATTGATTGGACCCTTGACCCTTCCCTTCACAAAATTACCCTATAGCATCCTAGACCTAGAAAGTCACTTGAAGACCAAGTGAAACTTATGTGTTTACCCTATGCGGGCATCTTTACGAAAACATTTTTAAATTACGCCCAATGTTATAAAAATCAAAAAGCATTGTCTTGAATCGCGTCTGGGCTAACCGTGGATCGACTCCCGGAACTCCCCATATCGTCGCGATAACCCCCTAGTGATCCGTGCGGGTGCGCGCGGTGCGGGCGCCGCTAGTGGCTGGGCCGGCCCGGCGGGGGCGGGAGGTGGCGTCGCGGCGACGCGAGGTGGCTGCGTCGTCGGTGAGCGGTCCGTCGGTCAGACTTCCTTGCACTCGTTGTACTCACAGTGTACTCTACTTGCACCCATGCAGCTCTCCTAGTGACCTGTGCGGGCGCCGCTAGTGGCTGGGCCGGCCCGGCGGGGGCGGGAGGTGGCGTCGCGGCGACGCGAGGTGGCTGCGTCGTCGGTGAGCGGTCCGTCGGTCAGACTTCCTTGCACTCGTTGCGATCTTCGTGTACCCTTCTTGCACTCGTGTTGCACTTTTGAACTCGTTACAGTTCTTGCATTCGTATTGATTAATCATATTGCACTCTACTTGCACTAAGTTAACACTGCACTGCACTTTTATTTCCTCATATCGCACACTCGGCACTTCTCCTCCACGCGTCTGCACTCGCATTGAATCTTGTTCATACTATGCTCAACTATGTTGACCAGTTCTGTCGCGGTGTATTATATATCCATCAACGTTTCAGAGATTTCGTTGACTTCTTCGTCAACAATAACGTCATCTATACGATCACGAGGAACATGGTATATATCATCGTCGTAAATCGTAATACTTATGTTGTAGCAGACCTGCTTTCACCGGGCCTGCCACTTGTCAATGTTCATGTTTACAAACACCCTCCTTGCAATCTGCTCCCACTCGGCTTCATCATCATTTCACGACACAATTATTATGCAAACAATTACTTATTTGTTATACAAGTCTTGTACACATGCAGCAGCAGTTATACTAATTTGCAAGGATCCTACCAATGCATACATGGGTAACAAGGTGACGACATGAGCATGATCGATGGTGGAATTATAAGGTATAAACCATGGATGGTGATGAAACACTAAACAGATATATAAAAATATAAATACAACAATAAAATATACAATCATATAAATACAACGATAACATAATTATAAAATCACTCAACTGAACTTTAACCTGGGTTACTAACTTTAATTCGCGATATTTCGGTGACTCCATCTCCTTTCTCAGGCATCGTCCATGCTCCACAGAATTGTTGTGCCTTTTGCTTCATATTTCACACAATATGTTTTCCTGCACACTGGTCGCGGCACACTCTTCTGTTCTTGGCATTGTACCCTTGCAATAGAACTTACATTCTTGCAATTTTCGTATTCTTATATTTCCGATTATCTTATTTTCTATTTTCACACACTTGGTTCACTAATGTTCCACTTTCCTCGTACTTACTTTTACTACTCTTCCTTTACAGTGAAACATATTTTCTTCACTATGTCTTGTCATCGCATTACACGGTTTGCACTCGCATTGTCGTAACATCAGACACAGTTTATTTATTTCCTATATAAATTTGTTTTGTAACATGTTCAACATCATGGGCGCCGGGAAGGGGGAGGGGCAAGGAGGGGCGCTTGCCCCCCCTGGATTTCAGGAAAAATAAATTTTAACTGGCGATATGCGTTTATTACATACAAATTAATGTATTCGTGAAACCGAAATTCAATTGAAAATTAATATTAATAATATTAATATATTTAATGATCTGATCGGGAGCGGAGTGTTGCTAGTTTGTTTGTTTTTTTGCTATTTCATCAAAGTTAGCGGTGCCGGTGCTGCCTTTGAATTTGGCAGTAAATGATTAAGTCACAAGAAGTAAAATAATCGATAAAGTCATTTATAACTTTGCTTTGGACACAAGGCGTTTGAAATTTTTGTTCAAAGAAAGAATGAAGGCGCAAGTGATAATTAGATGAAACTTAGCATCTCGTTTAGAGTTAAGTAAATAGACCCCCAGAACACGGTAGGCCTACAATAATTTATTCTTTATTTAACTAGAAATTTGTGTTTATGTTTGTAGGCTACTAAGTAATGCATTGAAGTTTCGCATTTTCCTTTTTGGGTCTAGTCAATCACGCCCGTTTTCCATTTATTTAATGTTATGTGATATTATGTGTATGATTTATTGAAATAAATAATAATAATGTAACAAGATATCGTTTCTATGATTTGTAGGCTAGTAAATTATTAGTCGATGTAGACCTCTAAGAACGTGTTTATGTTTTATATTTTTATTCCACATTGCATTGCAGCTGGAGAGAACTTACAAGTTGCAGTTTATGTAAGAAAAGAAATGTGATCAAAACAGTCACATTCATTATAATTTTATGCAATTAAAATATAGCCTTTATTTTTAAAACGTGTGTTTCATTTTCAACTCATAACCCATTTAAGTAACCGTATAAAAGATGAGACACAATGTTTTTTGTTTACTTTCTAGTATCTACTGCACAAAAATTACATAATTTCGGTATCGTATTCAGCCCACTACTTTTTTCTAAAACCCACCAAATGCATTCTAAAAACCTGATTTTCAAAATTTCGCCTGCGGCGCTATTGTTGGGGGGGCTCCGCCCCCCAAACCCCCCGTGCTTACCCAACGAAACTACAAATTGTGATTGTTGCCCCCCTGCTAAAATTCCTGCCGGCGCCATGTTCAACAATATTGATTGACAAATAATACATTCAAGACTATAGGTATTGAGTTAGCCTCAGCTTGCTCCAGCCATTTCCAGTAATTCCAATTTGCTAGACTGATTATGTTATTATACATGTTTATAAGTGTCAATACAACCAATGAATTTCAAGCTGCCAGTACTAACTACTAATAACAATAAGAAGAAGTTATTTCGAGGTTGAATGATGAAAGCACTTCAAGTTTAAACCGTTTTGCCAAACTAAATTGAGCTAAAACGGTTTGAGATTAAAACTTTTAGACGGCTATGAAACGGCTCAATAGAAGTTAATTCAAAATGGTTTGAAAGCAATATGTGACTGTCTCACTGCTGTGTACCGCTTGCTTACCTTCAAACCGGAGGCGCTTATATCTAAATTTGTACGAAAACGCATTGAGTCTTGCCCTTCAGGACCTGTATATCAGTACATTTTAAATCGTTTAGGCTAAAACGTTCAGAAAACAGTTTGAAGTGCTTCATGTAAGCGATGATATATAGTCTGTCATGGAAACAATGCAACATTAACTTGAGTTTAGCGTGTCATAATATGTTGCTTTCTGTCAGAATGGCTGCAGGGCTGAAACGTATCGGTACTTATTATTAATCGTCCACTTGACAAATTAATGTTTACAGTTCTAGAAATAGCAAATCGTCTCCTCGTGTTACGTCGCTGTATTTACAAATAAACAATTCCAACATATCTGTTTCTGTGTCGACGCAACACAAATGATACGAGTGCGGGTAATGCGAAGAGAGATAAAATGTAGTAGCTGCTGTGCGGAGTTATCTCGTAATGACCCGACTCGACCCGACCTGACCCGAACAGACAGGCATGCGAATTCGACAAGGAAGTGTGGCGAATTGTCTATAGGAAGTTCAACCATGTGTTTTACACGCGAACTAATTTATGGATAAACGAATTAGTAAAAAATATAAAAATCGATGATCATTTTTAGAGGGATTAGTTTATAATTAATTGTGACTACATGTACAGTAAATTGTAGCAGAATTCCCAACAAATAGAATACTAATTGACATAAACCGGTTTATGAATTCATTCATTCATTTTCTGAAACCTTCAAGACCAGGTATTAAAATATAATAACATAAATTGATAGTTCCATATAACCAACACATTTTTGTGGTAATTGTTATTTGTTTGTGTTTACGTTGTGGCAGTTGGAAATAGGAAAATAATGAATGCTTACCATCATTTCAGCAGACGATGTTAAAATCACACACTTTAGCATAGGCCTATCTGAAGAAACTTTTAAAACCTCTTTCTTTTTGTATACTATTGTAAACACTGCTAAAAATGATTCAATTTTATTTTTGTTTTTATTCAAAAGTTGTCTTTCTATCTTTTGACCCAAGTCTCGTTCCTCCATTCGTATGAATCCCTACAGTCAGTGTTGTTACAAATGTTCAAATATATCTGGTCCACTTTAGTCAACCTCTGAATTTTCTTCCTTCCATTCCCAAATCAGTAGGCAGAATAAAGTTTTATAACAGGTTAAGCCTACATAATAGCGAATTCATAATGTTTCAACAGTTAGGGTGAGGAAAATGGAAATGCTTTTTCGCATTCATTTGTATATTATCCTTGCTACATTTAAATGTTATAATAATTCTAATAATTTTATTACTGGAAATGTAAACCACACCACTTTAAAAAGCATCCATAATATAAATCTCGAATAGGCTATACATCGTAAAATAAATAAAATAAAATTTAATAACATCCATTCAAACAACCTACTAACTATTGGTGGCATTTTAACATTACCACATCGAATCACTAAAACCAGTGTTTATACAGCTGCGTAAGATGACGTGTATGCTCAATTAAAAATTGGCAGATACCGTGACTTCCATCCGGTTGTGTCACATTGGACGTTCACAATAGAAATTGTTCACACTGAGAACTTTTAAAAGTATGAATCGTATGAATATTAGGGTGGGCCCGAAAAACAAATTTTTTTTTTTTTTTTAAGTCGTAATACCGCGGAAAAATTGCGAATTGTGGAGACTAAAAAATAAAAAAAAAATTAAAAATCGGTTTATATCTTCCGGTCGCGCATGTGCTCTAAACTTTTCCAAAATTTTGAAAAATTCACAACTTACGATAATTTTTAATATTTTTAACATAGAAGAAAATTTAAAATATGAAAAATTCGAGCTTTTACATTCGGGAAGAGGCTAATTTAAAAATGTTAAAAATTATCGTAAAAATGTGAATTTTTCAAAATTTTGGAAAAGTTTAGAGCACATGCGCGACCGGAAGATATGAACCGATTTTTAAATTTTTTTTAAAATTTTTTAGTCTCCACAATTCGCAACTTTTCCGTGGTATTTATTACAACTAAAAAAAAAAAAAAAATTTTTTTCCAAATTTTGGAAAACTTTAGAGCACATCGCGACCGGAAGATATGAACCGATTTTTAATTTTTTTTAAAAAATTTTTAGTCTCC
This sequence comes from Sweltsa coloradensis, assembly GCA_024449915.1. Classification (NCBI taxonomy): domain Eukaryota; kingdom Metazoa; phylum Arthropoda; class Insecta; order Plecoptera; family Chloroperlidae; genus Sweltsa; species Sweltsa coloradensis. The sequence goes on along the minus strand of JAMZAV010001523.1, from coordinate 245,764 downwards.
ACAATTCGCAACTTTTCCGCGGTATTACGACTTTAAAAAAAAAATGTTGTTTTTCTGCCCACCCTAAGGAATGTAGGCATAGATGGATTTTATGAACACCATTGGTGACCATCTAGTTCAGCTGTAATGTTTATTTCTAGCGCGCATTGTAATGAGCAAGGGCAACGCACTCTATACGTTCCATCTTACGTAGTGCACTTGTCATTGTTTCTTATTCTTAGGCTACTCAAAACAGAACATTAACTTTCTTGAAAGCGCATTCCTTTAGCCTTTTGACATTGAAGCAAATACATGAAATGTAAATAAAGAAGGAGGACCTCGAAAGTACAGAATTGTGCTTACAAAGCTGGATTTTATATTTGCATGCCCATATATCCTATTGTTTAGCATGTTAGTTTTTTGATTAGAAAACAAAACAATCTAAAGACCTTTTTAAAAAACAGAGGCACCAAAACAACAATTTTATGTCAAAAGTGATAATTCACGAAATTAAGTTTTTACGGTGAAAGTATAGACTTGTAAGATTGGGAAAGTTTTTCAAACACGCTAAGTATATTTTGTAAACACGACTTTCATAAAGTCCCTACGAATTTCAAACACTTTTCGATGAAGCCATCATTTTTCGGGAACGTTTGCTTACATAACAACAATTACACATTTGAACAGCTAGCCAGACAGTGCGCTGTTGCCAAACTTATTGATATGTTTTTAGTAAACATTCTCTGGTGTAGAAACTATAGCCAACTTTGACATACCTCTGTTGATCTCGGCTAGACTGTATTATAACACATGTCGTCAATCACACGACGAGGTTTTTAATGTGAAATCGTAACGAGTGTGTTAAATATTATATCCGCGCTGACAAGCGACTAGGTGGCAACGTCCCACTCGGATTATCTCCTCCACACGTGCCGTGCGGCGGGTCAACTTATAGGTCCTACGTCATCAGGATTCCATTGTTGCATGGCCTGGCTGCAGCGTTGCATGGACTGACTGCGGTGTTGCACTGCGGATTAGCGCTCCAGTGAGGACACGTTTAGCCTTCAGATTACAAATAAAATCAAACTAAAAGAGAAATGCGAGAAGCTTTTATTTTTTTACCGCTAAAAATGAATAATAACGGTAATTATATGTTATATGGAGATAAAACATAATAACAATGACAAAAACCGGTTTCACACCTCAGTCTTAGAAAATATTAGCTTTCAGATTCTAAATGAAATCAAACTAAAATCCAAAGGCGACTGTATTTTTTTTTATTTTTTACCGCTAAAAATTAAAAGTGATAATTTTTAAAATTATGTAAATAGAACTTAACATTTACAAAAATCTGTTTCACAACATGGTTCTCAGTCAGAGAAAATATTTAGGCCTATGGCAGAATCAATCAATCATATACCAAATAGGCCTACATAATCATACATTGTTTTCTATTGTAATAATATGTATGTTGCTAGATACTTAATGTGAATGGGGCTATGCCAACGCACTCATGCGTTAAATAATAATAATACAAAATGAAATACCAGATTGTTATTATTGTGATATGTTTAATAATAGTGTAAGAAAACACAAACAACACGGCTTCCACAAGATTTAACTATCATACTCTTCAGATACCTAAAATTGATAAAATCGAAAAAAGTGGTAAACGCGGGGTATGTTGTTAAAAATGCTGATTAAATGCATTTATTGACGTCAAACTGCTAAAATAATACAATAATTTCTTTATTCGCACAGTGTGATAATGCTCAGTCTTGCAAGGCCATTAAATACATTATTTACGCCGTTTAGATTTGAAAGGGCACACACAAAAGGCATATTGAAGGCATTATTATAGCTTTACCTATTTAACATTCCCATATATTATTTTAAACATTTATAAATACAACTCAATAATTTGTAATAGTTCGATCTGATATATATTCATTCTCAGTATTTTATGTTACTTTTGTTAAAATAATTATTGTGTTTCTACAAATAGTTTTATTTATATTTGCACGTATTAATTATGACAAAGATCTATGTATGCTTTGTGGCAAAGTTTGCATAAGATGTTTTTATCAATTTGGTTGTGATCCTTTTTTATTATAGGTCATGTTATTGGTCCTCATTCATTGAGGGAGGTCTACAAGAAAAAAGTAGGTTATTTTTAGCGTTTCCTTTCTTATCTTTTAAAAGACCTACTTATTTACATTTGCGTCAGTGATGGTCAATTTCTAGCAGATGTAAACATAAATATGACCCCTCGGCGATCCGTGACTGTTATCGCTGTATGTTACCCTATTAAGATCACCATATACTCAATCATTATCACTCGGCGTCGTGTCGCAGCGAGGGGGACTGGGAACTACGTTGTTTTATAAACAAATTCATTGTTTTGACAGATTAAGGTTGCTTTAAATATAATAATTCGATGTTTAACTAATACATCTCAAATTACCACGTTTTCAATATTTCGATACTTACTTACCATTCGAAAGACAATGTCAATGTATTAATGTGAGTTATTTCTCAGTATGTGCTTGGGGCCTGGAGGTTGATAGATAGATAGATATTTTTTATTCACTTAGACTAGTACTGCAGTGTACAAGTACTAGGAAAACGCTTAAGTCCCGCCGCGTTGTTGGATGAGCGTAATTGGTGTATTGAGCTGCCTATGTTATGCGGATTTTTTGTTGTTCTGTGAAAAAATCATTTCTGTAAAAGTTTTTTTTTTAATTAACTAAATTATATAAAAAGTAAACTAAAATTTTAAATTTGTTTAGTTAATCGAAATTTAAAAAAAAGAAAAAAATCGTTAAATTGCGTTATCATAAGAATAATTATTCGATTGCGCTTAAATTTCACACGAATATATTAATTCATAAAATTAAGGTTCTGTGAAAAAATCATTACAATCGGATAAAGCATGTAGGTGTTATAAGTCAAAGAATTGTTTTAAAAAAGAAAAAAAAAAACGTAAAATTTCGATTTTCATGAGAAATAATTTTTCGATTGTGCTCAAAATTTTACACGAATTATTTAATTCATAAATTATGGTTCTGTGAAAAAATGATAACAATCGGATAAAGCATGTAGGTGTAGAAGAAATTTGTCAAAAATCGAAAAAAAATCGTAAAATTGCGATTTTAATGAGAAATAATTTTTTGATTACGCTCAAAAACGTGGGCAGTTCTAAGTTCAGAGATTTCGAACACCTCCATAAAATTTCATTGCAAATTGGAGTATCGGTTTAGCTGGGAATCGTGCGGACAAAACAGACAAAAATACATAAAAAAGAAAAAAAGAAAGAAAAAAGAAAACATTCCGGATTTTTTTTCTCCAGTGTAGTGAAATGGAATCTTCGCTTCGCTCGCTACGCTCGCTACGCTCATCCAATAATAGTATAATAGGTTGCTAGTTAAACATTCTATACACCCCTATCAGATGTACAGAGGTAGTTTAGTCAAGTGTGCACAGTGACTGTCTAAAACGTTTGAATCGTATCAGATGGTATTATCCATACATTGATTGAGAAGTGTTGTAATTGGTGGGTCAAGTTTATGTGTCAAGTCTTGATGAAATACGTTTCTCTTCCAGGACTTGGACGAGACCGGTATTTCTTCCCTGAAGATCAAACAGGAGCCCTACAACATGACTTCTTCTTGAGAATACAAGCTCCGACAGCTCCGGCAATGCGTCTCAGATGCATGGTAAGTACAGCCATACTCTTAGCAATAGCATGTTAAAAATGTATCACACATTTTTTTAAACTAGGGAAACGCCAAAGTCGTTGTTAAACGAGTGAGTGAGCCATGTGTATAGTACCGGTATCATTCCCATACGGGCTAGATCGTGCCTTTGGTATATGGGAGAAAAGGCGATGTTCCCAGGTACTCAAACTTGGCTCACACACTCGTTTAACATCGACTTTGGCGTTTTCCTAGTTTAAATTTAGCATTCAAAATGCAATCGTGTTCAAAACGTATTAGAGTGAAACTTAACAAATTTCCAAGACAAAAACAAAATCACCTAATTTTTATTTCCCATTTCACATCCCCCTCAAAAATAATATGTAGGTGTAAGAATATAAAAAAGTTTTAAAACTAACGGGAATCGAACCCCAACCCTCCGTGCGGTAGGCTCTATGGGTTACCATATGCCATGGCAGACACGTAAAGTTCGTCTCGCTAGCTGCTACTAAACAAATGGTATCGATATTTAAAAAAAATCAGGATTAAATGGCAAAGGATCTAGCTGATTTTGTTAACAGTTCTCAGTAAACTCGTGCCGGATGTCTGTTTAAAATTTCAGCGCAATCTGTTCAGCGGTTCGGCTGATTTTCGACGTACAGACAGACAGAATCACAGAATGAGAGCCGTTTGAGTTGAATGGAGACACTCAGTCGCTCCGCTCCCTCGTTTAAACATGTCCTATTTAAAAAATATTTATAAAATATCCATATAAATAAACTTCAGTTTGAAAAAAACCTCTGAATAAAGGTAGAAATATCACAGAAAATGTAAAAAAACCTTTTATGTTCAAAATCACTATTTTAAATAAATAATTCCTGTTCTTCAAGTTTATTTTTATAACCATGGTGTGATTAATGTTTGGGTGAAAATGTGTCATTACTATACCCAGGTTGACAAGTACTGCGTTTAACAACTATCATCATAGCTTGCAAGTTTCTTCATTTTGTCTCGAAAAGGTAAACATTACAGCCCGGACCAGGTTATGAACCCGCGACATTCGTATTAGGAACGAACTACACAAATGTAAGCAAATTCTGAAAAAACACAACTTTTTCTTCGACAAATTTCTTAAAATGGTCGCGATTTGTTGGTATCACAATTTGGGTAATTGCACCGAGAGCGAATATGCACGGAGAAGACTACGCGGTTGCGCTATGTGTACTGTATATGTAATGTACACACTTTCCACTTTATGTATATTTCAACGTGGTTTCAAAGCACAGTTTAGTGCAGCACATATTTCAGAACAACACACTATGGCCCGATACCAGTGCGGCACTTGAAATATTATTAGTCATAGTAACACTTCATTTGTATCGGCAGCAACGTTCGTTATTCTTATCCCGATTTACGACAAGCTCTTTAGGAAGTCGAAGGGAAAATAATTTCTGTCGAACGAGCGCAGACCTCAACTGAGAATTTACACTCTTGAAATACGGGCACCACTCAATGTTTTATGGGTAACGTTATCCCCAATTATTGGACGTCGATGATTCAATAATAATTATTGTTGTTCGTTTTTATTGCGTTTTCATTACATTCACATCCTGGCTCGAAATACTACAGTTGAGAATAACGATGGTGTTACGAGCCGCTGTGTGGGCGCTGGAAGTCGTTAACGTTGGGGCTCGAAGTCGCGATTTACGGATTTCGTTTGCGTTTTAATGGAGCGCCAACAAAGCGATGGAGCCAGAATATTTCCGTGATGTATTGCTTGTGAGAACTACTTGCGACTCTGTGATATTTTGGTTGTAGTTTAGTTTGAGTTTCTGCTTATAAGCAGCTATTCTATGCTATTCGAGACTGTTAATGAGTGGTTTGATAGTGATACAATATTGAATAGGCCTCTATGTGACGTACGTGACTCGAGCTATATCGCACATCATGGTCCCGTGTGCGGATAGTTGAAATTGTAGTTAATAAATATTTATTTTCAGAAGGTTTTGACCCGGATGTTTATTATACTAGACGTGTGTTTTGAAAAACTAACCTAGGTCTCTATAACTTTTAAAATACTATACTATATAGTGCAAGGAGAATCCTTCCGATGGCTAGAGCTCAACGCTGTACTAAAGTATAGCTAGAGGAAGATACTGCTGAAGTCTGAATATAGTTTCGAATCTCGATATATCGATAAATTATGCTAACAACAACAATTATTAGTAGACACCTTCTGTTAAAATAAACAATATCGTTTCGGAATATAACAGCCATTTCCGTCAAAAGATTATGAAAAAACTAACATTATCAATCAAATCAAACCAGGTACAAAAGGCTAGGTTGACATATTGTTAAAAATAATAAGTTTTTTCATAAAAGTGGGCTAATCAATGTGATATAAAATATACTTCTATCTATATTTATCAAAGAAATTTACATTAGAGGGTATTGGTTCAGGCAAATTACTTCGAAGTCTCTCCATTTCCAAACTGGAAATGTGAGTACAACCTGTTGATATTTTGTTCAAATTTAGTTAGCTGAAGAGGGTCATATTTATAGAAATACGTACAATTCATTTATCAAAACGACCTTACGAGCGTATTTTGTAAATAGATATTATATGTACGCTTACTTATTTTTATAGTCATAACTCAAAACATCCTAGGGAGAATATTTCCAAAACGCGTGTCCTCCCGTTCTAGAGTGCCGTAAACTAAAGATGTTGACAGTCAAACCTACAAGCACTATTCGATAACTGCAGTTTGAATTTAAGTGGGAATTTATTTATTTCGTCTATTCCTCTTCATTTGTATAAAAACTGCTTTACAATAGTTCAAGAATGAGCAATCGAGTATCTTTTATTGACATTATAATATTAAATTGTTTCCAAGTTGTCAGGAAAACTCAGGTATCTGCCTGCACCCTAGGTTGCACTCAGTGAGACTCGATTAATATTGTAAATGTGTGTAGTAAATAAAGTCATTTTAGACTTATCCCTTCTGGCTGTTAAAATAAAAAAACTTCGTAATCTAAAGCACTAAACGTATTCAGATGTATTATTTAACCGGGATTTACTAACATTTGTTCAACAAAGTGTATAGCTGACTCCCAATGTAAAAACCTAGATTTTCACTCGAAGACAAAACCTTACCGATCGTCCCAGCAGGAGTTGTTTTACGTTACCCACCTATACCTCCTGAAATAGCGTGAAGTTGTTCCGACTTAAAAAATGTCACACTTAGCCAAATGACTCGTTCAAATTAATCGTCAGATATTTCTCAGCTAACAGAGTAAATTATATGGTCGATTTAATGAAAGATTCCTGAGACGTGAAGCCCGTCAGAAGGCAAAGCGTCGCGACGCAGCTTCGGTGTCTAAAATTACATCGAGGGAGTGATAAATTACCGTGGCAACTGCTTGCTACTCCACGTCGCCGCGGAATAATAGTTTCACACAGATTCTTAGGTAAATAACCAAGGTGACATCTTGTACAAAACATTGACCGGATTTTGTTTTCGTTTAATTTCTCTTTATTATGAGCCTGCAATTTAGCAGACTGTCTCCATATTACCTTCATACCCACTATTTATATGAATTGTTTATTTATTTTATCTAATTCTTACACTAAAACGCCTTTGTTTTGTTTAGGGGTGTGACATTGTTTTACACAATACGATATTAAGCTTGTAGTAAATACAGACCCTACTGACAAGCAAGGCCGGTTTCGTTTTTGTTGTTTTCAGCGCAGCATATAAACAGGTTGCACGGGGAGTCTGGCAAACTGCCCCCGGGAACAGAATACAAACATATTGTACTGGTGTAAGATAAGCAAAAAAAAAATTGTTCGAGAGTAAATAATAATATGATATCCTAAAAAATAAAGTTTTTTTGTAAAGTGATGCAATTTTTAGTCCGGTGTGTCATAATTTTATCGGAAGTAATGATAATTATGTCAGGGCGTCTAAAAATATATATCAATAGAATTACAATATTTGAAAAACGAAGTTGGTTGATTCTTATCAATTATCAAACAAATACTGTTGGGAATATTATCATACTTATGCTTTTGATAACGTTTATGTTATAATAATATTAAAACCACTTAGTTTACTTCAAGAAAAGCATATACAGTTTTAGAGTGTCAAGTGAAAGTTTATGTATGAAACATATTTATATAATAAAATGTTCAATGTTTTGAACATATTGTATGCTTTTACATGAGAAAGTCATTACAATGATGTATTATTATTATTTTTGATATTTTTATCCAATGATAACAATAAATATTTGAAGTTCAATAACAAATACACCATCCCTATTTCAAAAACTTTGATTAATTATCCCGGAAGATGGTGTGATGGGAATGTAAGCGGTTTGCATGAAATACGATAATAGTATAAAACATGGTGGCCGCCTTGCGAGTGAATAACGGTCGAAGTTTTGTCGTCGAATGTAGGTCTGGCTAATTGTGCTCGCTCCCCACCCAGACTATCAACTCGTTGACAGCCACCGACGTAACTCATCCCCAGGACCCACCGCCGTGGCGTTCTAACGCACAGTAAAAATAATATTGAAAACTTGTAGTTCAAGAAACTTACATCACATTTGTGTTGAAGGGTTTTACAGCAAAGAAAGATATAATTATTGCATTATCATGTAATGCTGTTAAAAATAAATTACTGAAACCGAAATTATGTGACGAGAGAGAATTTAAATGTGAGTGTTGACTGCTTAGATGGTCAGAACGAGTTCAATGGTGTACAAAACGTACTTGTTTCTAGTAACATTTTGTGAATATATTTTATACCTATTTTATACATATAATTTATTCTACATACCTAATATAGATAAATTTTATAATGCATCTTTATAGTTCAAATTCAAAGTTGTACGAGATACTTTTTGTTACATTCGTTCAATCTTTATTCTTTATCATGCGTTGTCAAATTGAATACTGTCAAACTTCAATTTTTTGTAAACTTCTCAATTATTCGCTCTAAAACTGCATTAGACCAACCGATAAACATGTGCCCAAAAGCAAACACCCAGGTCATCTAATTTTATTATAATATGTATCTGCATAGTGCATTCGGTATTTCCGTTTTGAAAAGTACAGGCCTACCGATGTACTATCAGTTTATTTTCCAAGTATACATAGTATGCATTTTTTATTTATCGGGTTGTTTCGTAGCGGCGGTAGTGATATCTTTCTGTCGACGTTTCGAAGACCATGTTGTCTTCTTCTTCAGGACTTGAAATATGATATGAAGTTTGTGAAATTCCTCTTGTTTCTTGTTATTGTTTTTTCCCTATTGTTACTATTAAAGTTTTTGATTGGTCATAAAAATGTCATCAACGGGTAGCGAGACATTTAAAAGTTTTATACATAGTATATTTATCTAGGGAGCTATTTATAAATGTATCTTTGCCTGTAACTTTATCAGTCTGGGCAAAATATTTTAAATCAAGCAGTATTGTACAATGTTGTATATCTTAACCAATACACAAATAGTCCGCACATGCATTTCATCCATGCAGAGATCGGTTGCAATTGCCCTCAATTATTATTAATTTATATTTCCCGCCGTTATTTTATTCCTCCGTATCCATTACATACTGGATATAATCTGGCGATGTGTTCTAATCTTGGCCTCCCTCTTTGACTTATATGTACAATCTCTCAAGTATGAGTTCAGACACGAATCCAATAAAAGTAAAAATCCAGCTTGGCAAAAAGCTTGTGCCGTATTAGTAGGTATAGTCAAGCATCTCTGTTGCCGTAGCCTACTTTCGAACACCAATACATGACACATGACCTACTTTTAATCTCCAAAATCGCCTTTTATTGCTATGGTCAGTGATATTTTCCACTCAGCAACAATACTATGTGACATAACACCTTGAACAATTCGCTTTTGTTATGAAATTCTTAGTGTGTGCTATGACAAAATAATGCAAGCTGTCGCTTCTGGAAATATTTAATTTACATAATAAGTCCATGTGTGTTTTCGTGATTGTGACATCGACGCAAACACACGCGTTGGGGTGTCGTAGGTTTGTAGGTCACATCGTAAAAACGCAGCGGTTACACTTTTTCTAGGGTACACATATTTCATTAGACTATACTTGTTTTGCGTCGTCATGTAGCTATAGGTCTTTGTTGTAAAGCTCGATCGTCTCGATTAGGACTGTTGCCACTTATACCAGTTACCAGCCTTGCCATTCCGTAAAACTTTAGCTTGTGTGGCTGGCTATGGCTTATTATCGCCCAAACAATTGTTAGATATTGCCATCCTATGTCCGAATTGACATTACCTATCAAAATAATTTGTGCTTCTCTTTGGAATAGCCATAATGTTCCTCTAGAAATCAAAGACGCTACGAATTTCAATAATAAAATCAAGAACTATTTGGTTAACATTTCAGTTGAAATTTATTGTTCATATACTAATTTATTGAGATACTACAATATGTTTATTTATATAGCACAATAATGGTATGGTATGGTAATGGGGATGGTATGATTATATCACATTTAGCTTATATTATTTAGTGTTGTAATGAAGGGAATCGGGCATAAGCTGAGTATAGCAGTCATGCTGTGGGGCCAAGCCCTCTCTAATTCTCTTCAAAAGTTCACTATCTGTGTATATTGATTTGTTAAAATAACTAACAAAACAATATTATATAATATATTGTAATAATATTTGTTACCAAACACGATTGCTTTTAAACTACCTTTGCGTTGAACTAAATACATGAAAACGATATCTCATGCGATATACCATTACTTATATTATACTGGCGAAAGGAACATTGAAGTTTCTCAGATAAAAACAAAAAATAAAACATCAAACGAAACTTAGGCTTTTTATTTATTTATTGTGTACTTCATTGTGTTATGAAAATAATTCATAAATTTGGAAAATATTACTACCGAAAACAAACTAAAAGTATAATATTATATAACACGTATAATATTTAGGAACAATACAGTTTCCTGCCGCAAAACACAACGAATACAGCACGAACTGTAACTCTAATTCCACGGTACCACCTTAATTCTTATTTTCGGCAACTAGTTCTACAATCGTATTTTCTTGTAACTGATTAACTGATTTTTATTGCTGTTGCTGTTCCTATAATGCTCTCCGAGAGAACGAGTGGTGGTAGATGAGGGTGATGAACCAATTTCAAAAACCTCATGGCTTATGAATCGAGCTATGAAATATAGCATTTATATTCTGAATATTTCCCCATTAATTTTTCCAATCTGCATTTTGTAGCATTAAATTTTTTCTTCTTTCCACCAAAACCCCAATGTGGAGAGTTTCTTGTTTTTTTAAATGGGGAATGAATTCAAATGCTTTATATAGGAACATTTTAATTCAATGTAGTCACTTTAAAAAGTTAGAATCAATGCTAAACCAATTCTCAATTGGTATATAGGGAAACCTTATTTTCAGTAAATTTAGCATTTTGTAGCGTTTTCAAGAATTTATACTCACTGATTTAGCATCAATAACCTAAACGCTAAATTTTCATGCCTCTACTTATGAACCATCCATACCCTATGCGGGATTCGAGCTCTCGTCCCTGTGGCAATACGCTTCGGACCTGCGCCCCAATCGCACGAGACTTTCTCAACTTGGTATTGCAAGCGAGGGAATTGAGAGCAGGGCGAATGTTTTCCGTATTTCCATCTATTTGTTATTTATCTTGAACCTGAATCAAACGACCAAACCATAATGTTTGAGCTTAGTTCCTAAAGTCTTGTGCGCCAAGGAGAGTGAGTTCAAAACCCGACAATCTTACAAAGCACATACTGTCATCCATCACCTACAACAAAATATCCACTCGTGTCCTCGAATAGCTACACCACATTGACATAGTTGTCAAACCACACTCATAATTGTGAATTCGCTTCACTTCCGAACGGACTTGCCGGGTTCTCTCTGGGAAGTACACGTGTCAGAAAGTCCCCCCCCCTCTCCCCCCTACACACACAAGTCTGGCGTTGCGCATGTCGTACCCTTCGTAAAACTTGTAAAATATGACCGTAGGGAAATACGAAATTCAATACGATGTTTACATATAAGGCAATGTTACAGGCCACTACTCGACCTTTTCTTTATTTTTCCACTTGCGTGTGGTCATTTACATAAATCCGTGGCGTATTAGCTTCGTTCGCCTGTGAGTTGCCTCGAACGTTAGCTGTCGGGTAGCCCAGTTATTGTCAATACAGAGTACTTCAACAAAACGTCGAAGTTTATGTGTTTCGTTATGCTTTATTTGATAATTTATGATGTTTCGTACGGATGCCTGGTACACAAGTCAACTAGACTCGGCGAGACACGCGTCAGGTCAGATGACTAACTAGGTGATAGGGGTTTGTGAAGGGATGTTCGGGAGGACTGATTCCTACTTCGGAAAACACTTCCATTCAGATTGCCCGTGTCGGGGTTCGAACCCGCGTCCGTCTCACGCGTTACGCGCGGAGCAGTGCCACCTGTGCCGGTTGGCCTTGTTTCGTGAAAACTTCTAGAAGACTCTCAGTTCGTTCAATAAGTTATATCAATTAATAATGTGACATTACCGCTTGTCAGTACAGTGCTATGAATATGAGAACTTAGAGTTAATAGAACTGAATAGGATAAGGTACTATTGTCGCCTAGGACTTGAGTAACTAAGCTTTATGATGAGAATTTGACAGGTGTTATGGATGCCGTGGCCCAAGCTTATACCCTGCACACGACTATGAAGAAACATTTAGTTTATTTAACAGTAACTGTGCAGAGAATAAGATGATTGGAAATTTCCAATGAACTGACTAAAAATAAAACGTTTTATTAATTTATGCCGTTCTAAAATTTGGCATACTACCGGTATAAGGCCCGTGTTACATAGAAATGTAAAAAATCATTATTGTGTTTGACTGTAAATTAATTGTTGATGTTTTCCCGTTAAGAATGACTGAATAACATTAATTTAATAACGATATTCCGAAATAAAATGTTTGAATAATTTCGTTAGTGTTGTCTGAAGTCACAAGACTCAGCCTGTGTTCTCACGTGAGCAACGCTATACTACGTACTACTTTCATATCAGCATAACAACCAAATCAACACTGCTGCAGTCTTACCACCCTCAGAAGACAAAACAACTTTACGAGTTACAGATAAGAATAACGACTTCGTCAACGTGAAATGCACAGAATCGAAAACAAAAATGCTCACCTCAAACTTTCCCACAGCTTCTCTCGTGGGATCTTAAGCCAGGTCAAGTTCGGGTCAGGCTATTCTCTAGGAATCCAGATTGCAACATTCGCAATAATTCTTTGAGCTTTATCAAATCACGTTAGATAACGGTTTAATAACAGCATCTTGAGATGCAGCCGCAGTTGCCGAGAGATAGAATATGCAACCATAGATTTCGCTGCTGTATTTTGTACACATTAATAGCTAGTTTGTGTTATTATTTTTGTGTAATTTATTTAACAACGTACAAACAATAATATTATCGGCCAAAACAAACTCACTATAGAGCAAGCCCATGCACACATTGCAGTTTACTAAAACCAATGTATTATTATGAAAGTAAATAATAATGATAATAATTGATGATAATTAACAATAAGCAGTAAAGTTATTAATGAATTGTACAAATACTGTTTATTATATTGTATGCAATTGTTTAACCCTTTATAGGGCAAAAAGGTGGGACCCAAAATTTTGCTTTCTTCCTTTGCAACTTGAAATTCATGATTTTTTTAAGATTTTTTTTCCCTTGATCTTCCAGGAATAAAATGCTGATTTTGGATTCCAAATCGACATCAAAGTTGAAAAATAATCCAAAATTTATTTATTTAAAAATTACATCAAATTTGAAAAAAAATCCAAAATTTTTTTTTGGGAATTTTTCTTTTTTTTTCCCATTTTTTTTACACATTCAAATTGAATCTACTACAGGCAAACAAAATATCCGGGACATCCCGGAAATGTGTGTATTTTTGTGTTTTGATACACAATTTGTTTTTTGAACCATTACAAAAATTCTTCTAATCATTAGAATTGAAAACGGAAAAATTCTCTTAATTCAGAACGAAATAAGGCAGCTTTTTTACCCGGGTTAAAAGGATGGAAAACTGGTACATTTAATTATGTAGATTTTGAAAATAAGTGGTTTGTATACTTACCAGTAACCTATAAAGGGTTAAGCCAGGTTGTAATTTTTTGTTCTCCTGTATAAATTTTACAAGCACGGATACGAGAGTATTAAAAAGAGGAAACAGACCGTCGGAAAAAAATACAGAATAATTGTTTTCGCAGTGCGTTAATATTTTTGGTGGAGGTGCCGGGTTGACAAATGTTGATTTTGGTTGTTGTCTGTTCTCACATTGAGTTAAAGTGGAAGTTCCAGTTCGAATTTTAAAACTTTCTGGGGGGCTTAACTCACCCCCCTTTCCTTAAAAGTCACCAAATTCATTCGGTATAATCCTTTTTGAAGTACATTGCCTCAAATTAAAAAAAAACTCATCTCAGTCGAACGTCGTGTTGGTTTTTATCGTGAAACTTGTCACATGCACAGACGAATGGACAAAAATAGGCTTATATGGAAACAAAATAAAACGAATAATTAGATGAGCGTAGCGAGCGAAGCGAAGATTCCATTCTACTACACTGGAGAAAAAATTCCGGAATGTTTTTTTTTTCTTTTTTTCTTTTTGTATTTTTGTCTGTTTGTCCACACGGTTCCGGCTAAACCGATACTCCGATTGCGATGAAATTTTATGGAGGCCTTCGAAATCTCTGAACTTAGAACTGCCACGTTTTTGAGCGCAATCGAAAAATTATTTCTCATGAAAATCGAGATTTTACGATTTTTTTCTTTTTTAAATCAATTCTTTGCCTTATAACACCAACATGCTTTATCCGATTGTAATGATTTTTTCACAGAACCTTAATTTTTTGAATTAATATATTCGTTTGAAATTTGAGTTCAATCAAATAATTATTTCTTATGAAAATCGAAATTTTACGATTTTTTTCTTTTTTTAAATTACGATTAACTAAAAAAAAATAAAAATAAAAGTTTATTTTTAATTTAATTTAAATAAATTTTAAAAAAATCTTCAATTTAGTAATGCTTTTTTCACAGAACAACAGAAAATCCGCATAACACTTAGCTACTCAATGCACCAATTACGCTCATCCAACAACGCGGCGGGACTTAAGCGTTTTCCTAGTTAAATTAATAGTTAATAAAATAAAAATACCACCACTAGTCGAGGTGCACCGAAACATAATAATTTACACAGTCCATACCAAACATAAATAAGTAGGTATTAATCGCAAACCGACCCGATGTGTTATTGTTTACTTAGTTACTAAAGAAGACAGAAAAGGCTGTAGAGCACGTCAATAGTAGCCAATTTTTTTTGGATCTTAATCCTCCAAGGTTAAGGGGCATATAGATCGTCCCATTACGGAAGAGTTTTGCCGATGGGACCTATCTCGAAAAACATGAAGTTTGACAATTTTTTCGGGTCATGGTGGACCCAATAATTTTGCTGTTAATTTCTTAGTTCATAACTAGTTAGCCTGAATGAAATATATTTTTTAATTTAGTAGGTGAATACCCCTTAATTAAAGCATGCCAATATTTTGACAGCTCTTAGCAATTCGCTCTTGAACGTTTCGTCGGGGAACCCCTTCCCTTTGACTACCTCCCCGACGGCGACGACAAAGACAACACGGACGGATGATGACACAGACGGAGACGACCACGACGTGGGGGAACCCCTGACCTCCCCATATGCTTGTGGCTGGTTCTGACCAGCACAGGCCTGTCCACCCCTTGTCCCCCCGCGTCATCCCTTACGTCCCTCCCTTCGTCTCGATTAGCCAAGTTGCATAAATATGAGACGTAAAGCAATATCCAATCAAAAAATCAAATAAAAGTGGTATTATTACTTCGCCGAATTTTATTGAGAGATTGTTTACTATTTTTTTGAACTGGTTGTTCGTGCATGTATTGGTGGAAATTGCAACATTCGGCTGCACAGAATAATTCAACTATTCGCGGTTAAAACCTAACCAGGTAGCAGCACGGTCGTATGCCAACATGGCCGTCCGAAGGCAGATAAAACACGGGCTGCATAGGGAGCAAGTGTGTTTTTCATGCTTTAAAACATAATATTTCATTGTAAGCGTCAGTTCTGGAAGTATTTCTACTTACCAGTACTTGGGTACGATGGGGTAGGACAATCACTATATTTTGTAACCCTCAGCTGCAAAATAACTAGCAAAATAAGGAATTTTATCTCGTAATTTGGAGACGTGTATTTTCAGTAATTTTAACTTGATGGCAATACCGCGAATTTCTTATGATTATTGGCCTTTACTTAGGCCTATATGATGTGTAATATAATATTATATCACAGGTTATTTATTCTCCCCCCTCCCCCGGAAGTAATTTTTTGCGGTTCCTCGCGAATAAATTATCAAACTTGATCTGTTATTAAATTTGTGTTTCGTCACACCATTGAAACTTCTTAAAACATTGTCTCACATTTAAAAAGCCCCCCCCCCCCCCCCCAATGCGGCTAAAAATTTAAAGTTATAATTTATATATAGATGGCACCGGCCTTCACTAAACTTTATATAATAGGCCTACTATTATTAATACGCATAGTTAACTAATTATATTGCGCCTAGTTAAGTCCTAGAATTGTTTTGTTGTTGTTTTGGTTGAGATTATGAATAATATGAACCCATAAATAATTAAGTCTATGCATAATTATTTGTTGTTCACGACAGCAGTTGGTACAAATCTCTTGGCATAAAGGAATAAAAAATCAAGGTAGGATAGTTTACATTCAATGCACTGCACAAATTTAAAAACTATAATTATTTATGGACATATATTATTAATAATAAATAATAATTACAAAATTCCATATTATATCTATACCAATTATCAATTACACCTGAGACTTGCATAATATACTATGGTTTACAGTATATTTGGGTTTAGAATGTTGAACCCAAAGACGGTACATAGCTCTTAGCCCGATTTGGCCCTATACCGCCTACAGCACATCATTGTAACAAGTTAATTACCATTATGGTTTATCGTTTATCGGTTGGTGGTCAGGCGCGTCGGAACGTTTTGAAAGTTGGGGGGGGCAAATCCGTTAGTAGATTTTGCAGGGTATAGCTAGGGTCTAGGGCAAAGCCCCAGCAGCCGGAGGCCCCTTTCGCCGAAGGCGAAAAAAATTTCACTATACTACAGTTATTTCGTCATTTTTTAACTGCACTCGGACTCTGTAAACGATGTTTTACATAAACTATCTGCGATCTAAAAACTCAAAAAATTAACGTGAAGTGGCCCATTTTAATAAATTACAACACAATTTTTTATGTAATGTCGAAGCATACAGGCAAACATATTTTTGTTTTACCCTCTTCTTTAAAAAAAATACTAACTGAACGCTGTTTAGTACGTTTCATATTTAAAATTACGATATCAATTTAATCTATACTACTAATCTATTTAGCACTATTAAAAACGAAACTCTACACACACATTTACACTTTACTTTACTTTACTTTACTTTACACTTCATACTACACTACTTACACCACAGATAATAGACTACACTACAGATAATAGACTAGGAATAATCTTCCCACTTGCCACTTCGCAATAATCAAAGTCACTGCACCACTCCAAAGATGACAGAACGCATAAGATGCGACACGAGCGAAACAAATCCCAACTTTCGTCTGCCAATAACTCTAGCAAATCATTCAAAGGGATGTTTGGATTAGACGTGAGTCTGAGGATGTGTCTGAATTATGGTCCAAGTCCAGGTGTAGGTCCAAGTCCAACTCAATGTTAAAGTGCTATACTAGCCTACAGTAGAGCTGCCTGCCGGGCAAAGTCAACACTACCTAAAGTTAGGTTAGGTGTGCATTCGATAGTCCTTTGTAAAGTATTTGTTTATTAAAAGTATTTGTACATCTAGTAAAACCAATTAAATACGTGATAAAAACAAACAAAACGTAAATGTTCACCTTTATTTAACAATTCATTCATTTATTGTTTCTCTCGTTGTCGCGGACGGCCATTTTGAATCGGACCTAAAACGAGTGTACACTTTCGATTGCTCGATCTATTTGTCGACTTGGACCAAGAATGGACCTAGACTTAGACTTTTCAGACAGTACTTTACACGCCATCGACAGATAATCAGTACCTAACTACGTTGTTAGACGTGGACTTGAATTTGGACCTAGACCTGGACCTGGACCTAGACTTTGAATAATTTTCAGACACACCCTGATGGACCTGGACCTAGACTTACGTGTCCACTGAGTGACCGGCACCCAATACAAGACGGGTAGCAGGTTATAAAGATAGGATAGACGGTTCATGCATGGGGTACGTTAGCCAACCTAACATTCCTGCTATGTTGGGTTGTTTCTTCCTGGAAACGAATTGTTGATAGGATCATCCGACGTTACTTTCCTTAAAAGTAGAGTAGAAATCTTGATTTTTCAACTCTAAAACCTGCCCCCCTATGCCCCCATGGCATAAAAGTTAGGGGGGGCAATGCCCACCTTGCCCCCCCCTGTTCCGACGCCACTGTTGGTGGTATCCATGAAACTGATGAAAGTTGTGAAAAATGTGTCTCAAGGAATAGGAATAGAACCGACGATAGAACTCCCATCTAACCCACAGTATTGCACGGAATAATATACACATTCAGACTTTTTGTTTCTTTACGCATTACAAAATTGTGTATTACTAATTTTATGACCTTTCTTGCTTGCTAAATAATAAACATGATCGAGTAAATTCTTTCTGGAGTTGACCGTGACGCTACAATATTGCATTGGTTTAACATTGAATGCCGCCATGCAGCCGCCCGGTATCTGCCTTGGAGCAGTTCTCCACTTGACCACCAGATGTCAGCCACTTTGCTTTTAAACGCGAATAGGAGTCAATCAAATACATCGAAATAGAGGTCGGATTTCCTAGATTTCATACGAGGAAACATAGAGAAATGACTTGATCTCAGTTATTTTCAATTCATCAAAATTACCAATGGTCCACTACACTAAAAATTAAATGCCTTTGTTTTGTATGAAGTAACCATGCACACATAGGTGTCCGTAATCTTCTCATGATTAATAAGTGTATGGACATGTTGTATCTTAATCAGTCAGCCTCAGCAGACTTTGTGTCTACGACTTGCGATGTTCCAAGGACCAGGAGATAATACGCCTGCTGGTTAGTGTCAACGACATCGAGTTCTTAGACATTGTGTCTGGAGTTAACTTTGCAGGTCACTCAGTGGAGAGGAGAAGGCATTATGAACTAGTAAGAATGCTCATTACTGCAGAATATCGTGCAAATACGACATCCGAACCTGAAAACTTCCGAAACAAACCAACCATTATCTGGATGTGTGAGTCCGAACAAGTCCCATAAATACTGAAAATAAGTTTTGTTACTGAGAGAGTAGTTTCTAATTGTAAATGTATCTAGTTTTTATTTTAAGGGGAATCCCTAGACCCAAATATGATTTCTTAAGAATGCAGTAAAAACGTCTGAAAAGTAAGTAAAATGTAAGAGGGGCATAATAAATGAGCGGAATATTTTTTTGAATTTTTTTTTACGGGAACATAACCTCAGAATCAACAATTGTATTCAAATTACTGGAATCAGTTGCTCAAGTTCAAAATTGAATTTTGAGCAGCGGTTTTTTGTATATTGTTTCTACACTTCTTTATCCACAACCTAAATGAAAGGATTTTTAGATTTATATGGTTTGTTGCGTTGCACAATTTTTTTCGCCTGCCGGTACAATTTCAAATTATGTACCGTTTAACGGAAAAAAATCGTGCACGCCAGAAACCATATAAAACCAATAATACTTATATTTAGGTTGTTATATAAAGGAGTGGAGAAATAATATACAAAAAACCGCTGCTAAAATTCAATTTTGAACTTGAGCAACTGATTCCAGTAATTTGAATACAATTGTTGATTCTGAGGTTATGTCCCGTCAAAAAAAAATTCAAAAAATTATCCGCTCTATTATTACATGCCCCTATTACATTCTACTTACTTTTCAGACGTCTTTACTGCATTCTTTAGAAATCATATTTGGGTCTAGGGATTTCCCTTAAGTTATTTCAATTCACTTTCCATATTCTTATGTTGTTTACTACGAAAGAGTGAAAAGCTTGGCTCAACTTCTATATCTCACAGCATTCACAGCCGAAGACTTGGCTGCCGTTTTTTTTTTTTTTTTACAATTTTTTGTATTTGTGAGTATGTTGTTTACTACAAGCCTTACTGATTCAATTTCCACCATCGCAATAAACCGACGGTGTTGGCTCGGGCGCTAAGCGTTCGACTCTGCTTCCGGAGGTCCCAGGCTCGAATCCCGTTGAGACCGGCAATCCTGAATGAAGGTTTTTCCGAGGTTTTCCTCAGTCGTTAATGCGAATGCACGGGATTGAATCCTCTTAAACAGCCCTCGAACATCCCTTCATTGTCCTAGTTGCAACATACCTAGTTCACCTGAAGAGGGGCATATTGCGCCCTATAACAGGTTTAATTCCCACGATAAAAAAATCGCAATAAAATGTTTTCTATGATTCTATAATAGTTGCAGTTTCCTCATATTTCATAATTGTATTATTACCTTCACAACACATGGGTGCCCAAAATATGTATTAGGCCTACATTGTGTAGGCCAATATGCACCAACGGTGAATAAACAAGCGCGGGTGCGGGAGTCACAGAAGAGGGAGGTCTCTACTTAATTTACAGAACAGAACAGGATCGATGAAGAATACGAAATAAAATAGTAATATGTTTCTTTAAATTGTTCAAATATCGTTGTTGGTGGAGGTGCCGGTTATTTACATTAACCCTATTTGACGCTAGCCCTGTTCCATGACTCCCAGGTTCACTAAACACATTCTGTATCATCCTAGTTGAAGGGCAACCGCATGTCAACCGAGGTCTTGTTCTGATTCTACCGTGAGGCATGACACGTTCTGATTCTACCGTGAGGCATGACACGTACGCGCAGACGGACGGACGGGCAGAAAAGTGACCATTTTGGTAATCTTGCTCCCTAATATCTTCAAAAAGAATGTTACTTTCAGTCGAAGACACCTCGAATAATATTCAAAACAAATATGTTGATGGAAAACACCAAGTACTGTGATTTTATACTCACATTTATTTTTTATTTTAATTGATCTAAAATTCTTGAAGGTGAAATAGCTTGTATAAAATAATGCGATATGTCTCCAATTAATCATTTCAATAATAAATAGAGCAAGTAGACGTGATGGGCATGGATTACTAGTTAGTGTTTGCATTATTTCCTTGTGCAAACTTCATTGTTGCAGAAACACGTTGGTTTGCGTAAACAGTGGGCCACCATCTTTCGAAGGTCGAATTGAGAGACCTTTTAGAAACTGCGTTAACATCCCGACCTAAAAACTAATCCGATTGGCGTAATAATAACCGCGACCGTCCGACATTTGCAATCTTTCAATAAATTGACACGAGGTGTACGTCCAAGCAGGGCGTCAGATTCGCGCTAGCAGCTGTAGTGGCGAGCTTACGCCAGCAGCCCTGGTTAGCCGAGTCAGCGCGGCTGATAACACCGCAATGTAGGGCACACTGCCCGGCACGGTCGTCGCGCGCGCACACCACACTATAGCATGCTTTGCTTTGTTTAGTTAGACTTAGACCAGCCAAACAAAAACATATTGTATTACATACAACTCTATTTGGGCTTTTTATCAAATACTATAAGCATTATTACAAGCGCTGTAAGACGAGGCGCGAAAATCGCAATATTATTATATTATGGTAAACAAGAGCAGAGACGTAACTTAAATACGCAAAAAACAGCATGTGGTAAATGATAACCAAAATAAAATGAAAACAAATTAGTTGTTTACAAACTCGCCGTACATGACGTAAACAAGGGTATTTGTTGAACAAAAATGGTTGCCAATAATATTGACAAACTTTCAAATCGAAACAAGTCGGTAATCACAGAAGATAACATAACACTTTATTTTATTAATAATTAAGAAACTTTTACTTTGATCCCTCCAAGCTGAAATACAATACCTGTTCGACCTGTAGTTACGAAGTCCCCCCCCCCCCTCTCCTAAAAGACCGTGCGCCCTGGGGCAGCACTCGACCTCTCAGCACCCCCTGATAATATCCCCCCCGGCGCTGGACCAGGGAGGTCGTACTCGCTCGTAGTGCGAGTGAGAGGAGAGGGCTGTGGGATCGCTTACAGTTAAAAGGCTGTGTGCGCAACCTGGAGACGTACGTCGTTGCTAGGGTCATGGCCAGTGGCCAGATAAACAAAGAGGTCACGCGCACTTATAATTAGGAGTAACCTGAGAGCGTGCAAGGATATCGAGTAGGGGATAAACGCAACTTGCTCTCATATCAGATTGACGCAATGATATTACGTCATACTCATTTACGTGCGTGTTTCATTTGTGCGGATGAATGGGACGTTTTGAAACAATGTTATGATGACTTCTCTTACACCAAATCCTTTGAATTGTGTTAAAATACTAGTCCTTTAAAATAAGAAAGTTCGAAAAAGTACTTAGTCAAAACGTTTACTATTTCGTTCCCGTTCCTCTTTATTCCTGGAAACTCACAAGTTTTTCGAAATGAGCTTAGGTTCTCTATAATTCCTTTAAATTTATTTATCCATAGTTTGTAGAATATTACAAAAGGGAAAAAATCGTAATGGCTTCCATTTCCTGTCCACATTAAAAACTTAAAAAGTGTTTAAGTACTGATGCAATATTGAGGTATTGATTTTTTTTATCTTTACTGCCGTATAAGCGCCGGGTTACGGAATGCAAGGATATTTTAAGGAACGTTTGATTCGAAGTAGTAGTTACCCACAAAATAGTAACTTTTGAACTTACATGCTGCTGGAAAAGTAAAGAGATCCCTGAAAAGGAACTTGTTTCCGGAATCGCGTTTCTATAACGTTTCTTCCCCAAGGCTGTAAAGTACTCTATCTTTCTCGTACCTTAAAGGGGTATTCACCACTTAAACTAGAAAAATATATTTAATTTAAGCCAACTAGTTATGAATTTACAGTCACAAAAAATGGGTCCACCAAGACGGAAGACCATTTTTTTACAAACTCGGTAATTTTCAAGCTTGGTCCCATCGTCAAAAATTTGAATTCCCATAGCCTAACAAATAACATGGGGACAATCTTTATGCCCCGTGATCTAGAAAGATTTTGGTCCAAAAAATATTGGCCATTACTGACGTACTCGACAACCTATTCTGTAAATCCGCTGTTTTATTTTTGTTATTTGGTGAAGTGGTTTGGTCAAAATACGCTGATTACCTAGAAGGGGTGTGATTTCGGAATGCATATCATGCGTGTCTAGTGTATAACTGTGCACAGTTTCAAGACACAATTTACTTATTGGACATTTTATACTGGGGTGCTCTAGTATCTATGTTTAACTAAAAATAAGCAGGTTAAAGACGATTTCAGGAAATTTCAGGATCAAAAGGCTTAAAAAAGTCGTATAAAGTAAGTCACAAGATATTGTTTTAACATTCATTTTTGTGTATGCTAAAGATGTTGTGTTAAAAACTATATTTTGGTGTAATTGTCCCTTTAAAATATGTTGTAATTTTGATACAGAATACTACCAAGGGAATAATACACAAAGGCGTTATCAGAGTTGATGGTCTCAACTGGACGACATGTAGTGTTTTTCATATTCACATTGTATCTCTCTCAGACCCTCATCGTCAAGATTGTTATCGTTGCCAATAAAAGAAAAGTGACTCATCGCCGTGTTAAATTTATTTTGACGTTTATTATTATTCTAAGGGAGGGAATCTCCACTATATGCATTACTTTTCAAAAAGTCCGCCCGTCTGTGCAATATACTAGGTCTTACGTGAAAACTGAACGATATTTCAATTGACATGCGTGTGTTTTAAATTTCCCTTCAACATGGACGACGCAGAATGTGTTTGCTGACCCTGGCGTCAAGAGGACGACAAACCCGGCACCTCCACGCAGAATGTGTTTGCTGACCCTGGCGTCAAGAGGACGACAAACCCGGCACCTCCACGCAGAATGTGTTTGCTGACCCTGGCGTCAAGAGGACGACAAACCCGGCACCTCCACGCAGAATGTGTTTGCTGACCCTGGCGTCAAGAGGACGACAGACCCGGCACCTCCACGCAGAATGTGTTTGCTGACCCTGGCGTCAAGAGGACGACAGACCCGGCACCTCCACGCAGAATGTGTTTGCTGACCCTGGCGTCAAGAGGACGACAAACCCGGCACCTCCACCAACAACGAGAGTCGAGATTCAAGATTTGAGAAACCAAAGAGTCGTTAATGTTTTTCTTCCTCTTCGACGATCTGTTGATAGTAGTTTCTCTTCCTCTTCTGGGTTCCGTATCTGCGCTTATTTGAATGTATTTTTCGTGTTATGCGCTATATTTGCTACGATGCTAGATTTGCTTTGATGGTTCAATTTGAATAGTCCGAAAAAATATTCTGGATCATAATTATTAAAAAGTAAATAAATATATTCAATAAATAAAGTTTTGCTATAATATCTCAGATATATAAATTATTGAACGACTTACTATTTCTTCAGACACATCTTTTATCTCTATAAACAACGTACTAATAACTAGTTTTAGAGAAATTGTTTCCAACTTTCTTAACAATAAGCATTGTCTCGGCGATAACCTTTGTTATCACGTACGTAATTGCTGCGTATATAACTAACGACAATATCTAAATCGTTTTCAAGACTGTTTTATTGATGAAAAATGATGCAATCGAACTCTCCTTGCACACACAGTTTTATACGATCGTTAAAGTAGTTCAAGCTTGTTAGTTTTCTCTACTCGTCAATGTCTCCAATATTTTTCTAAATACCTATACTAGTAAATTGTTTATAGTAATAAAATTTAATGAATTGATTTGCCACCATTGTTTTCCTGGCGCACGAGACAGGCAGCCATGGGACCATTGTTGTTAACAATACCGCGAGTGCAAACACACGAGCTGCCATTGTGCGGCCATGGAGTGTTTTTTCTAACACAATAAAACGCCTTGTGAAATGGCCGCACTGTTTTGTAAACTAGCCGATAGCGATATCTTAACTAGCCCCGATATACTCTGAATGGCGATTGAAATTATAAGTTAGTATTAACTTCAGATGTGCAGTAGTATAAGGCCAAATAGTTTAATAAATATTCGTTAGAAGTGAACAAAATCATACAATTTAAGTATGGTCTACCGAGGCATTTTAAAAATTATGGATTTCATAGGAATTATAAACGTAACTATACTAACTTTGTATAGGCATAGGCTTGTTTTACAAAATATGCCTAGGCTATACATACTTCCCCGAACCAAATTGATATCAGTATGTATAAAATCTTTGAGTTTCTTTTATACTATAAGATAGCACATAGTTTAACATAAGCTTCCGTATCTTTTTCAATTAAAGTATAGGAATATACGTGTATGTATATTGTAGGCAAACTGCATCGTTAAATATTGTTGTTCATTGATAAGATATTGTCAATATTACCTGTTGAAGTTCAACTGTCGTAAAACAGTACATGTTTGTACTAAACAACATTTTGAATATGATGGCAGTTGGCAGTGTTATAACTTGATGTTTATAATCTTGTTCACGGCAACGATTTGTTTCAGGATAACTATTTTGTAAAAAATTATTATTGTAGATTAATAATTTATTTATTGGTTTAACACTCAAATACAGCATTGATATAGTTGTTATAATACCCATCCTCCTTGTCTTGATGTTACTGAATTGGCTAATACGAGCTTGTATTTTCTTTTAAAAAACTTTGTTGTTAAATTTGTCTCTTTAAAACTAAGTATGCCTAACGCATTGATCATGGTGAAATGAAAACAGATTCTCGTAATATTTGCCGGAAGGCTATTTTCTTTTTATTTAGTAAACTATACGTAGGCCTTTATCGATATATCCATCCTCCTTGTCTTGATGTTACTAAATTGGCTAATACGAGCTTGTATTTTCTTTTAAAAAACTTTGTAGTTAAATAATTTGTCTCTTAAGTATGCCTAACGTATGATCATGGTGAAATGAAAACAAACAGATTCTTGTAACATTTGCCAGGAAGGCTATTTTCTTTTTATTTAGTAAACAATACGTAGGCCTATATCGATATTCAATTCGGTTGTAAAGGAGCCCACAGCTGTGTTGACGTCAACGATAAAACTGCCAGTCTTAAATTACACGATAACCAGACCATAACTGTATCAATTACTCCAATGTATTATGATACAATCTTTAATTACTACCCACAATATTTAACACTTAAACTAATCGTTCAAGTAATATCGTTGGTAATAATAATTTGATTGTTGAGACTTGTACGGCAATTAGAGTTTTATTGGCAATCACATTGTAATCACATATCGCTTTGTGTGTTAAACTTGAGCGACTAAAATATCATTAACAAGCGAGGTGTTAATTGCGAAGGACTTGTTAGTATTAACAACCTTTTAAACATATGTTAACATAAAGAAACGTGTCTGAATAATATACAAAGAAATGACAATAAAAGAAATGCTCAGCTAAAAATTAACGTACTCATCAACAAAGTTACAATATCGTAATCATCTGGGTTTATCATCTTATCCAATACTCTAAAAGTATCCCTCTTCAAGGATCTAGAAGAACTTAAGCTCGTTTTATGTAACAACGGATGGGCACCACTAATATGATGCGCTACACATCATGTGCAATCTATTTTTTCTAAACAATTGAATGTACTCTATAACGGTTATACCGCGCGCGTATTAAAAAAAACAAACATGCACGTCAGACTTAAGGATGATGACGAAAATCCCACCTTAGATCCATGCCCAGTGGTCATCCCGGAACTGTCACGCGGAACATAAGAACCATGGTTTACCAGACCAGCGCCTCGACCACGGTCAACGCTGTGGTAGGATACGAGCCATCTAGAACATAGGTCGTGGGTTCGAATCCAGTACAATGAACTTATGTTTCATCTATAATAGCATGACGTCGGTACAAGGATTGGAAGTTTCCTCAGCAAGCGAATATAAAAACTCAACGTTGCCACGTATACTCAGTATTTCCACGTGGAATTGTGTTCGCAACGTTGCCAATTAGCCGCGCAAGGTTGTGCGCTCCCTGTGGGAGGGGGCGCCCCCTCAGAGCGTGGGTGGAAGCATCTCTACGCTGTGTTTTGCAACTCTTACCAATTAGTTGCTCCGACTCTTCAAAGCTTCTCCAGGTAATTAATATCGGCGAAGAAGTTTGTGTTTCGTTTCGATTCGAAAACATGATCGGTAACTGAAGACATGAGTGGACTTGTTTATGCCCCTGGGCTCCTTGCGATCTCCTCCCTAGTCCCTTGCTTCTTTTGTTTAGACATGCATCAGGTAAACAAGCTTGTAGTCGCTCGTTCTCGGAAACCAAAGGGAACCACCGAACGGGACATTCGGCGAAATTAAAACAAAAATAACATTCGTAAATTGGAGATAATTTGGCAACGTTTCCTACAACATTACTGATAAGAATTGGCTAAACTTTGGTTTCTGAACGACTGACCTGTGTCTTCGTAATACGACAGTTTATATAAACTAGTCGGAGAAACAAAAAATACTACAGGAGAATTCTACAAAATAGTAAACACTAAGCAGAGCTACAGATAACATGCGCCAAAATGTTTTATTTTCACAAAACAATATAACGTTACACGTTGTTGCCGACCCGATAGGCTTAGACACACAATCATAGTATACCTTTACCTGTTTTAGACGGGGTTATGGAAATACTTTATTTTTTTAAAATTAAGTAGATATTGGTCTTATACACTTGGTAAATAAAATAATACAAATAGTTACACACCAATTGTCCCACGCTGTAGTATTACGCATTCCGTATTGTATTTATTACTTTATTTTTGAATTGTCTTACTTAGTTCCGAAGAGGTTTTTTTTTGTTTAATTTTTTCCCTCATTACATACATATGTTTTTTTTAAATATCTCTTTACAATAAGCTATACATATTTTTATTTTTATGTTAAAATGTTAAAGAGCCCAATGGCTCAGGTAATTTTGTACACACTGTATGCACTGCTGTACCATTATTATAAGTTAAATAAATACCCTAAAAAAAAAACACAGGTAATGAGTATAGGCTTGACAACATACACACAATTATGCACATGTTCTGATAACTGTAACAAGTAGAAGGTAATAATCTTGTAAATTAAAATTAAATTTTTTTTTAGAGTATACCGTACACAGTACACAATCAGTAACATAACTGATTTTCTGGGGGGCATAACATTTAAAGCAGACTTAGCCAACCATGTTGGCGCCGATGAAATAATAATAA
This sequence comes from Sweltsa coloradensis, assembly GCA_024449915.1. NCBI lineage: Eukaryota > Metazoa > Arthropoda > Insecta > Plecoptera > Chloroperlidae > Sweltsa > Sweltsa coloradensis. The sequence continues at coordinate 217,583 of JAMZAV010001523.1, read as the reverse complement.
TAATAATAATAATAATAATAATAATAATAATAATAATAATAATAATTATTATTATTATTGATTCATAGCATCTGTCATAAAAGTTTGCCCCGACTGGGGTTCGAACCCAGAACCTCCGGCTTAACGTGCCATAGCTTTACCATTAAGCTACCGGACCACAGAACAAACCTTACGAAACTGGTAACTTGGTAAAGCTAGGCACGTTAAGCCGAGGTTCTGGTTCGAACCCCAGTCGGGGCAAACTTTTTCGACAACTGCTATGAACAATAACTATGTCCTTAAGCGGGCTTATGCTTAAAAACCTAATATTCATAATAATAATAATAATAATAATAATAATAATAATAATAATAATAATAATAAAAACACCAATATATATATATAAAACTTGTTTATTGTTACGATAAAATAAAGTAATAATGATAAACAGTTTAAAACTTAATATCGAATTTAGACACAAAAGGACTATTTTTTATTACGGAACAAGACAATCCACAGTTAGAGATAAAACTTGGATAGAAAATATTTGATAAATGTTCATACCATTAGAAACTCGATGGCACAAAAATAGAAATTACACTTTTAAATTCAAAACAATAATTTGCATTTCCTTCTGATCGGTATGCCGTTGTTGGACAAGCTATCATGTACAGGAGCTGTCCGTGTATCTGCATCCCCCCCCCCAGCTCCACTTCCAAGTGTTCGATGACTAATGGAAAATGTTCCTTGGCTGCACGGATAAAGCCTTGCCACATGAAAGTGACCACGTGGCATTGGTATTAGATTTGTCGAGTGCGCGAGTTAGGTTCTAATCTCGATAAAAAAACAAATACACAATTGCAATTCGGCATTGTTGGCACGCCCGTATACTATAGCCACACGGTAGGTCGAACCTATAGTGTGGAAAGGCTATGAGATAAATTATGAGGTGACATCAATATAATTATTATCATAACAGACATCATCAAAACTTCGATATTCTTTAGAGAAGCTAGTGAGGTACGTTATATGAGGAGGTGAAGTTTCACAATATTCTTTTACGCGAAATGTAGCGTGAGCTTTATTTCAGACTAAGATATGTCACGTCACGTGCCTATAATGCGATGTGCTAATCGGAATGTTGGTTGTCATGTTGTCGGCTCGAACCACACGGTATACCTAGGCGACCCCTGCATACAAGGGGAACGCAACCCTCAACGCGCTTCCCCGCAGTTTTTGTAATTTATTATTTATTTATACTATGATTATTTTGCAACAACAAAATTTGTACAATTTTGTAATAATTCCAATTCAAAACGTAAAATAGGTAAAATGCGGATTGAAAATAGCTTTATTTCCTAAATAAATAAATTAATAATTATTGTCTCTCTCCTCATATTTATTTGACCATGTTTTAAATGATGAACGTACTTCCTATTCTTCGAGTTAGTTGTACGTAGTTAATTATTCGGGTGATAACACTCAAGTTATTAGTGCCAAGGTTAGTGCCCGAATGATTTTAAAGAAATCAATTGGTAATTTTATTTTCAACATAATGTGAAATAACAATAATTTAAAAAATGATTAAAAACATTGTCATTTACTTGATAAACCATTCATAAATTAAGAGTTCTCTCTTAAGTTTCTACTGCTTCTTCGATCGCAACATGAGTTGAAGTATTAAGTTGTATTGTCCGTATTGAAAAAGGAAAACAATACACAAAATAATTACAAGTCTCTTTAGGGATTCGAACTCTTCGACATATTCACTTGGTTAAATATGGCTACCGTCACGTTCACAGCTCACAATCGTAAGGAGGGCTAAAGTATAAAATATGACACTATTATTAGATTGAAAATGTTATATTTCCAATATGTCAATGCCCATTTAGGTAGGTGTGTTTACAAATTTATATAAAAATATGAAGAATATAAACTCATGCATATTTGGATGCATGGGGGAAATGTCTGGGAGAACTAATCGAATCTGTTCAACTCAACGATCAGCCTTCTACTCCAACCCAGCCCTAAAGCAAGGTGCCTATTAAAATATTTTACTATCGATTATTATAATATGTGGCTATAGATTCAGTATTAAATCGAACTTTATTAGGGATGGTCACGGAAAAAAAACAACATAAATTGATTTGCGTATGCATTCAAAAAACTATTCGTCATATTGAGGACACCCTTCGTTGAGGCCTATTTTATATTGCTGTGCTTTCATATGAATTGTTTGTCAACATTGCACTTTTACAGTGTGTTTGTTTGTTTACACGCAGAGTTACGTCAATAGCCCAGTTATCGAATTACAAATATTGAAATTCGCCGAATAACTGAGATAATAATAAGTAAGTCGCTTATATTCATGAAGAGAGTGATTGCCGCGACACTTGCAGTCGCATCATGAACGCAAGGCCTAGAAAACGTGCTTCGCGCAGCAAGCTAGACTGGCTATTACCAGGAATTGTGTAAATTAATAAGTACCCGGAAATGCTGGGACAGAAATAGTTTGATCTTCATTTTTTCTCCTCGAGTTTCGCACGAGTCGGCAAATATCCAGGGACAAATGTCCAACTAGTACAAGAGAAAACGATGTATGAAAATAACATTGATTTTTACTCGTTTGTTGAGTTTGGACCTAACGTCTCGATTACGCAAAGGGAGAGGCTAAGAGCCCCACGACCATTCCCCAAAACAGAAGATTAAGAAGATACGCAAAGGGCTAATCGAGACTCTGGCAGTTTATTAAATATCTTTTAGTAGGGATTCCCGCTTTAGGGTGTACACATTAGTTTTATTATTACCCCTCTTCAGGCGAATATTGGGTTATAACTTATCAGGGTGGAAGGGTAATTGTGAAGGCTTCATAGTAAACAGATTGTCGAATTGTAGAGCACTCAAATAAAATCATATCCACCATTAAAATCTCTTGGTGCCGACTGCCGAGTGAACATAATTGCAGTCCCTTTGTAAAAAGAGTAAGTCCACCCCCATACCCCAAGGGCCACCAAAAACTTCCTGTATCACCATTTTATTAAATAGCAATGTCAACAAACAATCGGAGGTCGTTTTCGTTTTTTTTTGTAACGCGTGACACACACGGACAAAAAGTGACGCGAAAAGGAGTGATGTGCTCCCTAATATGAACACAGGAATAAGTTTCATCAGCTTATAGAATGTTATCCAATGATAAACACACGGTCAACCTGACACTTTGATAAAATGTTCTTCATATTCTGTGACTACCCTTGGAATATTGTATTGTGATTTCCATATAGGTAACTGGACGTTTCAGTTTCAGAGAACGTGTCGACGAAAAGCGTTGCACATAATTTCAATACGTCAGTTATTGCGTTAGACAAGATTGCAAAAGTTCTAGCTCACTACACTTCTGTTCTGTTGCAATTATGTGATACCTGGAACAGCTAGGAAAGAGTTTTGTTTCGAGTAGAACATCAGAAGTCAGAACATAGCGGTTGATGGTTTCTTTCTTTCTTCTTTATTAATATTTGCTTCTAAATATTGTATTCTCCTCGACGTCTGCTCGGCAGTCCGGGTTAGTGGAGGAACCTATATGACTGTCAAGGTTACACCGTACTAAATGAGTAGGCTACGTGCCGGTACCGGGTCGGGGTTTCCCCTCCTCCCTTTTGTTCATTCACACTTCATCCTCATCTATCACCACTCATCGTCTCTAATAGCAAGTGCATTAATAGGAGACTTTAAGCAATATCCAAACAATCAATGATTGTTAGAACAATGGGTTATAAATATGATTGCGAGAGAGTGACAGAAAGAGCATCTAAGCCAGCTCCAGTAAGTGTGTGTTCAGTGCTCACTGCATGCATGCTCTCCCTCTTTACACATTGATAAATACTTATAAATACAATGTCACTTTCAAACTTTAGGCCTATCAGATAAATATCAATACATATTTAAAACAATCTAATCTAAATCTAAGCTTATAATATCAGAAAGACCTATAACCTACTATTGAAATCCCTGTCCGTGTTTAATTCGTTCGTTTCGTTTTGTTCGTTTAATTCCATAACGTGACAAAACTATATCCCGAATTTCTTAATTTCATAATCGGGAAACACTCCAATAGGTGTAATTAATTTTATGGAAATCAATCCGGAAATTTAAAAATCCACCTCAGCGGGGCATCGATCCCCGGAATGTCATGGCGAATCACTCTGCACCACGAACGACGGATACTGACGTCACGCCGCCGGTGTTATCGCCGCTCTACTGTGGGAGTGACGACGATAGCCGTATTTCTTATATAGGAATTCTGGGCAATCTCTCGCGAACAATTTCTATATTTAGGAACAAAATAGTGTAGTTACTGAAAGTATAACTAGGCCGCTTTGCTAACGCTTTTTCCAGTCGCGTTGATGGATGAGCTTTTATGGTTGATTATCGGCCCAAATATCACGAAAATATCGTTTTAAAAAATTTGGAAAAATCGTAAAAGTACGATTTCTATGAGAAATATTTCTTCAAAGTCTCTAATATCATAACATATAGAATTTCAGTGATTTTAAACGTTAGCATAAAGTTTTATCAAGATCGGAGTAGCCGTTTGCCCGGTCGCAGGCCAAATATCACGAAAATTTCTCATTAAAAATAGAAAAAAAAAAATAGAAAAAGTACGATAATCACAAGAAATATTCGATCGATTGTACCAAAAAACGTGGCAAGTCTAAGTTCGGAGATTTCAAAGGTCTCTTCAAATTTTCATCAAGATCGCATAATATGCCGTTTGCCCGGTAGAGCGCGGAATACAAAAATACAAAACAAACAAAAAACACCAGAACTAATTTTTTGTGAGGTCACTGAAATTGAAGTCTTCGCTTCGCTCATCCAATAAATCACCAGCAAAAAGCATTATGGGAGATGGTCTGGTGTGTGGCGAAATGCATGACTGGGAGACGCAATCCTCAACACACCCTAACATACGGCATTTAGCTCGTATTAGATCCCCTTCTCCCCAAATAATTTACATGTCATAAACCCTTTTCTTAATTTTTTAATTTTATAAAATTGAAACTAAGTAAACATATGAATGGAATTGATCTCTAGCGCTGTAAGAACATCAAAATAATTTTTTTAAATTTTTGTGATCGGGCACACGACAAAATTACACCATCAATATAACTTCAAACTGCAATTACTTCTAGCACCGCGTTCAACATACTCGGTACGGTTATTGTGAGATTAATGTTCAACTGTTTTTCTTGAGTTTACAATAAGAGAAAAAATTGGATTTTTCTAAATCGTGCTTTTTCCGAATGTTTATGTAAGGCTATATAAATACAAAAAAAAACGGAAAACTAAAAAAATGATGTATTTTGCCGATCAGAAAAAGAAAAAATATGTTTAGTGTTTTATTAGTGCCAGGTTTCAATTCCATTCACTATCATTTTACTTAGTTACATTTATTTGAAAATGGAAAAGCAGGGTGGAACAGCCACAGCCTTAACATTGTACCTAAACGATTAGTTGCGTGCAAGTTGTTTTCCCCACACGCGGACCAAACGGTCCCAAAACAAACACCGACCTCGCGAAACCCGCCATAATTGAACTTGGCTTACAATTTCTTTAATATATATTTTTTTAACTAGAAAATAATGGCGTCTATGGCAAGAACTCTATGCGCACTCTGTGCGGCCATTGGAATTCACCAATGCTTCCGTGAGTCCGTGACAGGTTCTGTAAGATACAAGCCGGTTGATAGCGCTCGGAAATTTCACGACCTGCTCCTTATTCTGTGACCTCAACAAGACGACAGTTCCACCTTCTAAACGCTCGACGTTTCCTTCCAGGGTCCGGGTTCGACCCCGGGCACCACCAGTCCCTCGCGCCCAAGGACGAGGACCACGACCACGACCACCAGCACGAGATGAGCATGAGCCGCGTGAGCACCATCATCTCCAACCACCATCAGAGTATGATCAACGCGACGGCCCACGAGACACCTACCAAACACACCGTCACCACGGCAACCATGTGAGTCATCTAGACACCTGTCTGTCCCACATGTTCAAGCTGTTTCGAACCATTTATGTATATTATATTCGCGTGGATAGACAGTGACCAGTAAGGTTGTAGTTGTGTTAATCATCACACACGACACATCTTATCATAAGTCAGTAGCCAGGTGAAAAACAGTGCAGTAGTTAACTGTTCAAGGGGCTGTTACCCCCAAATGTATTTTTACCACATATTGTATAGTATAACATAGCACAATACTGAACTAAAATTATTACAGTTTCTGAAATTATTTCAAAATCATTCCGTGATTTTACACGCATTTTTTAATGAGTTAGTTAATTAGTTAGTTAGTTAGTTAGTTAGTTAGTGTTGTTTTAGGGCACTCAACAACACTAACTTTAAAAAAAGTCGTGTTAAGCTTTTTGATCCTCATATTTGTGAAAATTGGCGTTTTGGCGAACTTAGTAAATCGGCTCTGACTTGTTTTTTTCATTGTTATTACAGCAGAGCACCAATCTAAGATGATCATTTTAAATGTCTGGAATCTGTGCACATATTTGCACTTAAACCCTTCAGTTTTCTCTTCCTCTGTCGACCGCCACCAAAAACTTCCTTTCTCTTATAAGACCCTGATCATTATTGGTCTTGTATTAGTTCCAGTATTGGCTCCAACAGCGCCACCTCATCAACAGCGAGTGTGGCTACAGCATCGTCTTCGTCCGCCGACCCGAACACGAAACCTCCATTCTCGTATGTGGCCCTGATAGCTATGGCCATACAGAACTCCACCCACAAGCGAGCAACGCTCTCCGAGATCTACGCTTACATCACGGGGAAGTTCCCGTACTTCGAGAAGAACAAGAAGGGTTGGCAGAACAGCATCCGTCACAACCTGTCGCTCAACGAGTGTTTCGTCAAGGTGCCGCGAGAGGGGGGTGGCGAGCGCAAGGGAAACTACTGGACTCTGGGTGAGATCAACATTGCATTTTGTTGGTTTGCTTTTCTCTTTGTTAAAGAGTAAAATACGATAAGTGGTCTTCATCACTGTCTTTTTTCATAATCAGTTATGGTACCACTTTTCACTTGTGCACCAGGTAGCCATGTCGTTGAACATACAATTGATTACGTGATAAATACCGAAAGGGTAATATTTAGTACAAATCAGAAATTACAAAATACGGGATTTAAACCCATGGTCTCCACATTCTAGGTAGGTAGGCGCCTTAGTAAAGTAGTTGGAAGGAGGGTCTCCCACGGATTGTTGTAACTCATAGTGACTCAATGAGTCAATACCAGCATGGACACTCTTCATTTGGCTGAAGGGTAAATGTACCTGGTATCGAACCGAAGACCTCAGAATTAATGTCTTAAGTGTCACCTGTGATCTTCCTCTGTTGGCGCTAGGTGGGCGTTATTATTGTACACCCATAATAATTGCAAACATTTTCATTACCGGGTACCAAGTTTTCCTTCAACTGACACTTGTTGCAAATAGTGTAGTACAAGAAACCAGCGTCGTACACCCCATGCAGTTCCGAGCAGCCTGGTCGACCCGAGCTGCAGAAGTAGCTCGCTAGCTGCCATCTCTCGCATTCTCTCACGTACGACGTCGACAACTTCCAGTGCGGTTTTTACAATTTGCCTCTTATCACGTGACACACACGTGAGGCGAGGCATTGTTACACATTGACTCTGCTCGCCCAGAAGTAGCATGCTCTTCAACGAGAGCACATGAGCTTTTATTACTTGCGCAATAGCAAGAAAGTAATTTTAAAGCGAGTGCCCCCTCAACCTCTCCCCACCCCCTCCCATCACCGACAATGCACGAAGCAGGGTCGTTTGATTCGGTAACCGAGTTCGTGTCTCGGAAATATGACGTTTACTAGTCACTTCTATTCTTGTTTGGTATGTATAAATATAAATATTAAAATACTTTTTCAAAGAACCATAAAATATACAACACATTGTTGAATTTTGTATGCATCACAATGTCATTCCGTTGGCAAATATTCGAGGTTCTATATGCGGATATATACCAATACATTTATGAATTGTTGAATTGTTTTACGAAACGAGTCGATTAAGTTGACGTGGATTATTGCATCGGATTTTGATGAAGGGGGCGATTGAAAATAATGGGCAATTAAATTCCGTGCGTGGTGAGTGATTCGGACCGACGCCTTTGGTGCATGTCTCGGCTAAACTCCTATGTTCGAACTGCCTAGCGTTTGTACTCGTGCCGTTGGTATAGCACCCCCTGCCGGCTGCCCAGATACGGGACAATCTTGTGAAATAAAGAGCATCGCTTTTGATGTGCATTCTTTAGTATGTACGTTCGAAGTAACGCGTGACATCTCCCTGTATACCTGAAGGGGATGTTTGGATTCCTTCACCCCACCCCTCAGACCCCCAGTACGAGGACATGTTCGAGAACGGCAACTACCGACGCCGGCGCCGTATGAAGCGGCCCTACCGCTCGACGTCTCCTACCCGAAGGGGATGTTTACTGACGGCTACCACCCTTCACACTCTCATCATCTCACCTCCAGGAATCTCTTCGCTACCGGGCAGTCCTATCCGCCAGCATACCCGCGCTTCGATCATGGGTACGTACACTCGGGAGAAGTTTCTTCTCACTACTCGGCCTGGCATGCAAATCAGTCAAAAAAAATTCAATGTCCTCATACCCATTGTAGGCTTACCCCAACAATACCTAGATTTTAATGTGTTTGTACTCGTGTTTAGTAATCTTTTAACTAGGAAAACGCTAAAGTCCCGTCGCGTTGATGGATGAGCTTTTTTGTAAGTTTTTAAATTTGCGTGGGATTATTTACTTATCAAGTGCCCTTTTAACGTATGTTGGTGATTGTTGTCAAGTTTTATTGTAACTTGTAATTAACCTTCAAAAAACTCATATTAAAACCTTATTTATGGATTCTGGTAAGTTTTCAACTTTTTTTTTCAAAAAGCAATACTCACCATTACCAATGTCCATGTGAATAGAAGTTGTTTCCCCACCCGTTTGGTCAGATCGGCCGAATGTCACGAAATATGCACTAAAATCGAAAAAAATCTAAAAGTAGATATTCATAGAAATATTTCTTCGATTGAATCGAAAAACAATACACCTCTAAGTTCAGAGATTTCGAAGGTCCCCTCCAATTTTCATCAAGATCGGATAAGCCTGGTAGAGAGCTAACAGACAGAAAAACAAACAAAAAACAAACAAAAAAAAACACCCGAGCTAAATTTTTTGGGGGTCAGTGAAATTGAAGTCTTCGCTTCGCTCATCCAATTAATTTTGACTAAAGAAATTCTGCTATCTGGCTTAAGAAAAACACAGTTGCGTAAAGCCCCTAGTAAACATGTTTTTTTCGTAAGGATGCACGTCAGTTTTACCCGAAATAACATCCTTCAGATGACTAGCTAGGTTTAAGGTGTTACGGCAATCAGTAGGGCCTAATCAGTATTGCCAGTGTTGGGATTCGAGGCCGTTACCTCCCTTAGCTCTGAGTGTGTGTCTGTTTCCCCCTGCAGCTCCTGGTCCATGGGCGTCTCCGGGATGCAGACTCCCTACTCGTCGTGCCAGGCGATCAACGCAGCGGCACGCGCCGCCGGCAACCCCTCGCACGGACAGCAGATCAACCCATACAGCCAGCTGCAGAGCCAGCTTCAAAGCCCGGTGCAGTCGATGCAGATCTCAACGATGAACGGATACAATCAACTCGGCTCTTCATTGGGTAAGCATTGGCGTTCCTTCATCATGAGCTCTCGTTAGAAAGGAGGATCATATAACATATTACAAACCAGAATCTTATTTTTGAGGACCAAAATACCCCTTCGTAAGATATACATGATATTAATACAAATACACATTATTATGACCATTTAAACCAGTTGAACTGATCGTTGATAAGCAGTCATATCTACGAACTTTTATATTAATTTCGGGAGAAAAAAATTCCCGGTTGACTGATAGCCTTAAAATGAAAAGATATAATATATATTGAATGTCAACCAGAAGAGGTCATATTTATGTTGAAGAAGGGAACCAATAATACCTTTTCCTCAGACAACCAACAACTTTGTTCTCTTTTTCCAGGTGGCCCCCCGACGTCGACGTCAGGCTTCGGTTCGTTCTCTCCATGCAGTCGTCGCGATGACCCGATGCGCTTCCCCTACTGGCCGGACGGTAATACCACCACCCCTCACTCTCTCTTAGAACGTAGCGGCGACTCTGTTAGGAAACGTTGAGTACCATTTCCGCTGTTAGTTTGTTCCTCTCTGTTCTCCACAGGTCTGATGAAGGACGAGGCGCCCGCAGGAGGGTCCGCCGCTGGACTCTTCCCCAGTGGCGTCGACTTCACGATCACGAGCTCAGGCGTCGGGGCGCGCCCGAAGTGCTTCCTCTAGACGCCGGAGACACGCGAGCAGCGGTACGCGTCCAGAACTTGGCTTTTCTACACCGACGTGTACAAAAGTGGAAGTACTTCTTTCTACGGGACGCGTCCGAATCGCTGAAAATCTCACGGACATCAAAAGCACTTGTTTTGTTGGGCATCAGTTCTGTTCTACGATGTCGTAAACACAGTATACGTCCATAGCGTTATTTTTACGCCAACTCAAAAATGCGCCTTGAGCGCACTAGCACTTGGATACCCTACGAACGAGCAGTCCAAAGTGCTTCTTTAGGACCTGGAATATACTCCACATATCCATTAATATCGTTTAATTCAAACGAACATTTCTATACGTTAACCTTAATTATAAGTCTAAGAAACACGATCAGTTATTACAGAGATAAGATTGGTTTATGAGTGCGTTCAAGAATGGTTCGGTTTGTAAGTCGTTCTTATATAGCCTAGATGGAGATTTGATTGCAGATTTTTTCCCCCTAAAAATGTGACAATATGTGTGTGTTGTGATGTCCAAAGTACAGTCAAATTTCTCGCGTTTCTTGTGGTAAAAGAGCGATTCCCACACGATCATCTGGTTGGCTGAGATGGAACTATCTTCAATGTGATTGGTCGCAGGATAGACAGCGATCCTGAGAAACAGTGGATACGTCCTGAAATTAATACAAAAGACTTAAAGATCTACTGCGATTTTCCTAACGTTTTCTGTTGGGAAGTAATGCAATTAAATAGAACTACACGAAGATATAGGAAACCGTTTTCAGTATATTGTACATGCAGCTAGGTGCGCTAAAGAACTGTTTTTTATTATTTATTATTTCTAAATCTAGGTAGATGTGATTTGATGTCTGGTTAATTATTATTATTATGCCCAAGTTAATGGGTACGAATCTGTTTATGAAAATCCTTTTCCAAGACTTTTATTTATCACTGTTATCTTGTACAATAAGATGTGTAATATTTTTGTTATTATTTATTTTACGTTTTAAAATGCAAAATCTTCATAATAGAGCTTATGTTGGGTTTCAAAGAGTGGTGAACGCTTACATGGCACAAATTATATTCCATTTAAAATTTTAATTTTCAAATTTTAAATTGAGTCGGTAGTGAGTGTATAGATGGAGCCATGCAGTTCATGCATTATAAGATTGTATCATTTTGTAGTTAATTAATTTAGCAGCATCAAAATAAATGTTCTGTGATATAAAACAAATTAATTTACATTGTTATAAAATAAAACCATGCTGAGGCTTACTGATGGTCAACATTCGAAATACCATCCCCTAATTAATTATTAACTTCCGCATTAATTGATTTTACTTTCTCTGGGATATTTTGGGCAAAATTAATTTTTTTAAATTCTTTCTCATCAAATTGAATTAAACCTAGTTTGTAAGTCTCATTATCGAAGTCTATTCTATATTTTATCAAATAATTATAATATTTTATTTCATTGTTATTCTTAATGTTATTAATTAATTGTACATCATTGTATATTAATGTTTTTTTGGAGTGGTCAAATGTCAGGATATTGAATTTTACATGTGAAAATTGTGAATATTTAATTGGAAGCTAGGGGTGAGGAAGGGCTATTCTCATGGCGATGCAACTATGCCACAGCATTAGTGTGGACGAACTAGTGGACTAGATAGGCGCGTGGTTGCCAATGCGGCGCGCTCGAGAAGAAAAAGAAGATGGTGATTAATCGACTAGGTCGATCCCCCTCTTAGCAGTCACAGCCTTCTAAATTCCCACTCGCGCACTCAACCGTTTCTACGACATATGAGTCGACAGGTGCCTACACTGATCTCCACAAAAAGTTAACCATTCTCTTTTCAAAAATAAACTTGTCACATGGTTTCATTTGAAAGGGTTCGAAATTCAAAGCTGACTTCATGTTTTTCATTCGTGTAGTTGTTTGTTTTAGAAAATGTCAATGTTTTTCTGACGCACTTAAAAAATATCGACATGGAATTACTAAAGCGTTTTGATCCTGGATGTCAAATTGTACTGTACTGTAATGAATGTCTAGTATGTTTTGAACGTTACTGTAAGATGTATTTATATTTAAGTGTACATATATATAAGTAAGGTATGTTAAATACGTATACTATATTAATAATTGTTTCACTTTTTAACCATTCCGTCCATAAAAAAACTGAAGTAGTTTAAAAATTATAACAACACTACGGGGGCGTGTATGTTAAAACATCATCAACTTTATGATAAAGAATTATCCAAAAGTCACGCATTTATATATAATTTTCGTGATGTGATGTTTCGATGATAAAAAGGAATAATAATTGTGCATTTATTGTAATTTTCAACATTTGAGTGTTCATATTGTACAATTGTTCAAAAATAAAGTTATATAACTTGCATTTGGTTTGTAATAATGACTGATTTTGACTTTTCACTACACTTCCTTAACAGCTGATATCCGACTTTGTGAGACACGTTATTATCATGAAAACAGGGTGTTTAGGGCCCTGCTATTTTACGATTCAGCTATCAATAGTTGCACATACAGTATTGTGTGCAATGTTCAAGCAATGTGTGCCCGGCTAGGACTCGAACCGAAGACCTTAGTTACCAGGTCCAAAGATGAATAATGATTTTTGTGTTCTAACACCGCATGATAATAGCGTCTAGCTCCACATTAGTGTTATAGGTAGATAATTATTAATTATTAATATAAATTACAGAATGCATGTTTATAAATGAGAAAAGTGATGTTAATTATTATTTATGAATTTATTTAATACATGGTGGGCATACTGCTCACACCTTATCGATATATTTAATATACGCTTTCGGTAAGAAAGAATTTAAATGTAAATTTTCAATGCCATCACCTGGATTGAAAGAATATTATGTTTTAGTCAAATTGAACGTGTAGAAAAGGTAGTCTTAGCCTGATGTAGCATCAATTAATTTTACTTATTTCTGTATTTGGTTAGTCGGGAAACACTGCTGTAGGTTGAATTGCTAATATTTAATACAATTCAGAAGTTTTAAAAATCCATCCCGAGGATTTTTTCTTCCGAACTAAATACTACTAAAAAATATTAAAACTAATACTGAAACTAATTACTAATTAATTAGTTCTGAAATACTAATTTTACTTATTCTAGATATAAAGTATTTTTGTTATTTGTATTCAAACTTCAGTTCAGAGGATTTAAAATAAGTTGTTATGACCCAATTAAAAATAAAATCGTCGGAGAACATCACATACAAGTTTTTGAATTTTGGTCAACATTATTTCGTACAATACGCTGCGAAGTAAAAATGATCTAGTGCTATAAAATGAAAATTGGTAAATACAGATACAGGTATATCTACTGGTGAGGTGGATGGACGGGGGTGGTGACTGAAATATGATTCTGGGATGTCAACTCAAGAGGTTGAAGGGGATGGACCGGAAGCGACGCCACTTGAATTTAATACATCCCTTGCATTGGGGTAGGTTCAGAGGCGTGTGGTCACCTTGGCGGCTTAGCCCGCAGCTGAAGTAACGAAGTACACCTATTTAAGAAATAACAATAATAAAAATCATTGATAGAGGCGAGGAAAGAGTGTTTTTCGTTATACAATGGGGGCTAAATAAGATTTTTGAACACTCAAAGTGCAATCTTTGCCTTGCCCCACAAGGTCTGCGTCACGCGTGTAAAGAACAGAGAGAAAAAAGAGTTTCTCTTCTTACCCATAATTGCAAATTTAATTATTTGAGTTCAAGAAAGCCCAAATAATTTGTTTCTCGTGAAAAGTAGAAGAAAATCCCACGTCGTGGGTTAACTGGTGGGGTGTAGAATACAGTGATACTTCCAAATTGAATCGTGTAGGCCTACATAAAAAAGGTCACAGTTGTTATGCATACACCTTCCAATCCTTGTAGTACACCCTTCAATTATCCATCGAATGTAAAATCCATGACTATTTTAATAAAATACAATGATTTGCAAATTGCAACATAAAAATATATTTAGAAACTGCTAATCTTCACCGTAATGTTTAGCAGAAACTGCATTAATGAATGGCATTTTATATCTGCTTTTTTTCGTTGGCATTAATAAACTGACCTATGTCAGAAAAGGGTTTTATTGTTTTGATGCAGAGTATAAAGACACATTCATTTAGAGTGGCACACACTCGTAACGCGCGAGACTTTATTTCGGGAGGTCGTCGATTCGATACCCACCACGGCAATCCTGACTAAACAGTATTTCGCGGTTTTACTCATGCAGTTGGAACTTGAATGTTAGAACAATAATTAGATTATTTGCCAATTATGTTATCTCACACATCCCAATAATAACACCTGAAGAGAGCTAATCTCTCCCAGTGTAGATTTCTAAGTAAAGATCGGCCAGGGGACGTACGTCACACGTGACACACGGTGAATCACACAAGGTGGTGACTTTGATTTGTTTAAAAAAGTAAGATGATTTTTTTACACACAAAATGAACATCAAGAGTATTTCTCAATTTCATTGATCGGGAAACACTCCCGTAGGTGTAATTGATTTTACATAAATCAATCCAGAATTTAAAAATCCATCTCAGTGGGATATCGAGCCACGGTCTCCCGATTATTTAATTTCTGGATTGATTTACATAAAAACAATTTGCACCTACGTGAGTGTTTCCCGATTAATGAAATTGAGAAATAAACCCTCGCTCATACCTGCTTCTGGTACACCATTATAAATCGTGTTTAGATGGTCAGTTCAAAGGCAGATTGGTGTTCGAAGTACTGTGTCAATCTATTCAGATCTACAATGCACCAACAATCCATATGTTATGAAGCTAACCGTCTCGGTAGCTTATGAGTAAATTACTCGACCAGCAATCGGGAGACCGGGGTTCGATACCCCGCTAAGATGGATTTTTTAATTCCTGGATTGATTAACATGAAATGAAGAGTATTATTTAAGACTTTCGCGGCCCGAATATATAAAAAATGAATAAAACGAGTCATTTCGCCGCGTCGCGTGTTTACATTTACTAGTGTGTGAGTTCGACGTCCTGAAGATGGAACCCACAGTGGTTCCGAAACGTCGAACTCACACAATAGAAGTGTAAACACGCGACGCGACGAAATGACCCGTTTCACACATTTTTAAGAGTATTATTGTTAGTATAACTATCACCCGTAAAAATAGTTAATTGATTTGATCGTGCTCAGAGACATTCCTTGGTTCGCGACGGGAAAAGTAATGAGTGTATTATTAAGTGCATGTTACGTTTCCCGCGCCATTAATAATTCTGGAATGGGTGATAAAATGATCCCTATAGGCCATAAAGCGCGCGCACAGGTCAATCACCGCCAAGCAGCCAGTCTGATATGAGGTTCATGAATGAATGGACGCGCGCACATGAGCTAGGAAATGATAAATGGTTGATTTGCTTATTTTCGACGTCAAGTTTTGAAAATAAACCGTGGTTATGTTTGCTTAAAGTCACCAACAACAGTCATATTTACCCAACACTCGGTTGGAGGGGGGATACTAAGCGCTCGAAACCTATTCGAGTGTCACTCGGCAACTAGTCACAACAAACAACACAAGTATAATGTTTGAGGATTGGGTGATAGAGAAGAGATTAGATAGTTCACATAAAATACATGTCAATTAGATGTCGTGTTGGGTGTGAGACACGGATGGGCGGACATAAAAGTTGGGTGATAGAGAAGAGATTAGATAGTTCACATAAAATGCATGTCAATCAGATGTCGTGACATAAAAGTTGGGTGATAGAGAAGAGATTAGATAGTTCACATAAAATACATGTCAGTCAGATGTCGTGTTGGGTGTGACACACGGATGGACGAACATAAAAGTTGGGAGATAGAGAAGAGATTAGATAAGCAGCCATAGCATTACAACATAACTGGCCAACTCACAGCAGGAGCAGAGCTACGAGTCACTCCACGAGTGTGGACTTTGCCCTCTGGCATGTCGCCAAGTAGGCGCTTGCTAGAGATAAGGTAATCGGTCTATTGCAAGTACACTGACAACCGTCATGGCTCCAGCCCACCCCGTCCACTAGCACTCAGGTAACTGGTTCGCTACCACAAAACTTGGTAGCCCAGTATAATGCACAAACAAAACAAGATTCAACTCAAATCCATAGTACCATTGTAACCACTTCTGCCTCCGCAGCAAAACGACAAAAAACAGAAACGAAGAGGAATAGTGAGAAGCACACTCTTCAAAAAAAAGCAGACAACAGCATCTTTAATTGCCAGCCATCGACTTCCCGCACTTCCACCTCCCAACCCCAACATGGAATCCCCTGTCAAACCGTTTCGCCCCGCTCCAAAACGACCCTACCAACATACGCAGTCTGCTAGACCAAGAGTTATCTGCCGACGACGAGATGGACTTGGACGATCAAAATGGACGTCAACCTAGCGGTGACGTCATCTCCTCCTCGGGATCCGACGACAGCAACAGACACAATTCACATAAAACTAATACTGCCACAAATGTAACTACCCAGGCGACACACTCCAAAAAGCGGAGCGTGTTCCCCCAATCACTGTCTTTGGCGTCCCCAACTATCGAGTCATGATGGACTTGGTTCGACGATCCACCACTGGACGTGTCACTCTTTCTTCTACGAAAGACTCGTTTAGAGTAAAAGCAGAAGATATTCAAACTTATAAAGCCCTGGAAGTAACATTCCGAGAACAAGACATTCAATTCTATACTTTCCCCACTGCTGAAAACGCCTGAAAAAGGTTGTAATGCGTGGGCTATCAGCAACTGTCGACATAGACGACATAAAAGAAGATTTGCGAAACCAGGACTTCGTATTTGCAGATGTTCAACAACTGTTCCACCGTCCCGTGGAAGGTGTGCGTAGGAACGATGCCCCTCTTTGTCGTGTCGTCCGCTTCTGTGGGCCCCGAAAATGGGAAATCAATCCATTCAATTGAACGCGTATGCCACCATCGCGTAACTGTCGAAAAGTACAGAGGACCGCAGGGACCTAGGCAGTGCTATAACTGTCAAATGTATGGCCACAGCTCAGCCTTTTGCCATCTACCGCCAACATGTTTCAAGTGCGCACTCACACATACATCCACTTCCTGTACTAAAACCACCAACGATGCCAGCAACCTGTGCTAACTGTGGAGGAGACCATCCGGCTTCTTCCCGTCGCTGCCCAGCGTACCAAAAGGCCTGTGACCAGCAGGCTCCACCTCGCACAACCCAAGGACGTCGCCTGTCAAAGAAGGCAACAAACCCTCGTTATTCCACCGAACTAACCTCTACATACGCACGTCCTGGCGTCTCATATGCCTCTGCAACAACAAATCAAGGATACTCACAGTTCCTATCATACAACAACAGCAACCACAGCAGCCAACTCCTCGTCCTCACCAGCGAGTACCACTTCAACACCAGCCATCGCAACCATCCTACAAACTTCCAAATCATACCGCGTCTCCGAACGCCCGCCCTAAGCCCAAAGATCTGGAATATTATAATGGGCATCGTTGAAGCAGTCAAGGAATTAAATCCCAGCCCTATCCTAAATACATTGGCTGACATGCTAGTCGAATTAGCTAAATGTACCCAACATGGCCCCTAAATCCCGGAAGCTTATTATTTTGTTTTGGAACGCCAATGGAGGCGTAATTGCAAAAACTCCAGAACTGTTACACCTTTTAAAAATCAACCGAATTGAAATTGCACTGATAAATGAAACTCACCTTCTACCCTACCAGAAGTGGACAGTTCCAGGATACTCTGTCATTAGAACTGACGCCCAACAGCTACAACAACACGTCGAGGTGGGGGAACAGCCATTCTAGTAGCAAACGAAATCAACCATCATCAGCTGGCCCTTCCAACACCGGCCAAACTCCTTGAAGCTACTGCAGTAGAAGTGACCTCGCTGGGAGGACCTCTCCGACTGATATCCGTCTACCACCCACCTCGAGGAAGCATTCACCTCCCGGATATAGAGGGACTCTTACCAGGAACCACACCCACTGTTGTGGCAGGCGACCTAAATTCAAAGCATAAGCACTGGAACTCGGTTGTAGAAAACCATAGGGGTGCCCAACTACTGGCACACTCCGTGGACTTTGGCTACACGGTTGTTGGCCCTGTCGATCCAACATATTTCCACCTTATAAATAGGACGACCGCGGACGTTCTGGACATTGCCATACTCAGGAATGTCAGAGTATCCTACGACCTCCAAACGCTCCAGGCGTTGACGTCGGACCATGATCCAGTACTTCTGATCCTGGGGAACACTACCCTAGTATCCTCTACACACACAGTTCCAGACTACAAGAGAGCCAACTGGACCTTTTCCGTCAGCTTGTGACCCAAAATCTGAGCAACCCAGTGCCTCTGTTGATAAATCCTAAGAGAATGAAGAGTGCCTTCTTCATCTTGAGACTAGTGTCGTTTCAGCATTTGATACGGCAGTTCCCAGGACTACCCGGCCAACGCCATCGTACATGGACCTCCCTGCAGGGCTAAAGCGATCGGTTCTAATAAAGAATACTGCCCGTCGACGGTGGCAGGCGTTTCGAACGCCTGACCTGCACATTGAATACAACAAGCTATGCAGAGAGCTACGCCGCGATATTGCTGCACACCGCCGACATCAGTGGGAGGAAAAACTTCAAACTCTGTCAGTTGCCGACCACTCCATCTGGCCCATGGTTAAATCACTATCTAAACGTGGTATTCCAAATCCACCACTGGACCACACCATCTGGACCGGCACTCAGCAGCACAGAAAAGGCTAACGCCCTAGCAGACGTTATGGAGAACGCTTTTCAGACTGTTGCTCCAGTCGCCTCATCACCTGACCTAGACGGACCCATCGAACGGTACTATACAACAGCAATAAAACCACCTTTACCTGCTAGCGACTTGTGCACCTCTGCAGAACTTACGTTAATTCTTCGAGATCTCCGACCAAGGAAAGCCCCGGGCCCAGACGGAATTAACAAAACCGTTATCCATCAACTTCCTGCAGTTGCTCACTGCCGCCTACTTAGCATAATAAACGCCTCGTTGCGAGAATGCTACTTCCCACATCCATGGAAAACAGCACGAGTTTTAGCCATACCAAAACCAGGAAAACCGCCAAGAGATCCAGCAAGCTACCGACCTATTAGTCTTCTCAATGTCTGGGCCAAGGTTTACGAGAAGATCATTCGAACTCGCCTCCAGAGCCACGTGGACGAAAATTCTATCATACCAGACACTCAATATGGCTTTGTGAAGCAAGCATCAACTGTGCACCAACTGCTCAGATTATCCAACAAAATTACCCATGGGTTTAACTCTGGACATGGTACGGCAGCTGTCTTTCTTGATGTGGCTAAAGCCTTTGACACAGTCTGGCACGCCGGCCTCCTGTTCAAGCTGGAACAACTTAAATTTCCGCTGCACCTACAGCACCTAATAAGATCATTCCTAAAAGAGCGATCGTTCAAAGTTTCTTGGCTCGGAGCAGTCTCTACTACACGACCAATCAAAGCGGGTGTACCACAAGGATCTGTGTTAAGTCCACTCCTATTCAATATGTACTCAGCGTACCTCCATAAACTTCCTCCTGATGTGGGTATCCATTAATTCGCGGACGATGATGCCCTGGCAGCTACTGCAAGATCTCCCACACTGACCGTAGCTTTACTCCAGGCAGGTCTCAACAAGATGGCAGCCTGGTATGCCAAGTGGCGAACTTCGATCAACCCATCCAAAACGAAAGCGGTTTATTTCACAAAGCGACGGAAGCCGCTACTGCCCTATCTGGAGCTAGCAGGAGTACAGATCCCTTGGTCAGCATCTGCCAACTACCTTGGTACGGAGATGGATGCGCGCCTTACCTGGTTAAACCACATTCAAAACATCCATCGCAAAGTCACTGGAAAAGCGGCAGCCCTACGCCCTCTACTTACTTCACCGCAAATTGATTTATCTGACCGTCTGACCATCTACAAACAGATTCTCCGACCGGCCATCGCCTATGCATGCCCAGTGTGGTCCGGTGTGACACTCAGCAATCTTGATTCACTACAACGGCTACAGAATAGAATCTTGCGAATGGTGTCCTTCGCCCCGCGCGAAACTCCCATCCACCTTCTCCACGAAGACCTAGAAATGGCATCAATAGCCGAGCACCTCCGTGATGTCTCCCGAACATTCTACAACGACCTACCAGACAGAAGAAATCCGACCATCCAGGCGCAGACACAGTTCCTTCCGAGCCCAAACGACATATATATCAGACCTATATCAGCAATCAGAACACCTCTCACCATACCACCTCGTCATCTCAACCGAAAGCGGCCCCCGATGTTCCAAGGAGGTCTTCCACCGCCCGCCAAGAAGAGACGGGAATAACAAAACCGTTCCTACTGTAAACTTATTTTTGCCCCACCCACATCATACTGTACAATTATCTGGCGGATGATCCGCTATTCCCCAAATTAAACCCCCCCCCCCTTCCCAATCATACAGTCTGGAAAAATCCACGACTCCGCGTTCTCATCATCAGGCACCCCCATCAAACCGTAATTTATGGCCATCAGAGGCCGGCATTTACATTGCCACTCACGGACAAAGCGTTCCGATGAGAAGAAGATAGATATAGAAGAGATTAGATAGTTCACATAAAATACATATCAATCAGATGTCGTGTTGGGTGTGACACACGGATGGACGGACATAAAAGTTGGGTGATAGAGAAGAGATTAGATAGTTCACATAAAATACATGTCAATTAGATGTCGTGTTGGGTGTGACACACGGATGGACGGACATAAAAGTTGGGTGATAGAGAAGAGATTAGATAATACACATAAAATACATGTCAATCAGATGTCGTGTTGGGTGTGACACACGGATGGACGGACATAAAAGTTGGGTGATAGAGAAGACAAAAGTTCTTCAAAGTGGGAAAATATTCAGTCGTTCAGTATCAATAGTATTTGAATCTTGTATGAAGCGGGAATCTAACCAATCATGCGTCTTTCAAATCACATCATTTTTGAATGCTTCACAATCATGCCCTTGGATGCCCCGGACATTCCACATTGACCATTCTTCTCACAGAGGCAAGTTTTAACACGACATATATATTTTTGTTCAAGTTTGCTGTATACACTTAATTATAAAATAACACAATATTTTAAGGCGTATGAGACGGAACTCCCAAGTGTTCTTTTTTTTAGTCAAAGGCTATTCGACCAAGTTTTTATTTCCACGAATATGCTACTAAGTCAAAATATAATGACTGGCTTTGAAATCAGGCTCTATTAGAAAAACAAAACTATTTTTTCAAATTTTTATGATCGGGCACATTGCAAATATCGCCTCTTCAAAATAATTTCAAACTTCAATTCGCCCAAGCACACCATTCAACGTAGGTAGTTGTGTTTTTGTGACATTAATTTTCAACTTGTTTTCTAGAGTCTGACTGATTTTCTTCATTTTTACAATTGTCTTTCCTGCAAATTTATTCGTTTGGCGGTATTTTGTACCGATTTGTACCGCAAAACGAAAAAATTCGCAGGAAAAAAATTGCTAAAAAAATTCTCTCTCATTCAGCCAGCGGCGAATTGAAGTTTGAAATTGCCTTGAAGCGACGATATTAGCCGTGTGCCCGATCAGAAAAAATTAAAAAAAATAGTTTTGATTTTCTAATAGAGCCAGGTTTCAAAGCAATTCACTATTTTTGTCTTGGTAGCATATTTGGGAAAATAGAAAAACGCGGTCGAATAGCCAGTAATGCCGAGATAAACTACCTTTATAAGTGACGACGACGGGAATCGAACTCGAGTTCCGAGGACTACCGCGATCCATATGACACAGATAGCTACCATCTTATGAATTAAGGGATGCAACCCCCAACTAACTTCCCACTCAGCTGTCGGTGATTCATTTTTCTATACATCACCCACATCCGTTTTCGGCATCTCTTTCAAAACTAAAAGAAGTTTAAAAAAATTGTTCTGTTCAATAATTTCAAACATGTGCTTAGGAGGCCTGTGTTATTGACTTAGACTAGTTAAGCCCGATTTTTGCATGGGACAGATGTTAAAATATCGCACATGTCAACAGACTAAAAGCAAATTCGTGTTAAGTATTCACGCTACTCTGTCTTCATCCTGTGGGCTGCTCTTAATTCCCTAAGGAGATATTAGTTAGGGGTTTTAAGTTTAAAATAACCCGGTGAGACTCGGGGTCATAAAGAAGGGACGTTACGCTCACATTCTTAATCCGACGTTGAAGTTAATTATTATGCTGTGACTGCCCGAAGTCCAGGAAGATGGCCCAGGTTTCACCGGGATAGAGACGGGGGGGGGGGGGATAGAATGTGGAAATAACATGTTTGACGCCGGTCTTAGGAATAATATAGTTTGTAGAACTAAAATATACATGTAGCATTTAATTCGTACTAAAGTGTTGTTGATTAGTTTTCATGTGGGGCGAACTGTTATAAAGGGATGATGTAATATAACAATAACCAACTAATTTATTAGCTGTTGTGAGTAACGCTAATACACAATTTGGCAACGATGAAAAAAAAGAATCATGATCCGTGTAATAAATAGAGTGCAGCGGTAACTTCATTTTATAAATCAATTAGAGTTGTTATTCTTTTTCATCAGCCAGTGTTTTACATATGCATGCACGTAGGCCTATTAATGTGCCACTGCCACCACAAAGTATTTTCCATGTTAATTGTATTTTACTTTCTCAAACACATTTCTTACTAAAAATTATATTTAGTGATAGTATATCGAACTTAGAAGTGGTTTTAATTGTTTGTGATAGCGTCACTTCAGGACTACAAATTGCTTTCGACTGGTGTTTACATAAAATAATTAGTACGTGACTTTAGATCGTGCTTTGAGACGATGAAAAAGATTAACATTAATTATTTTAATAAATTCACAACCAACATATAATTATACAGCGTATTTTAATGTAATAGCGTGGTATAATATAGATCAGGGTGTTTTGATAGATCTGGTATTAATGATTTATTTTAATGTCGTTCTCATTTAGTTAGTCATTAGTGACACACGAGGGCCATACTAAAACTGCACAGTTTTATTTGCACAAAATACGCGAGCAAAATTCTACTATGTAAATCAGTCTTTTAACTAATAGAATCAAAGTTAAATAAGTAAATAAAATACAGAAATTCCTGAATAATACAATGATGCGAATAGTAATTTAAAAAATACATTTTTTATGATCGCAAAACTATACAAAAAATTTCTCACTTCGGTCATTAAATTGACTTATATTATTATGTTATAAAAACTATGATTATATTTATTTAATTAATACAAAAAAGGCTAGGTGGACATGAAGAAGTATATGGGAGCTTTATTTTGCAAGCAAAATGACGATATGTATACTTAAATTCCTTCATTTTGAAATTTTTAATATAGGCATTTGAATGAGTAAATGTGGATCGTACTGTATTGGAAATGACTTTCCACATTCAATCAACACACCGAACGTATGTTTTGTGCGTGTAGCACGCTGTTGACACGTCGTAGACTTGAGCTCACAGGTCCCAATCTAATTGAAGCCCGTCCTAACTTTTGTCTCCGACTGTATCTAGGGATTTGCCTGATTGAAGATCAACAGCTGAGCTGTTAGCGCTCGGGGGGGGGGGGGGGGGGGGGGGGAGACAAGTTTTACCGCCACATAATTCGGTAGCTAAGTGTCGACAGTTTAGAGAAATAGACACATTTCATTCCTACGCTCGCCGCCGTGAACTTAAATACCAAAATAAAAACACATTAATTTTTTAAAACTACAGTCAACATGTAAATAATTAGCTGTTCTTGTTGAAACGTTGGTCTAGGGTAAGATAGATGTAGCGCATCCGCCTACAACATCCAATTAGCTAATAGGGCGATTTATTTTGCTTACGGGAACAAACGAACAAACACTTCAGGCATGTAACCGAGGGCATAGGCCTACTGAGTAGGCTCGTACCTGAACAGGGGGCGTGCGAGCTTCCATCACATCTAGGTTTATTTCTTATCAGAAATAATATTACATCAAAGCATAGCATTATCTTATTTTATATAGCTCTCTATAAAGTGGGTGCTTAATTCTACATGCATCATTGATTTAGAAAAGTGATGTAGTTTTTAGAAAATGTATTATTACAAATAATTATAAAATGCACTTTTGCCTGCTATGCCTTTTGAGGAGAAATAAACTTGCGAATTAAAATACATAGGCCTATGCCTAGTGAGGGATTCGAACCCAGGCGCGCCCTAACATTATACTACAGTCATCGTGCATGGCCCATTGTTATGATTATTATGAACATTGAAATGATTTTATAGTATTGTTATCATTCCGGGTCGCAAAATACTTCAATTTGCATTTATTGATATAATTAAGTATATTCATAAATTATTACTTATAAATTTATTTAATATTATAAAAGTAATTATTATAAACTGTAGCACATGGATACTTGTCTAGTTTCGTCCATTAGTATTTAGAAATCAGGATTGAGAACGAAACATGGTGTAGGGATGGAAAAAATTAAACGTCTGATACCCGCAGAGCGTCGATGTCCGATGGATGATAGGGCGAGGGGGGGGGGGGATACCAGTAACTGTGATAGGGCAGTGGTTTCAATATTTACCACCACCTTTCAAAATCTACACAATTAAATCTGCCAGTTTTTCATACTTTACACCCAGTCATAAAGCTGCTTTGTTATGTTCTGAATTGGTAGCATTTTTCCGCACTAAATTCTAACGATTAGAACGATTTTTGTAATTGATCAGAAATCGAATTGTGTATAAAAACACAAAAATACACAAATTTCCGGGATGTCCCGGATATTTTGTTTGTCTGTAAAAAAGACTCAATTTGAACATGCAAAAAAATTGCAAAAATTAATTTTTGAAAACAGATTCAAATTTTGGATTTTTTTTCTACGGTGATACCAATTTGGAATTCAAAATCATTCAAAATTCTAAAAGTTCAAGAGGGAAAAAAATCTTTAAAAAAATCATGAATTTCAAATTGTTAAGGAAGAAAGAAAAATTTTGTGTCCGGTCTCTTGCCCTATAAAACAGAAGATAACAGATAAGATAAGATATTCACAATGCTAGATTCAATCTATTATATTGAGAGTTCTTACGACATACCGTATACGAAGTATTAGTTAAAAAAGTCTAGCAACACAATATAATACTGAGTTGCAATAGAGCATTCTACTATAGCCTAATTATAATGTGTTGCCAAGAAAACGTTTTTTAACTGCGTTCCATGGCAGTTAATTGATCTCAACATCAACCCTCTCATCGCTGGTTTTAAAACAAGTACGGGTATGGGCGTAGTTACCCAAAAGAGTGAGTTCAGCAGATCGTTCAGGATAAGAAGAATTCAAACAGGAAACAATATGTTTAACAATTAATTAAACTTAACACTGTTCTTAGGTGGGAAAATAAGTTTTTTATTATTTTGCAATATTTCGAAAAGTTTCACTTTTCTTCGACAGGCAGACATTGGTGAAAAATGAAACTTTTCGAAATATTTCAACATAATAAGAAACTTATTTTCCTACCTAAGAACAGTGTTAAGTTCAATTAATTGTTAAATATCATTTACCTGTTCTACTAAAGTTTCTTTTGAAATAGAAAACAATATGTTTTCCAAGTGTTCAAATCTTGATGTTGGTGGAGGAACCGGGTATTTCTATGTCAAGTTTGGGAGACGCTAGCTCCGCCCCCTGGCCCCCCTAATGTATATACAAAATAAACGGATGTCCATCTGAGGTCATATTCGTATTATCGCGAGATGTGGCACACGCACAGACGGACGGACGGACGGACGGACGGACTGATAAGTGATGCCTCGCATAATCCATAGTGGAGTTTAACATATTTACATATAAAATGTGGTTGACTAAAATACTTTATTAATTTTGGTGCTGGTGCATAGAAAAAGTGCAGTTTTCTGTTATTCGCCTCAAGACGCACGATTGCATGTCTGATGTTGATGCTACCATAGGACTGCAGAGATAGGTATAGTTTGTAGATGCAAAACGTTTGAAAAACTATACAAAACAATACAACAGCAGCTGCTCTCCAAACATGATTTTTAACTGGGACAGTAAACAAACTTAGGGTAATCGAAATTGAAAGTATATTGGTACATCTCCAAGACATGAAACAGAATGCAGCAGAACAATGGGGTTGGGTGAAATAATGTCAAGCCGAGTTCAAAGCACTTTTTTACACTTATCTTTCTACAGCCCATCAAAGCACGTTGAAAAGCGGTTCCAACGTAGTACATAACTATGTATAACACTCGAATGAATTGATCGCAAGCGACATTTAGGACAGAGGTCTTGCATATTTTGACATAGTCGGTTTTAAACGGTGATGTGTTTATGAAACAAGCAAGTTTGTGCAAATACTTCTGCCATTTATTTATAAAACATGTTCAAAATATCGGTAACAACCGCATATCTTTTAGAGGTATTTTTACATGTTTGCAACTTTGGAGTGGCGCCAGGGAAAACTCAGTTTTGGACGCCAACAAAATGTTGACGTTAGAACTCGTAAAGTAAGAGGTTTGTTAGCTGGTCGCTTGTTTACAAGGGGTGACATGTTTTATTTTCTTTACAAAACCGTTGTAATCGAAGAGCTTTGTATGAACTATTGACAATGGCATTTTCTTGGATATAAAAGTAACTCAAGACTCAAATGATGAGAGGTCTTATTGTTTTGAAAACACACATCGGAATAATTTATTTTAGAGAGAGAGAAGCGGCGCCTAATTTCGGCGTCATTACATTTATTTAATGCAAGGCTACATATTATGATGAGTTGAGTGAAGCCTGTCAGAGCTTGGAGTTGGTAGATAACAGGCTGTTCAATGGTACAATGTTAGTTTTTGAACCAGTCAGACCAGGGGTGGACGTTAGCGTCCGCGAAGGCCGCACGGTGGTAAAACAAAAAAATGTGTTACTATTATTATATTGGACGTATTGTATTGTGTGTACGTAACAGAGTCCCGTAACAGCATCCTTGAAAAGCTTGGCAAAATTGAATTTGCAATTATTAATTTAAACGTAATAGTTCATTCAAGTTCTTTTTTTCTAATTAATTTAAACGTAATGGTCATACAAATTCTATTTTGCCAAGCTTTTCAAGGTTGCTGTTACGGGACACTACGTTTATGAATTAAGAATGCGCAAATGTGGAAGGGTAGATGAGCTTGGCCCTTTTTTAGATCTCATTTTTGTGTGTGTAAGGTTTGGCTGTATTTTTACAAGTTTTTGTTATGTGTGTGATCTCATTACTTTTTCAAGTTCCATTGCAAAATTATTTGTTAAAATATAATAATTTTATCAAAATTGATTTAATTTCTATGGTATCACCAATTAACAATAGAATGGAACATATCTAGTGGTCCAAAGACTTGCTTTTTGTAAACAATGTATTCGATCATTGTCAATGTGTATAGTCATTAAGCCGGTAGAATGGCGGCAATCTTGGATTTGACCTCTCAGCGCGGTCATCTTGGCTATGTTGGTCATCTTGGCGGCCTTCGTGATAGAAAAAAAAAATTTGGAGGTAGAGTATTCTCTTAAATGAGGTAGAAAACAAACGATTGTGCATGTTATTTTGTTCAACTTTTTGGTCAAAATTGACCTTTGACCTTGACCCGGCGAACACGTGAGTGTTGTTACTATATATGAATAGGCATCCCAATATTAATTGAAAATGACACCTAAAAGGCTTTTCTACACAATTTGCTTCCCAAGTTAAGCGTGTATAATTATTAGGGTCGAAGAGTGGCGGCCATTTTGAATTTGACCTCTCAGCATCCTCAGAGGTCAAATCTGACTTCCCTCCACATCTAAATATGAACATTATGGTATAAGCTAGCTATGCTAGAAGTTTCATGCTTTTCTCAAAAAGTGCACAATTCCATCAAAATGCTCAGTTAAACAGCTCTACTATATAGTTACTTGATCATTATATTATTGTATAAAACTTATATTGAAACCTTTATTTGGAAGCCTTCCGGCAAACTTTTTCAACTTTTTCTTTCAAAAAACCCTATATCACCATTACCTTAATGGCCATGTAAAATATGAACGTTGAAGCCCCACCCGTTTGGTCAGAATCGTGGACCGATTGAAACTGACGAATTAGACCGTAGCAGTAGTAGTAGTAGCAGTAGCTAACACCCTTAAAGTGATTTTGAGCTTGAATCAAGCCATTTTTTTCACTAAGAAGGAATGCTCGTACCCCAACCAAATTTGGCATGTGTTGTCAGGTACTTAAATCCCCTTGATTTTGATAGTTTTTAAGTTCACATCACGTTTCATGACGGCTGGGTGACACCTCGAAATCACCTAACTCTGCTTGCTGTATAAGGTGCTTGAGTGTGTAGCGCACCGCGGCTTGGCTGCGGCGCCCTAACGGGCACCTAGAACCACGAAAACCAAGTCAGGATGGAAGCTGTCCCGGAATCTCGAAGTATCATTCTTAGTTTAGGAATTTACGAACTATTCTACACGTGTTGAGTATTACTGCCTTTTGATTATTGTGGAATATATGAATTATTATTATTAACAAAAGGTTTTTAAGCATAAGCGCGCTTTGAGGAAAAGCTTGGCAAAATAGAATTTGCAATATTAATTAATATTAATTAAAACGTAATAGTTCATCCAAGTTCTTTTTTTCTAATTAATTCAAACGTAATATCATGCAAATTCTATTTTGCCAAGCTTTTCAAGGATGCTGTTACGGGACACTGTACGTTTATGAATTTATAATGCGCAAATGTGGAAGGGTAGAATGAGCTTGGCCCTGTTTTAGATCTCATTTCTTTTGAGTGTGTAAGGTATGGCTGTATTTTTACAAGTTTTTGTTATGTGTGTGATCTCATTACTTTTCAAGTTCCATTGCAAAATTATTTGTTGGATGAGCGTAGCGATCGAAGCGAAGATTCAATTTCACTACACTGGAGAAAAAAAATCCGGAATGTTTTTTTTCTTCTCTCTTTTTGTATTTTTGTCTGAGCCAATACTCCAATTGCGATGAAATTTTCAAAATCTCTGAACTTAGAACTGCCACTTTTTTTAGCGCAATCGAAAAATTATTCCTTATGAAAATCGCAATTTTACGATTTCTTTTTTTTAAAAACATTTCTTCGACTTATAACACCTACATGTTTTATCCGATTGTAATGATTTTTTTACAGAACCTTAATTTTATGAATTAATATATTGGTGTGAAATTTGAGCGCAATCAAAAAATAATTTCATTTTACGCTTTTTTCGTTAAAAAAATTACGCTCATCCAACAACGCGCCTGAAAAAGCGTTTGCGAAGCTTCCTAGTTAAAATATAAATTTTTTTTATCAAAGTTGATTTAATTTCTATGGAATTACCAATTAACAATAGGATGTTAAACTATCTAGTGGCCCAAAGACTTGCTTTTTGGATGAGCGTAGCGAGCAAAGCGAAGATTCCATTTTACTACACTGGAGGAAAAATCCAGAATGTTCTTTTTTCCCCTTCGTTTTTTCTGTTTGTATGTTTGTGTGTCTGTTAACACGATTCCGGCTAAACCGATACTCCAATCGCGATGAAATTTTATGGAGGCCTTCGAAATCTCTGAACTTAGAACTGCCACGTTTTTAAGCGCAATCGAAAAATTATTTCTCATGAAAATCGCAATTTTACGATATTTTTCGATTTTAAAAAATTTCTTCGAATAACACCTACATACTTTATCCGATTGTAATGATTTTTGCACAGATCCTTTATTTTATGAATTAATATATTCGTGTGAAATTTGAGCGCAATCGAAAAATTATTTCTCGTGAAAATCGCAATTTTTCGATTTTTTAAATTTCTGCGGCTTATACACCTACATGTTTTATCCAATTGTAATGATTTTTTTTTCACAGATCCTTTATTTTATGAATTTATATATTCGTGTGAAATTTGAGCGCAATCGAAAAATAATTTTCGAAGGCCTCCACAAAATTTCATCGCAATTGGAGTATCGGTTTAGCCGGAATCGTGCTAGCAGACACACAAAAATACAAAAAAAGAAAGAAAGAAAAAAAAAAACATTCCGGATTTTTTTCTTTAGTGTAGTGAAATGGAATCTTCACTTCGCTCATCCAATTATTAATATAAGGTTTTTAAGCATAAGCCCGCTTTGAGGAAATTATTATTGAAAGAGGGGGCTCTTTTTATCAAACTATTTATTTCATATGCATTTCAAAACAAGTTCTATAATTTTCCAGAAATAAAAAATCTATCCCGACCGTTGTTTGAACCTGGATCTCCCACATTCCGTGTATATAGACCGTTCCGACTATATAGACTTTTGAGTTGATTTGGATTAATTAAGAGCGAGTCAACCGTTAGGTCAAGGCGCCACTCTAGCCTAGGGGATAAGGGGAGGAAAGTCCCATCAAACTAGCTACGGGGAGGGGGCGGAAAGAGGGGGGGGGGGTGTTCTCACGTACCGTAGTGGTAGTGGTAGTCATCGTTTTCGTCATCATTCGTGTTGTCTTGGTCGCCGTCGTCGTTGTTGGGGTGGTGGTCAATGTAAGGAGGAAAGGTCCCATACAACGACCGCCAGAGCGCACCTCCTATTTCGGGGAGCTCCCAAGCTTACCAGCTGATGTTTGCATTTGAGTTGAGTGGCATATTACGTTGGTATTAATGATAGGGTTTTGAATTAAGTTGGTATAAGGGCATGTGCGCCATATTGCATAATGCATAAAACATTGCACATTGGATTTGTTTGACCCAGTATTCATACAGCTATTACAAATAGACGATATAAACTTATTAAACAAGGGAGCGTAGCGACCGAGTGGTCTCCATTCAACTCAAACGGCGCTCATTCTGTGAGTCTGTCTGCCTGTGTGTACATTGAAAATCAGCCGAATCGCTGAACAGATTGCGCTGAATTTTTAAACAGACACCCGGTATGAGTTTACTGAGAACTGCTTACAAAATCAGCTAGATTCGTTGCGATTTAAACCTACAAGAAATAATAAATTAAAAAATAGGCTGCTAATGTGTAGGAATTATTTTAACAACAATGGTTTTGTTTTCGGAAAAAGATTTTTTGTTTGTTATTTGCCTGGCTGTGAAATGCCGTGCCCAAGGTTTATCGAATGTTGCACGTCAAGGTACCCCAAAAATCCGCTCGTAGATTGAGTAAACCTTGCAGTCTATACACGTATTTCGTACTGGCTATGTTTTCCATAGTATTGTCACAGATGATGGACTACACTGCGTTATATGTATTTTAAAACATGTTTAATAATTTTTAAAATACAATCCAGAAATTACAAAATCTTTCTCGACCAGGGGATTGAACCCACGTCCCCCACATTTCGGCTTTAATGGCGCTTTAGCCAACTAGACTAGGGAAACGCCAAAGTCGTTGCTAGACGAGTGAGCGAGTCATGTGTTGAGTACCCGGGAACATTTGCATTTAAGTTTGATAATTATATTTTTATAAATAATAGGTTTTTTAAGTTTAGTTAGTATAAGGGCGCGTCAACTGTAAGGTCATAATGCGCCATTCTAGCCTATGATAGGCTAGGGAAGCCTAAGGTAGCGGGAAGAAAGGGAATGTTAGCGGGTACTCAACAGTGAGCCATGTGTTTACTCAACACATGGCTCACTCCCTTGCCTAACAACGACTTTGGTTTCCCTAGCATATACACAATATTTTCTTTATGGATCTATTCTATCTCACATCTTTTTTTAAATCACTAATAGCGACGTAGGCCTACCCTAGAATAAAAGAAACGTATTGTAATAAATAGTTTTGTTTCCTTACCACAAAACATAAATACTAACAAAGGCTTGATACATTATTTACAGTTTTGTATATTGTCCCTTTTTTTCTGTAGTTTAGCATTCTTATAGTATTTTGTGATAATTTGACAACTATAGAATTTATCATTTGTCTGCTCTTAGTAGATTGGCTAGTGGTGTGTGCACAACATAAATTTTAATTGATTATAATGTCGATTACACAAACACTTAAGAGAGTAAATAAAATTAGTCAAAATTCATGTATAAGAAGCATATTTTATTAAATATATTTTCAAGGAAAAATCATTAACATTTTAAACAGTATGGTTACTGGTTTTGGACACCTTTCTAAAGCTATCTGATCATGGTATTGTACATAGCCTTTACAATTCTCAACATGTACATATAATCAGAGTTTTAAAGTCACGAGCATGATTTAAAACGTGTTAAAAATGAAGGGTGAGTGCATAACAAGTCAAATGATGATTTCAATAAAATCAACAACTTGCTGATATTTCCAGAGCTGAATGTGGTATTGGAATCATGTTTATTTTACCTTTGTGGCCATGAGCCCACACACACACATTTGTAACAAATGCAGAGAATATTCAAAGGTGAAGGATCAGTTTAGGTGAGTAAAGACAGATAGCTAATTATTATTAACTATATTTCCCTAGGGCACAAGAAAACATATCTTGTTTGACACCAAAATAAGCATTGCATATATCTATGGTAGTATGCCAAATTTATTAATACCTAGGCAAGGCCTACAATAAATACACATAATACTAATTTACCAACCTAACATTAATTAAAGAAAAGTTGCCCTTCAGAGCAGTTGATCATTAGAAGTTCTTGATGGTAAAGCCATTTCAACTAGCAAGAGTGAACAGATCGGACGACATTATTTTAACAGAGGATCAATATCTGGCACTCACCGACACATCACTTCACAAATACTTGGACTTGCAATAAGTTTGTTCTTGCTTAAAAGTAAGGTCATTCAGCACCAAGCAATCTCTTCTTTACACTTAAACTTAATGGATGCCAAGACCATGCATGATCTCTTGCCTATGATCCTGCCCTCATCAATGTTCTTTGGTCGTACTTATTAATTCTTTTTATATTAATACATTCACATTAGTTCTACCTTTTCAACCACATATTTCCAAAGCTGACGATTCTCTTCATGCCCTTGATAACTGTCATTAATACAGCAGTGTAGTAGTTACTTTCCAAGCTAGTTGTTGCTTTCTCTTACTAATAATATTGCATTTACAAAGCCACAACTTGTATGTTGACTATGAACACTACAGCAACCGTTGAAATAAAATTGTTCCATATTATCTGAAGAAGAATGAATCTTTAGTCTTCTTTTTTGGAATACAGGTGAAAGTAGTGACGATCGACCAAGTACCCAAGTACTTCACGTCAATCCTCGCTTAGTAAATCTTCATCTAGATTTAAGTCCTGAAAGAGAAAACAAAGTTTTATTTCAGAGCAGATAATCAGTCTACAATAGTATTGTATTAAGGTACAGAAAACCTTATCTACTTTTTGTTTACTTTACCAGGTTCACACTTGAGTCTAAATACATAATTATATCAAGATATACCTGCGGTAGTATAGATCTGTATAATATAAATAATTATTCAAAATACAAAATTGCATTTAGAGTCTACCCACACAATATAGATATAATCTCAAACAAGTGGGGGAATGTCGAGGAAGACAATAACAACATACTATACGTCCGCAAAAACCTAAGAACTAACACAATATAATATAATATATACAACGATACAATATAGAACATGGAACAGAATTAGGGCTGTGCAGCTAGAGATATTGACAATCGGGTGTGGTTCGGATAGTATACTGCTTCGGGTTATCAATTTGGGTCTGGAAAAATTGGCCATTATAAATGCCACATGTTTAAACAGATGATGAATTTTACTTGCGAAGAATCTTGCAAAATATTTTCTCTCAATGCATATTTGGAATGCTATAAAATCGTGCTGCCACCTTCGACAACTCGTGACAAATTGGAAATATAAAAATTGTTCATCAAACAAGATTGACAAATTATTTCCGATATTAATATTTCGTTTGAATTTCACGATAGGCCTACAAAAAAAGTTAAAAAATTATATTTCACCCAAAAACAAATTCAAATTGCTAAGGAATTTTCAACCTTAATTTCATGGAGTTGTGTCAAATATGGACCAGGCCACCAACAAACAGTCGTGTGATCTTGAATCCAAGCACACCACTAGGCCTCTGTTAAGTAAGTCTGGACCGGCACCTCTACCAATTAAATGTAAAAATCTTGACCGGCGGAAAAAAATACGAAGTGCGAACACGACACCGCACCACTGCACCAGCAAGGCAGGCGGCGCGGTCATTTGGACAAGTGAGGGTGCTGGTGAGGGGGGAAGAGAGGGAGGACATTCCATTCTCAAGCCTCGCCCATTAGCAGGGAGTCACAACCATCCGGCCGGCTACGAGCTCATAGAGCATGCAACATTGTTCGTCCCTCAATCAATTTTATTTCAACAGGGACCTTGTCTTTCATTTATGGGACGGTTGGAAACCCTATCCTTGATGCAAATTAGTACTTAAATTACTAAGTTGGTACTCTTAATACAAATTTATTTAGCATATTTACTAGGGGTATTAAAGTGCCCGAAATTTTGAGTCAAGTATTTGCTACTTGAAATATGAGTAAATAAAAAATTATTATTTTGGTGGAGGTGCCGGGTAGCCCATGGTAAATTCGTCCCGACTCATAGTTTGTAAGGGGAGGTGGGAAAACAAAAAAATAGTTATGCATTTTGGCTCTTTTTAAGCCTTAATAGCAAGCCCAGTCTTTTGATACAAATTTTTATATTTTTGTTAAGTTTTGAATTGTATTTTGGCAAACATAAAACCCACAATTCAAATATGTTGACAACATGTAATATCAATAATTGAACAATATGCCATAGCCTAGTCCTAATTATGTATGTGCATGATCATTAAAATTTTCTAGAGAGAGATAACATCTTCACTTTTGGAGCCTACATAATATGTAAACATCAATAAATAAAATTAATATTGTGATATTGTAAGTATAGTCAAAGAAAAGTAATAGGGAAATATAAACTCCAAAAGCCAACATAGAAGTAGGTAATCAAAAATAAATAAATAAAGCACAAATAGTGATCTTAGTCAGTAAATTTACCAACCAAATTTACCAAGTAGTAAAATTCCAAATTTTCCGAGTGGTAAAATTTGAAATCTTCTACCATTATCTTGTTACAATTCTTAATAACGTAGACATGAACAAGGCAGTGGAATTAGCAAGCATGGCTGAATATTAATAGTTGATTCGACTAGCCTTTGCTATGGCACTAATGCATGCCTGGAAACAGTTCATCAAATCCTGGGTTCTATAAATGACACAAACAACAAAGACAACCCTTCAGTAACAGCAGCATACCATCTCGTCTGGTTAACTACCAGAGTTTTAATTTAACACCAACATAAAAACCGCCAAATTCACCCCATAAATAAACTACACACTCAGTTTTAATTTTACAGAAAATCCACTTCTCTTAACTGCATAATATGGCAAATCTTCTACCATTATCTTGTTACAATTCTTAATAACGTAGAAATGAACAAGGCAGTGGAATTAGCAAGCATGGCTGAATATTAATAGTTGATTCGACTAGCCTTTGCTATGGCACTAATTCATGTCTGGAAACAGTTTATCAAATCCTGGGTTCTATAAATGACACAACAACAAAGACAACCCTTCAGTAAAAGCAGCATACTGTCTCATCTGGTTAACTACCAGAGTTTTAATTTAACACCAACACAAAAACCGCCAAATTCACCCCATAAATAAACTACACACTCAGTTTTAATTTAACAGAAAATCCACTTCTCTTAACTGCATAATATGGCCTACGTGTGCACGTATTTAGTGAGATCACACAAGTGAACATTTATCATTATAATTAGAAAAAACATCAAACAAGTTTATAAAACTATCCTTAATAATCATCTTAATCATCTTCCTCTATGCATATGCAGATGTATCTACTACACCATGTGACAACAAGCAAACATAATTTGAAGAGCCTTTACCTGTGAGCAGGATTTCACCCCTGAAACTTGACACTGACAATTTACCCTGCCCCCCTCCCCCTCCCCTTTCTCGTAATGGCTGGGATTGCTCTAGGCAATCTTAAATTAGTAGCTACTTACGTTGCCATGGACAACGACTCCCCCTCTGTAGCAAACTCAAGTAAACCATACTGCTACCCACCTTCCCAAAACATTATGGCAGATGTATGCTAAACAGCTTAGCACATTATGCAACTAATATTTATTATTTATGTTAAATGGGGGTAGAATACATGACGTTACGTACTGTAAAACATAAGTAGGTAGTTTACATAGAAAACTAGTCTGAAAGGCAAATGAAAAAAATAATAATTTATTTTACTATCAGAATGTGACTTTTAAAAAAGCCGGCTTTGATGTAAGATTTACTTCTCGATTTAGATAGTCGAGAAATACTCAGCTCCCGTAGGTGAAATTGTTAAAATTTGATACAATCGAGAAATTAAAAAAGTCCATCCCGACCGGGGTTCGAAGCCGGGTTTCCCACATTCCAGGTAGCCAACTAGACCACAGAGACAGTAACCTTTTGGAATGGATGGAACAGTATTGTAACGAATATCTGTTACCTTTGAACTGACAACCAAACATTAGCCTATTTTGTAATGCCATTCATTACCTAATGCAGGTATGAGCGAGGGTTTATTTCTCGATTTGGATAGTTGGAAAACACTCCTGAAGGTGGAATTGTTAATATTTAATACAATTCAGAAATTTAAAAAATCGAACCCCCTTCAGGATGGACTTTTTTAATTTCTGAATTGTTAGTAAGATTTACTATTTACTATTCAAATTTCAAATCAAGAAAATCGATGTAAAGAAACAAAAACTAATATTTTTAGGGTTGTGCGAATCCACGAAATTCGAATCCGAATCCAAGATGGATTTGGATTCAAGTCAATTTTTGCAGATTCGAGTTTTCAAAGAATTCAAAAATTTAAATTTCACGCTTTACCCGCGTGTATCAGGAAGGGAGCAATTATGTCTTTAAACGCGAATTAGGTCACGAAATTTCAAACAATGCGTTTTTTCAAAGTTTTGGTGGAGGTGCCGGGTAGGTAGTCAAAATTAAATTAATCCTGGCCTCCTGGCTGGGACATGTAGTGGAGGTGCCGGGTCATAAAGCGCAATTGTGAGATCGTAATAATCGTTTGTACGCGAGTAGGCTCAAAATACTCCATATCAAAATATTGACATTACACAAAAATTCCAAAATTTCGTAATTTGGTGGAGGTGCCGGGTAGGCGAAATTAATCTGGTGGTAAAAACTGTCAGAAACTTAGAAAACTGAAGGCTGAAATTGAGCTTAAAATTAAAACTGATCCTCACTCTCATGTGTTTGTTTTTCTTTTAAATGATCATAAATTGTCCTGTAATTTGTGATAGGCCCCTACCGATAATTTTAAATTAGGCTAGGCGTTTTTTTTTTTTTAAAGTTGTGCATTATCAAATTGTTTTTTGATAAATAACGAAAGATCGCGAATTTTTATTTTTAAGACGCAAATTTTCAAACTTCAAAAACATTTTTGCACATCTCTTACGATAGGCTACGCAAAATTCCATTGGAAAAGTTTCGGATTCGCTTCAGATTCGCTAATCTTTGGAAACATTCGATTTGGATTCGAAATGAAAACATGGATTTGCAAACCCCTAAATATTTTACATGTATTTTGGATTTCTTGTAAGTCCAAGTCAAGAAAAAGTATATACAAATCATGTCTTCATTCAAGGTTTACTGGCTCTTCTTGCAAAAACTTGGAGGAATACAAAATAGTATTATTATTGGGGGTGTGCATATATTTAGTTATTTTAAGGTTACAATCAAATATTGAATAGATGATGACTAAAAGTTAAAATATTGAATACAAATAGGCCTATAATTTAAAAAAAAGAATAGTCGTATAACGAATACGGAATACCGTATTCACTCGATTGCATGTCACACATGAATTGAAAGGCATAAAACGGGTGCGAGCCAAAATCGCATGGAACATTAATTATCATCAATAATTATAATAATTGTCACGGGTAATAGTGTTCCTAAACTTGGTTTGTTTACCCGTGAGCAAGGTGTGATTTTTTTATTTTTATTAAAAAGTCAAAAATGATTCGATTTATATCAACATGAGATTTTTTTCTTTTTATATTTAAATGAGACTTTTATTTATGTAAATCAACAATATCAGTGTTTTGAAACTTGTTAAGTTGGTTAGTTGCTACATCAAATACTTTCACAAGTGTTTCAGAAAATATATTTTTTTTTAAGGAAAACTTTGCAGTCAGTTAAAACTCTTGTGTTTGTAGCTCCAAATGAAGAAAAAGTGCACTTGGTTTAGATAATTCATTTTTATTAAATAAATCATTTGATTTAAATCGATAATGGATAACATTAAAAAACTGCAGAAAAGAGACAGGCTATACAGGAAGTGGAAGAATGGACATACATAGTACTAATGAACAATGGGAGAAATAAAGGACAATCCAAAAATCCAAGCAAGAGCCACCCATGACCGCTATGTGTGGAAACTGGTTGATGGAAATGGAAAATAACTATGGAGATTTATTCATGAATAAAATGAAGTTCTGCTCCCCACCAATTTCATCGTTAATGGCAGTTTTGTAAGCGATTCACAACACATTGCAGAAGCATTTTCACGCAAGTTTAGTGAAAGTTTTACAACTCCAAGTCAAGGTCATGACGACCTATGTCCTCCCAGTTTCCCAAACGCCTTCTCTGCTATCCCATTAAACACTGTAAATTTCCATCCTCTTCAAGTATTCCGTATCATGAAAAAGATCAGTGCAGATGGTGCAGTTGGCCCTGACAACATCCCAGGGAGAATTTGTACTTCATGGATGTGCAACTGAAATAGCCCCCAGCTTGTGCCATTTTTTCAACACATCTATGCAACAGGGAAGTCTTCCGGAAGATTGAAAGCGGGTGAATGTGGTCCCGATTTTCAAGAGTGGCAAGCGGAACTGCATTTAAAACTACTGCCCCATCTCTCTTACTTCAGTTGCTGCTGTTGTTGTTGTTGTTGTTGTTGTTGTTGTTGTTGTTGTTGTTGTAAAGATGATGGAGAAGGCAACACGTAACAGCACGGGTTCCTGCTAAGAAGATAATGTGTAGCCATGCTGGTAGAAGAGTATCAACAACTGGCAGCAGGCGTTGAATGCTGAAGCTGGCGAGCAGGTGGACGTCATTGCGTTATACTGGGCCAAGCTAAAGCGGTATAACGCATCCGGTCAAGTCTGCCAGTGGATAAGGAGCTTCCTGATCGGGCGCAGTACGAGTGTGGTCTATGATGGCGTAAGTTTAAGTGCGTGTAGTGTTCTATCTGGGGTCCCACAAAGCTCAGTCCTTGGGGCCCCTACTTTTCACCATCTTTATGATGGATCTGCCTCAGTGTGTAGGTTCCAAAATGAGGAAGTATGCTGATGACTGTATATTATATAGGGTGATGAAGTCACAAAATGATGTGCGGTTGCTTCAGGATGATTTGAATAACATTGAAATGTAGGGTTGCCGTTCGATGTGAATTTTAATATCGATAATTGCTTATGTGCAATCGAATATCAATATTTTAAATGTCGATCTTTCTTGCATACCGACGCGCACCGTGGACCTTTTGTGAGTACATCCTTTTGTTCATTCTATTTACTCAAAACAGGGTTTTTCCACCCTAGCGACGTCGTTCACAAGAACGCCCCCCACCCTCTCACGCGTGGTTGTTTGGCCCGACGAGAGCGCACTACGAAGTGTAAACAGATTAGGGATGACGAAACCAGACTTTTTTAAGACCCGGGTACCCATCCACATTACCCGCGAATCACCCGGGTAGTAACACAAAAAAAAACGTGTGGAGTATCTAATGAACTGCGAAGAAACGCGCTCATCAATTAACATAATATCTCGGACGTAGTGCTGTTCTATAAACAATGATGTGCCGATGAAGTAGTATTTCATAATCAGTAATCACTAAAGAGGAACAGCAGCGGGCCATTAAGATAACACTTATTGTTCCT
Source organism: Sweltsa coloradensis (assembly GCA_024449915.1). Taxonomy (NCBI): domain Eukaryota; kingdom Metazoa; phylum Arthropoda; class Insecta; order Plecoptera; family Chloroperlidae; genus Sweltsa; species Sweltsa coloradensis. The sequence goes on along the minus strand of JAMZAV010001523.1, from coordinate 177,144 downwards.
GTTCCTTGTCACAGACTAGTCAAGGTCATGATGCGTTCGCTCAGATAATTTTAACTAGATACGGAAAGGCCAGTCTCTGCAGTCTATTCACATGTGTGCTTATTTCAGTTATCACCATGGGTGATAGTGATAGCTTTTGACTTCTAGCAGATTGAAAACATTAGAGATGTTAATGGTAATTATTTACGCGGTATAATCTCTGGAAGAGCACACTGCCACAAGTCGGCGGCATGAACAAAACATTAGCCTTCCGCCTACTACAATAGGGAATATTCCACTTACTATTTTATATTTTATTTTAATTCTTATATATGTCTTACTAAAAAAAAAAATGCATTTTGTGTAATTTAAACAAGAAGTAAATTTGAACCCCAGTTTGCACGCCAAAAACGAGCGTACGCCATCTTTGGACGGTACTACATCATAACTGTGTAGAGTCAAGGCCAATTAGAAACTAAATGTACGTATATTTGTACATATTTACATACAGACGGCGGTGCTCGCCCATCCGCTCAACAACAAACACAACTCCACAGCCACTTTAACGATGTACCGAGGCTCGTCTCTACTGGTTGACTAGATCAAGCATGATGGCATCATGGCCAAATGTGGGCATTTCAGAAGAAGACGAAGAAGACATTTTCACAGAATTTTCTTTTCCTTTTTTCGTATGTGACAGGAGATTTTGCGAGATCATTGTGATAAAGCATTACGAGCATTTTTGTCTTGAATTTTTGCACAGCCTAGGACTATCATGCTATTCTTTATCTACATTAGGCTTTAAAATAGTCATCAAAGTAAGGTTTTGTGCAGTGTGTGTCAGAACACGGACGTGCAGGCCTAGGGTTGGCAAGCTAAGCCTAGGGCTTGTCAAGTGAGTATTTTAGTATTCATATATCAAGGCCTATATCCTACAGGAACGATTGGACTAGACTGTTGTATTATAAATAATTTTCTACGCCTAGGCCTACACCTAGGACTGTTTCAGTTTTGTTTTTTGATTGCAATGTCAACTTTTCTCGTTTTCCGGCTAGGCGCTAAATGTAAAATGTCCGCCATTCTGTTTACACTAATGTAGGCTATGCTAGGCGCTGCTTGTTTAAAACACTGCTGTCTGGATGTATGTATGTATGTATGTGTATCCAGACGGCGTTGGTTTGACACAGTTCTGACGTCATAGTCGTTTTTGCCGGTCTTAGAATATTTAAAAAAATGCTGTTTTTAAAACGGCTATAAATTATTGGATTATTATTTCACGGAAAAACAAAGTACATATTTGTAATTGGGACGAAATACTTCTTCTAAAAAATCTATTTGTACAGTATTTGAAGGAAGTGGGATATTTCCTATTCGACACCTCAATTCAAGAACCGGTTTTACGGGTAAATGGGTAGTGGAAACACAAACCCGTACCCGACTTTGTCGGGCGTGTACCCTTCGTCTTCCCTAAAACAGATGCTACCCAGCTCGTGTGTTGCCTTTGTGAAGGTCCTGCTTCTCGGAAATCTTAGTTCTGTGAAGTTTCATTTCAGCTAATTGTTGTGATTGTCGTTCATTTATTTACGAGATATTATCAGTAATTGTTCAATGCTCCAATATTTATTACATGACGAGATGAATAATATTCAACAATACTTTGGAAGACGACATAATATTGGTCTGAGAGAACTGATAAGATAATATTATCTTAGCACTACGGAATGAATTATGGCGATACTGAGTTGATGCGGAGTGGGGAGGAAAGCAACTCGATAGATGCTTGTATTGATCTTGAGTGGGGTACCACAATATCGGTTGTGATGAGGCGAGATTGAGGAATCAGCGCCTGCAGGCGTGTTGGTGTTGGGTGAAGCCACCCAGCAACACACGCACACCATGAAAGTTACCTACACTGCAGCAGGGCAGGGGTGATGCGTTGTTGCAGTGGACGAATATTTCACGGAATAAAGCGATTAATCTCTTGATAGTTAATATTTTATAAAGTTCTGCTGAGCGAGCAGTTAATTACAAAATTTCAAAAGGGCATGCTATTCGATTATCGATTCGGGAAGACTGAATCGATTATCGATCGTTTTGGGAAATAATCGTATAGATCGATATATTGATTCAAACGGCATCTCTACATATAACACCACCAAATAGTTACTACACCAAATTAACTGTTATTCTGCAAAATAAAAACATATTTAACCATTTCCTTTCACAAAATCAACGTTACCTCCACTATTCACAAACTTTCAATATTAACTTGCTGACAACAAGTGTTTCTAACTTAAATACAAGCTGAAACGAAAACGACACATATAAAATAATTAGAGATACGTAAAAATAGCATTTTCAAGTGTCATTTTATAGCGTTTTGTACTTTTGTAGCATCTATTTTTTTGTCCACCTTCAAAAACTTGTGTATGAAGATTTTTCATATTATTATTTTGAAATTATGTCACCAAGGTTGAGTCAATATCAATGCATAAAAATGTGTATAAACAAACTATCCCTACTTTGGAAAATAAAATAAAATGGGACTGGAAAACCTTAGTTTTAAGTGAAAAAATAGCGCTTTGTAGCATCTATTCACAAAACACTATTTTCACGTACCTCTAAAAATAATTGATTTTTGTCATGAACTGCAGTAACGATCCATAGGTGGTATCTGTGCGATAAAAACAACGGTGATTTGTATGCATATTGGAATTCCCTATCCATATTAAGTTATATTATTTATTTTATCATTGATTTGAACTTGAACATGCAAGAAATGTGAAAATAAAATAAAACCATATAACACCACACCACTTTTGACATTAAAAAAAATGAAATTTAGGAAAAAATAAAACCATTTAAATGGACCTCTAGACCGTATTATTGTGTATGGGTGCCCTGTGTAGCGCCGGACTTCACGGAGCAACTTTGTCAAGCTAGAGGGAATTCAAAACAGGGTAACTAAATTCATAACAAACAGTTGGGACTGCAGCAGAGAGGAAAGGGCGGAGCTTTGCAACTTGTTGACCTTGAAAACTCTTTGAAAGAGATTGACATTGTGCTTTCTCAAAAAATGATTTTAAATATAGTAAATGTAAACCCTAAATAAACTCGATTTGAACTCGGTTCGAACTCGAATACTCAAACAGTTAACTAAACTCGAACTTGACTCGAATTAAAATTCTCCGTTTGCACAGCCCTAGTTGTAATGTCTCTTTATAACATTACGAACATAGGAATTCGGGCAGGACCACTAACAATTTGCGGTACAATTTCGTAGTATAATTGCGTTTGTTGTAACATGACTTTTCACTGTAGTATTGGAAAATGTAAAACTTGTCACTAACCCAAAAAAGGAAGTGCAAAGTTTAATGAACAAATATCTTTCATCATTATTTTAATTCAAAAGTTAATTTATCTTTACCAGTGCTTCATCATCGTCGTCGTCATCATCTTCAAGGTCCAAGTTATCCAGGTCTAGTTCTAGCTCGGCATCTAGGTCGTGTGGCGTTGCCTTGGTGGTTGCCGTGGCCTCAGGGCTCTTCCCTCGAGGTGGCAACACTGGAGTCTCCGTACTGCTCTGTGCTTGCGGTGTTGGCATCACTTGCGGTATCAGCATGGGTTGCGGTATCAGCATGGGCGGAGGGGCTACAGAGGGCAATAAAACAAAAACTGAAATATATTTGGTTTGCTGTCAGTTTAGGTTGTATCATTCTACTAGCTGCAACAACAATATTGTAGAATATCTACTCTGAATTTTTAAACACAAACCAAATAGGCCCAGTAATAATTAAAAAGGTTATATTTTGTTTTCTCGAGCAGGTAAGGTTTTTTGTTTGGGGAAAGAAGAAAGGGGACGAACAGCTTATCCTGAATGTAGAAGGTAACAGTATGGGAATTGGATGACTAATGGCGTTTTCCACTGGTACCTATGCACTGAGTGCGCATTTAGTTTGCATTGAAACGTCACAGTAACGTCATTGCACTCGCAGAGTGCTGCACTCATTCAGTCTAGTTCAATCCCCAATGGAATAAAAATTATCAAAAATCGTGCAAACGTGGCGTCCTTTTCAGACGCTGATCAGCTGGGGGAGTAAATAGAAGTGGAAATAAAATACCTTATCAAGGGGCCGCACAACAAGGAGAACTTTATTCGAAACTAAAACGATGTTAATCATGATTCTTGGCTACACGGAGTAAGCCCTAGACTTGGCAACAACAATACGTAGCCAGCCATACCTCATTGTCAGAATAGCTGCTAATTAACGACATCATAAATGTGACCCTGTATTTTATTGTTCACTACGTTCGAGTTTAAACATATTATTACAAATCTTCTTCATTGTTGCTGTCTGATGTTTCCAAAATCAGTAACAAAAACAAATACGCGTGTCAATTGTCCGCACTAGATCCGTCGCACTGCCCTCGGACCAGTGCGGCTCAGTGCAGCACTCGTTCCTAATGCACCGCCAATGGTGTCCGTGCACTGGCACTGAGTTCGCACTCAAATTCCCAATGGATGATGATTCTGTTAGTTTGCATTCAGTGCGCACTAGTGCGGCCAATGGAAAACGCCATTATATACTGTTAATACAAAATAAATGTCAACAAGTTTTTAACCTCACAGAATTGGTCACAACAAGACCGTTGGAGTTAAGACTGTTGGATGAGCTCGAGCAAACCAGGTTTTGGCACAGAATGCAGAGGTTTAGTCTGGATCACTTGGAACCTCTATCATTAAATTATAAATTGTCTTCTTGGGTTGTGGATTGCACCAAAATTTCAATAAGAATGTGTGAATTGCGTGATCAGAGCACATTTTTCCAATAGTGCTTACTCTTTTTTTTTAGGGCTGGGCTATGACATATCATTCAATTATCGATATCACACGAAAAATTTCGATATGATATCGATATATCAAAATGTAATTGTTTGTAAAAAAAAAAAAAAAAAAAAAAATTCAATTTTTTTTTAGAGTGTTATTTTTCATAATTTTGGCCAAATAGGGTTGATAAGGTGTCACCATAGACCTATTTACGATCTCACAATCGCGTTTTATGACCCGGCACCTCCAGCAAATGCACCAGCCAGGGTAATTTAATTTAGACTACCTACCCGGCACCTCCACCAAAATTTCGAAATTTAGCATTTTTTGTGTAAATTTCGATATTTCGATATGAAATCAAATATCGATACCGAAATTTTTTCCAATTATCGATATCATTACGAAATATCTATTTTTTTGCCCAGCCCTACTTTTTTTAGTAACTGACCGTAAATATGTCACCAAACAAATAATTTGTAGTACTGTATCGGACCGAATATAGCGCTTTGTTTTTTTTCCAGAAAAAACAATCTCAAAAACAGCACTCGCGTTATTTCCGCACTCTTGCATTTGAAATAGCGCCCGAAAAAAGACCACCTGCAATACAACTCCTGCACATAGGCTGCTGTGCATTGCCTTGCCCACCCAATTGATGCGAGGGGGGCGGGTGACGTCATCACGGGCAAATGGGGAAACACAAACGGGGAAAATGACAACCAAAATAACTGTGCGTACAATTTAACTTTTTTCTTGGGAACCGATTCTTAGGTCACTATGTCATCTCTAAATCAGACTGGTGAACTGTGGTTGGTCTATGTGAGCTTGTGCTTGGCTCTACACTTTAAAAAACATAGGACTAGGCCCTAACATTGATCAAAATGTTTTGTTGTAAGAGTGAAACTTTAGGCTATTCATTCATTGTATTGTAAATCAACAAATGTTTCTTGTATATTTTAATTTTCTTTGATTTTTTTAAATGATTCCAAAAAATTTGGGTCGTGTTATACGGTATTCAAGATCGTGCTATATTTGGTCCAATACGGTAATTTCCCAAGCTTGAGTGGGGGAAAATATTTGAAATGTTAATAATATGTGCTCTGATAGCGACATGCGCTTATCCCTTGTTAACATCCCGAAAATTTATTTTTTGGGTGAAAATTGGAGGTTGAAAAGTGATCCAGACTGTATATGGACTTAATCCCAATTATAGCTGGATTTGACGATCAAGGGTGTAAAAAATGTTAAAAAAGTTGGTTTGAGCTCATTGAACAATATTGTAAGTAGGGTCCTTGAAATTTTGTGAATGCCTTTTTTCACTAAATGATGATAAATATGACTGTTTAGTGTTTTATTATTAAGTAGCAAAATAAGGCAATAATCACATTATTATGCTAAATTAGAGCAAAATTAAGAACTTTTCTCAATTTTTGTAAGTTTTAGCTCCAAAATATGCAATTAATTTGACAATTTGGCATTGAAATCAACATTTCTGATTTAACGTATAGTTGGCACCATGACAGTTGAAAATATTATTATTGAACACACCTAGCAAATTCAAATTAAGTTAACTTTATACGGCCTTAATATTTGTTTATGTGTAATACGTGTTCATTTTGCTGAAGGGTAGTGATTGCAGAGCTATTTTTATGACAAAATGATGCCTTTACCTTGAGTTTATATACTGAAATTGAAGATTTTTAATAATGAAATCAGAACTTTTATTTGCTATGTCTCAGGGTCTCTAGCTATAAGTGGCATTAACAGTAAGAAACAATTTTAAGGAATTACTAATTCTGTGTTTTGTACATATTTATGTCTCTATTTATTAGGGTTGCCGTTCGATACGAATTTCAGTATCGATAATCGGACCAGTTAAATCGATTATCGATCGCGATAATCGTTTAAAAAAAATATCGATCGATAATCGATAATCAAATCAAAATTAGGCCTAAACTTGCTGGTATACCGACGCGGACCGTGGACCTTTTGCGAGTGCATCCTTTTGTTCCTTCTATTTGCTCAGAACAGGGTTTTTCCACGCTATAATAGCAACGTCTTTCACGAGCTCCCCCTCCCCCCACCCCCCCAACGCGTCTGGCCGGCGCGACGAGAGCGAGCTAAGTGGAGTAGACAGACCGCGCTATGCTACCCGGCTCGAGTGTTGTCTTTGTGAAGGTCGTTCTTCTTGGAAATCGTGGTTCTGTGAAGTTTCATTTCAGCTTTTGTTGAGATTGTCGTTCATTCATTTACGAGATATTATCAGTTTAACTATTCAATGCTCCGATATTTATTACGTGACGAGATGAATATTGTTAGACATTAGTTTGGAAGACGACGTAATATTGGTGTGAGAGAACTGATAAGATAATATTATCGTAGCACTACGGAAAGAAGAAAAGCGATTACGAGTTGGCGTGGACTGGGGAGGAATGCATCTTGATAAAATACTTGTTGACCTTGCTTGGCCGTGACGCGCCGAGGTTGTGCAATCAGCGCCTGATCGGCGCGGGAATGCAGCCGCCTGCCGCCCGAGCCGAGCCGGCCCGTAACACACACGCGTCATGCTGGTGGCCTATACTGCACAGTGCAGGCGCTTCGTACTTCACGCCTTACGAGTGTTGTAGATCTCGCAGTGGACGCATTTTTCACGGAATAAAGCGATTGATGTCTTGACTGGTACTATTTTATGAAGTTCTGCAGAGCGGGCGGTAAATTACAAAATTTCGGGCGGGCGAGCTATTCGATTATCGAAATATCGATAATCGATTCTGGAAGACTGAATCGATTATCGATCGTTTTGGGAAATAATCGTATCGATCGATATATCGATTATCAAACGGCATCCCTACTATTTATCAAGAAATTCAGCAGCCACCATCACTTTTTGAAGGTAAGCTGTTGGATCCTATCTCCCACCAATGTACATTAGTTGAGGTAGGCGTAGGCCTAGTATTTTCTATTTTCTATGTTTTAGTTGTGTTTAGTCGATTATTGCTTGTATATCGATTGATTGATTATCGACTATCAAAAGTGGCCTGGAACGTCCACCCCACAAAGCTGGCCAGACATACATACAGACAGACAGACAGACAGACAGACAGACGGACAGACGGACAGACGTACCGGTGTCACTGGAGTGAGGAGGTTCAGTATCAAGGAAGTTATCCTCGTCATCATCCTCGGCCTGGCCCATGTATACAAATCTCCCGCTCTGTTCCGCTGCCTTCATCTCTTCAATTGGGTTGCGTTCGTGATTGCCCTGGGGAAGGAGGAGAACCAAATTTCTATTTATTATAACCTTAATAAGAGGAACATTAATTACTCTGTCTGCCAATTCTAGTTGATATTAAGGGGATAAAAGATAATAAATTACTTTCTAGTCCTATATTCAGGCACCAAATAAAAAATTGATGTTAGTATTTACAACCTCTACATAGTAAAGACTTAAGATGCCTCTATTGCAGGTCTTCTCGATTTTGTGTGTTAAAAATAAAATTTCAACCTGAAGTGAACTTTGATGTTGCAGTTCAATATTACTTATTATTTATTTTAGACAATTAGTAAGTAGAGTATTGTAATTATTTTTGTTATAGACGTTTGGATGTTGAAATCCAAATGGAAAAAAAAAAATTCCAAGAACCTCTCGTACTTACAGGTATCTGAGTGTAGGCGTCGGCCGGCAGAGGTCTCTGCCTCTCGTCCTTGAGGTATTGCTCGGCTTTGAGCGCGTCTGTGAGGCCCGGAAAGAGATTCTCGTAGTCCTTGGGGTCGGCCAATGACTGGCCGGCTTTCTCGCTCACTCGCGATAACATCTCACGCCAGAGACCAACAACGTACGAGATCTTGCTCGGTATGTATGTTCTGCAAGGAACAATTTTACTATTATATACCTACTTATTCTTTATTCACAATATTTGATTTACAAAAATAATTGCTCAGAAAAAACACAAAACAGCCGATTGGCCTTTTCTTAATTGTAACAAAACAATATACAGTAAGAACTCTCTTATCCGATCTCCGCTTATCCGATGTACCGTGTTAACCGAGCCGCCCCCCAAAAAAAAAAAGTTTTATATACGTAAATAAAACATAAAAATAATTACAGACGCCGCGCCGCACTTTTTTAAATGTACGTACTCGCATACATTTGTAGGCATGCCTTACGAGTGAGTGCAAAGAAGATAGATCGGCGACTTTCGAGCAGTGTGCATCAGTGTCACTGAGCATATAGAGTTCAGTGGTCAGTGTGCGTCGGGCGCATCGCCGGTAAGCGTCAGTGTCACTGAGCATATAGAGGTCAGTGTGCGTCGCGCGCCTGCGCGTGCGCATACGATCCAACCATCTCACACACAGCTGTTCAAAGATGGTTGTTGTGGAACTAGATGCAATCATGTTTCAACCGATTCACGAAATTCGTAATCACGACGCATTGAATTGTTATTCCTGGGCTTATCTTATTTCTTTCCCAGACTTATCTTGCGTCGAGAGCTTCAGCGCGGGCATAGTAGTGAGAGGTTTTCCCACATGAGAAAGAGAGCTAGGCCTAGGCCTATGTTTGCATTGTAGGCCTAGACCTACTGCGTCGAGTTTAGGCCTAGACATACGTTTTTATTACGACATGTAGGCCTAATTGTGTACGTGTGTTTGTGAGCTTGATTTACAAGCTATTAAATCATTTAGTATACCCTGTATGAAGTGTATCGTGTGTATTTTATGTTCCTTCATCCATTACATGTGTCATATATCATTTTACCACATCAGGCTATGCTACGAGAGCAAATAAACAAATGAACCGCGCCATCCGAGTTTTTCGCAAATCCGAGGTGCCCCCGGTCTCATCCAACTCGGATAAGAGAGTTCTTACTGTATGTGTTACACAATGTACGAAAGAGTGTTGTAAAAAATTAATATTGATATACTTTAGGCTTAAAGATTTTCTCTATCCGTGCCCCCCTAAAAAAAAACAAACAAAGTTTATGACAATAAAAAACTTTGTGTAACAAGTTCACAGTGTACAGCATGAAACATGACTAAATTAAAAGTTTCACATTATTATTACTTTCATTTTAATTTTAAGCTTCATTTGATTTATTTTGAATAGTGCCAGACACATTTTATTGTGGTTTAAAATTTAAATAATTGGTGGGGGAGGCTAAGGGAGAGATGGAAGGATACCAGAAGCAGGAGATTTAGAGGCAAGATGAGAGAGCTGGGAAGATGGGGAAGAGATACAATTGTGGGAGGATAGAAAGAAGTGGAAAATTTGTTAGCTAAACCCTAGCTCGATCGATGATGATGACGAAATAATTGGTTATTGCTCAGACAACTGGTTTTACACTAACGATTAACCGTCATCCCAATCTTACCTCGCGAAGAAAGCAGCTTCCGGCAACCTATCAGTAGATATTAGGATTTCTAAACACTTTTCGGTATTGCCCAACAAGAAGTGGGAGAGGAAAGCAACGTTATTCTTGCCAGTTGAATCTGATGTTTCTCCCAGCTTCTTAACCATCGCAGCATTTCCTAAGAACAAAGACCAATGCTATAGATAGACCTTACACTTAAAGAATTTACAGAATACTTTCTAAATGTTTCTGTTGATTATATGGTAGTGGTACCTGATGAGGTCGCAAGCAACAGTAGACCGCCAAAGTCTTGTGCGTTGTGAAGACACTCCTGTGCCAGGTCGAGCTGCCCCTTGGAAGTGGCGAGCTCCGCCAACTGTCGCCACTTCTGTTGAGACGCAGCATCCTTGGCAAGCGTCAGCGCCGTGTCTAGCTCGCCGAGCTGAAGCGCCAGCTCAAAACGATGCTCGGGGTCCGTGGACACAGCCAGGGCTTGTTGCTTGAAACCCTGGACAAACACTCACTATCCTTACTTCCTCGTATATTTTTTTATTATTTATTGTTTATCCTTGTCATTCATAAATTAAAAAACGGCGTCGCCGCTAGCAAATATTTTGCTAAAACACTTAAAATCTGTGGCCACAATTTTATTTTTTTTATATTAAAATAATAAATATTTTAGTTAAAAGTTATGACTGTTTATGGGTTGCAATAAGTTCACAGTTGGGCAAAGAAAAGAATACATAAAAAACAAAACGCGGAAGGCATGAGTAGGTTAACACTTTCATTTGCTGCTAAATACTGTCCAGCAAATTAACCTGCAATGCATTATTCCTTCTGGGACTAGTGGGATAGGCCTAGGCAAAAATTTTAAATACAGGTTTTAATAGCTATCCATTTAGGTTAATAACTTGAATGCACGTCCCTATGTGTACACAAGTGATGTAGTGAGTAGCCGTTCATCTATCACACACTTTATTTTAACACATTTTAAATTTTAATTCATCCCCATGGGATCACCACCTGGTAGACTTGCCTGGGTCAGGTCTACTCGTAGAGTTTGTACAGGAATGAGTCTAGGGACCCTGAAATTTCGAGAATGCCGTTTTTCACTAAATGATGCTAAATATGACTTTTTTATTATTAAGTAGCGAAATAAGGCAATAATCACGTTTTTATGCTAAATTAGAGCAAAATTGGAAACTTTTCTCGATTTCTCTAAGTTTTAGCTCTAAAATATGAAATTAATTTTAAAATTGGGCATTGAAATCAACTTTTCTGATTTAACGTATAGTTGGCACTAAGACAGTAGAGAATACTATTATTGAACACGCCTAGCTTATTCAAATTAAGTTAACTTTATATGGCCTAGAATTAGATATTGTTCATGTGCAATACGTGTTCATTTTGCTGAAGGGTAGTGATTGCAGTGCTATTTTTATGATGAAATGATGCCTTTACCTTGAGTTTATGTACTGATATTAAAGATTTTTAATAACGAAATGAGAACTTTTTATTTGCTATTCCTCAGGGTCCCTAGGTATGACTTATATAGATCGCTCCTGCAAAACAAACACACACCTGTTTCTCTAGGAAGTGCGCCACCCTGGTGCGCTGGCCCTTGGGTATCGTCGGCAAGACCCTGTCGGCGGTCTCGAAGTCCCCTCGCATCACCGCCGTCTGGTATTCCAGCACGGAGAGCAGAAGCTGGTAGGACACAACGTTCAGCTCCTTGTCTCCGAGGTACAGGCGGTTGTCTCGAGGCACATAACCTGCAGAAAGGTACATTTAATGAGCTGGTGGTAGACAGAGAAAAATAATTTTTTGTAGGATTGCCTGCTGAATGGTTTTCATTAGGGCTGGTCAAAAAAATTGTTTTTCTCGATATGATATCGATAATTGGAAAAAATTTTGATATCGATATTTGATTTCATATCGAAATATCGAAATTTATACAAAAAATGCTAAATTTCTAAATTTTGGTGGAGGTGCTGGGTAGGTAGTCTAAATTAAATTACCCTGGCTGGTGCATTTGCTGGAGGTGCTGGGTTATAAAACGCGATTGTGAGATCGTAAATAGGTCTATGGTGACACCTTATCAACCCTATTTGTCCAAAATTATGAAAAATAACACTAAAAAAAATAATTGAAAAACATTTTTTTGATTTTGATTTTTTTTTTTTACAATTAATTACATTTCGATATATCAATATCATATCAAAATTTTTCGTGTGATATCGATAATTGAATGATATGTCATAGCCACGCTCTAGTTTTCATCACGTTTTTATCCATTGTGGCCCTCTTCACCTGATTATAACTAGGTACTAGTTAAGGCACGAATTTGTCAGGATTGATAGTGGTTGGGACACCATAGGCAGCATAGCATATGATGAGTATGGGCTACACTACATTTTTTCTTTCCTCAGCAGAAATAAATAAAGCGGATGTGGCACAGAGATAAAAAAAAAAAATAAAAAATCACAAAATAATACAGACACACAATTACATTACATTTATTAATGAGAGTTTCTTGTTCAGTGTCTTAGTAGAAATATGGTCATCTGCGGTCACTTAAACGGTAAAAGACGTACTCAAGTGGACTTAAGGGGTATTCATCTGCTAAACTCAAAACATATATTTCATTTACGCTAACTAGTTATGAATTTACAAAGTAACAGAATTAATATTGGGCCGTCCTTACCCGAAAAAAATTGTTTGACTTGGTAATTTTCTCGCATATTTGTGTGTGTTTGAGTATATATATTTGTGCACAGTTTCAAGACACTATTTTCTTAATATCCATTTTAGATTGGTATGATGCTCCAGTATCTGTGCGATAAAAAATAAGCAAGTTAAAGCCGATTTAAAAAACTCATTTTTGCAAATTTCAGGATCAAAAAGTTAAAAAAATCGTGTAAAATCACAGGTAAGATAGCATAATTTTTTGAACTGTCATTTTAGAGTAGTATTATGCTCCAGATTACATGGTAAGAAACCAATTTTGGGGGGTGGGGTGGGGTGGGGGGGGGGGGTAATAGACTAGGTCTAATATCCCCTTTAAATCATGTAAAAAACACAGAATTCATCCTCATCTACTACCACACATGGTTTTGGATACCAACGTCCGTCAATAAAGATGAAAAGCAACACACCTTTATAAATTATTGCAAAAACAATACTGAAGATAATACTTGATCTTTTTAATAAAAATAGTACTTGTTTAATTTTGAATAAATATAACAACAGTCAGGCTAAGTAAGAGGGCTTCAAGGTAAGAAAATAACATTGTTTTCCAGTCACAACAACCTACCCAACATGTACATGGTGCGGTCAAGATGGGAGATAGTTACTATCTCTCCGCCTACGTAGTAGTTGATGCGGTTCACTCCGTTAGTGTAGATGAAGCAGTCGCCTACCCACAATCCTGTGCGCACCGTCTCGTGGATCTCGCCAAGGAACTGGGAGCAAAACAAATCATTATCATACCGGTGCAACACAAAACTACTAGCCAAGGATACTGAAAGTGTTCTTCTCTGATGCCATGGTACAGTACTTAAATAAATATATGTATACAAGTGCAAAATCATTTCATATGCGGATGCCCATAAAAAAAAGTAATTGAAATGGAATTCAAACATTTAGTCTGTCCATGCACACAATGTTGATTGTTGTCTTACGGTTATACCGTTTGACATATATCAACCACGGCGGGAGTGTTCTATGGACATAAGTGTACAGCGACGCCGATTGAGTACGTCCCTCAAGTGGTGTTTTGTTTTTAGTGTTTACCCTTTACTAACTTTTAAAAATCCAACAGTTTCCTTCTGATTTTTAAAGAGTCTACGCTCAATTCTTTCTTTACATGTTAACATAAATGCATTGTACTGTAGGTATTTATTTAAAGAAATATTATGTAGCTAGTGCGTACACTAGTGCTTTAGATCTCTCTCGTGAGTGATCATGGCAAATAACATGGCAATTGACAACATCAACAATATGCATATGGACGAGCAGAGAAAGGGGGACCAAGTTATAATATCTAGAAGGCAGTTGTTTACACATTCCATCTCTACTGGTGTCGTTATAGAGATTCTACTAAGTAGCCTCTTACCTCGAACGAGTCCTCTATCCCGTCTTCTGTGAGCCCCTCCTTGGTCTCCTGAGCCTTGGCGACCACCGCCGCGTCGTATCGCAGGATGAAGTAGCTCTCGTCCGTCGCCAGACAAACCAGCTCTCCGCTCTCCGACCAGAACACGTGCTTGGGCTGGATCTCAATGCGGCGGACAAGCTCCAGATTCTCCCAGTCGTAGAAGGCCAGGCCAGTCACTGACCGCACACCCAGCATGAACCCACCGAAGATACCTGCAAGCGGACATGAAAAGCAAGCGATCTAGCAAGATAAACTACTTTGCAGCAAATAGAGTTGGCACAATGGCAAAACGCATAAGTACAAGAAACACACAATACAGGGACAACAAAACTCAAACCACTCTTAGCCTAAACAAATAGTTCTTGAATCAGAAAAATAGTAGAGTTGTAGGCCTAACTTGTAACCCTTTGGGGCCATTAAATATACTGAAGAACCCAAAAAGATAACATGTCAGAAAAAAGCTAGAGCTAGTTCTAAGTCTTTCTATGAACTAACATACTCACATTTTCACTCCTTGAATAGCAAAGCACTGTAACGATACACCGTGCTACCCTGTACAAGGCTACCATATATTAAATCTCATCCACCTCGGCTAGCCTACACAGTCAATGAGCAACACACTTGGCATACAAATTAACACATAATTAGACATTTATTTTTAAACCAAGTAATAATACTACAGCAATTATTTAGTGAAATTGATCTGCTTGATAACGACCACATTGGACATTAAAAGTTTATATCATACGACCTTCTTTGGCTGTTGTGTTTGAGTATGATTTTTCACCCATCTGTAGTCTTCTCTTGTGAGTCCTTATACTTCTAATCTTCTTACTTCTCTTCTCTTGAAATCTTCTTAAAAGTATATTTATAGGTGCCAAGTTGCAGACACATAAACTTATAATTGAAATTAGTTTTAAAAAGAATCACTTCTGCTTTCTTTACTAGAGCAAAACTCCTTGACCTAACTCGATTCAAGTAGCATCAAAGATGGCCATTCTGTTCCAGGGTCCACTAGATACCTAACAGCTGCTGTAAGGTGGGTCTTCGCTTGTACTTCCACAATGTATAAGCGCCATCTTAGTTCCCTAAGTCAAGGCCTGCTTGATAATGTGTCTACTGAGTGCGCGAACACATTATCCAATGGACCTTACAGAGATTTTGTAAACAAATAGCAGACTGCAGCTGGACGTCAATATCAAAAGTCGGTTGTACATTTGAATGCAATAAATACATAAATAGGCTACCACCTGTATAATCTTGATTCTTATGTTGGCAGGTAACATTATGATGTAAATAATTTTCATATCTTTCAACTTCATATGTCAATTTTCATTTGCATAATGGATATTAGGACCCGAGGCAAACTGTCCAGATACCGGTAGGCATAATGCCTATTAGCATTGATGATGTGGTTGGTAAGATAAAGATGAGTCCAAGCCATAGGCCTACTTGCACCATGTAGGCCTATAAACCAAAACCTCATGAGGCAAACTTGAACTTGAATCTGATATTTCTAGGGCCAAGCCCTAGGCCTAAGAACGCGAGACCTAAGCTCTAGGCCTACGACGACTTCTACAAGGTCTAGGCATTGTCTATGAAAAAACCACACAAAGACGAGGGCCTAGCCTAGGCTTATGCACATACAATCTTTTATCGTGGAGTTGTAACTACATTTTAGACACAAAGGTAGGCCTAATATCAATGATAATATTGATAATAATCCACAATGCCCATCTTTGCTGTCCATGATCTGTCAAAACAAAACAAAAACATATCACATTCTGCTACGGATAATATTACAGAGCGTGTTCGGAGCGCTCCAGATTATTTTTAAAACACACGCAGGGATATAAGATGGCGGTTTGTTTACATCAGGTGAGAAGACCCAGCTTACAGCAGCTTAGCATAAGTATCTAGTGGACCCTGTTCTGTTCCTGGTCAAATTCATTGTTTCAAAGTTCTAGATTTTTGTATCTTTTTTACACATCACATAAACACACTTTTTAATATTTACTTATTTTTTATAAATTTAAATTTGCTGTATTTACCTTTAATAATCATTATCAGAACATTATTAAAACTTTAAATAATATAATTATTTTACCATAAGTGAAAATTACAGCCTTCTGAAACTTGGTTATAAATGTAAACAAACTACTCAATCACTGCCTACTTGAAACCTTTTATACATTTTAAGAAGTCACTGCCTACTAGAATCATTTTATACATTTTAAGAAGTCACTGCCTACTGGATCTTAATTACTTTTACCAAGTTTTTAGATTTAAGAGACTGGTACTTTACAATACCCCTTCAAATTTTGAACAATTTCTTGAAATTTTTCAACATTTATAATGCTTGAAAGCACCAGACAAATTAAAGGATTTTTTTTTTATTCTTTATCCTGCTTCAAAATCTGATAACAATACAATAATCCTCTGGACAATGACAAATCTGAACATCAGCTTATTCCACAAAAATCTAAACAAACTAGATCACACTTTGTTCTTTTACCGCTACCCATGACTTTAATATACAATATCATAAAATTCAAGCAACCCAAAATTTAGAACTCATTGAATGTTCCAACTACCTCCATTGACAATCACTAACAAAATTAATTACTCAACAATTTGAAAGGCTGTTTACAATACCCCTTCCAAAAATAAATTATTTGAAGTAATGGAAATTATTTATTTTTGATATTAACTCCTGCAACCATTGAAACACTATATTAAATTATTTACTCCATTAAAAAAACAAAAACACCAATTAATAATATCATCAACTTAAAATCTTCAAATTGGAAATTATGAACAACCTTATTAAAATGTACTAGTATTTATCAACTTCAGCAACACCAATTTCCAAGAATCTTTATGAAAATGTCTATTTATTCATTTTCCACTCCACAATAAACTATTCCAAATCTATCATCCCACAGAAGAAATATCATACCATCAAAAAATAGTCAAACCAGCAAATTGAAGACAAGATTGACAACCCCTTCAAACTGTCAACTGTATAGAAAAGATTTTAAACCCCATTTTAGGTGCCTTAGGAATTTATTAATAATCCGCAATGAATGACTCCTTAAAAATGAAAAAACTTTCCAACTGACCAGCCAAGAACAAAAAATGTACCAAGAAATGTACACCAACCATAGTTAACCACCAAATCAGTCAACCACCCCTTCAAACTGAAAACCCCTTCAAATTGACCAATAAAGAAAAAAAATGTACCTAGGAATGTACACAAACGATAGTTATCAACAAAATAGTCAACCACCCCTTCAAATTGGAAACTTTTCAACCTGACGAATCAAGAACAAGTAAGTACGTAAAGGAAAAACGCTGGAATCCACCACCCCACCTATCTTTCTCGCAGCAATGAAGGTGCTGTTAAGTTGTTAGTAGTCAGAGGTGCTTGTTCGTTCCCTGGAGATCGCCAGTCATCTAGAGGTCTTGAATTAAAGTTAGTTTGGTATCTATCATTGTTGAAATTCGTCGCAAAGTTGTGGAAGTAGTTGTGTTCATAGTTCCTATTTTGACTAGGTAACCAAATCAGTCTGTCACTCTCTAATCTTTCCAAAAGATTTACGATTTTAGTGGCATCGTTGTCTATATGAATGAAATGGAACGAATTTCCATAGGAAAATGTTTGAGCAGTTGTTTGACCATCTTTGCTTGTGGTATTGGGCAACTGAGATAACCATTATGACGCAACCAACGTTTGAAGTATACTGATGGTAATCCCTGTTTACCACCTTCGTAGGATGCACTATATATGTGTTTCATGAGAACATCTTGAGCGTTGTCTCCCCAAAAATGATTAATGAATTTTTCTTTAAAATCTTCAAAGGAATCAAACTCATTTCCCAGCATCCATGGTATGCATTGACCCTTCAAGCATTGTAGAGTGAACGCCAACCTCCTGTTGTTATTTACCGAATAGTTCTTGAATCGGCTTTCTAACAAGTTTAGAAATTCAATGGGATGAATACCTCCATCTCTCCATGAATATTATGCCCTCTCTAAGTAGTTGGTCTCCTACACCGCTATCGTTTGCATAAACGGTAGTTCCCGTAACCCTGTTACCCCTTGAGTTTCCAAATCTTGAATCTTTTTTGTATTGGTTAGAATAGAATTTTCCAACTGCTTTGTATTGGTTAGAATAGTGTGTTCCATCTTCTTTGTATTGGTTAGAATAGTATTTTCCAGACCATTGCAAGCTTCTTGAAAGTTTTTATCATCTAATTCTCGCTTTTCTTCTACTTTTGAGACTTCTTTTTGTACTTCTTCTAATTTCTTGCCATTATCATCAATCATGACATGGATATCCCTTATCAATTCCATAGCACCCCCTACTTTGGCTTCAATGTCCTCCACATCTTCAGTTACTTTTAGCTTCACATCTATGAATTGTTTTCTAAGGTGTAGAAAAGTCTGTCATATTTTTCTTCTAATCCATTTTGGATGACATCCATTCGTTGATTTACCTTATCGATTTCATGTTTAACAACCTCTAGTTTCTCGTCCATAATCTTACCCACTTCATTTTTAATGCTACACATGTCATTTTTTATGCTACCCATTTCATTTTTCATGCTATTTTCCATGGTACTCATTTCATTTTTCATGCTATTTTCCATGGTACTCATTTTATTCAACAACGTACTCATTAAAAAAACTCATTTCTGGACTCATCACCAAACTTCCTTCCGTCGAAGTGCTAGTCATATCGGTTGCCAAGTGCCTATCTAAACCACTATCCATCTGTCCCAATTCTGTCCTCCCTAAATCTTGAGAAACAATTTGCAACCCTAGCTCTATTTCATCAATAGCAACACCTTCACTTTGACTAGCCATTATTCCAAAGCCTAGGTTTATTTGTAGCCAAGTGTGTAATTGAGACCCCTAATCTCTGCGTGACATTATCTTCAGTAAGACCACTAACGTTGGGCTGCCAAATTGTAACGATACACCGTGCTACCCTGTACAAGGCTACCATATATTAAATCTCATCCACCTCGGCTAGCCTACACAGTCAATGAGCAACACACTTGGCATACAAATTAACACATAATTAGACATTTATTTTTAAACCAAGTAATAATACTACAGCAATTATTTAGTGAAATTGATCTGCTTGATAACGACCACATTGGACATTAAAAGTTTTATATCATACGACCTTCTTTGGCTGTTGTGTTTGAGTATGATTTTTCACCCATCTGTAGTCTTCTCTTGTGAGTCCTTATACCACCCCCACATGACTAATCTTTGCTTATACTTCTAATCTTCTTACTTCTCTTCTCTTGAAATCTTCTTAAAAGTATATTTATAGGTGCCAAGTTGCAGACACATAAACTTATAATTGAAATTAGTTTTAAAAAGAATCACTTCTGCTTTCTTTACTAGAGCAAAACTCCTTGACCTAACTCGATTCAAGTAGCATCAAAGATGGCCATTCTGTTCCTGGTCAAATTCATTGTTTCAAAGTTCTAGATTTTTGTATCTTTTTTACACATCACATAAAACACTTTTTAATATTTACTTATTTTTTATAAATTTAAATTTGCTGTATTTACCTTTAATAATCATTATCAGAACATTATTAAAACTTTAAATATATAATTATTTTACCATAAGTGAAAAATACAGCCTTCTGAAACTTGGTTATAAATGTAAACAAACTACTCAATCACTGCCTACTTGAAACCTTTTATACATTTTAAGAAGTCACTGCCTACTAGAATCATTTTATACATTTTAAGAAGTCACTGCCTACTGGATCTTAATTACTTTTACCAAGTTTTAGATTTAAGAGACTGGTACTTTACAGAACAATGCAATGTCAGTATGCAAGGACTTCAAAACTCAAACAACTTTACTTGAAAACCTCGAGTTCAATTTTTTAAAAAGAGTTATGTTGATATTAAAGTACTGTACTTTGCTTCACTGTTACACAAAAGGCATTACGTAGAATACAACTAATAAGAAAACAAAAAAAAGTGAAGTAGGGTGTGATCAGAATAACATTTTCACTGTTTTTGCATCCCGACACTGTATGCTATGCTGTTACATCACATCATTACTAGAGCTCGTTGCACTACTCACACGTCGATGAGCGCCAAAGCGGACGCTCGATGAGAAATTACATTATTTTCAGCTTTTAACTGTAGCCTACAGTATGGTAAATTATATATTTGTTTTTTGAGGCACAAATATATAAATAAATAATTAAAACATGTTTGACATCTACTAACACCAGTTGAATGCTCGGGAGCGCCACCCAGAAGTTGAACTCAACAGACTTCAGTGCTCTATCCTGATTGGTCAAACAGCTGCTTCCGTCATCGAGTGCTCGCCGACGTTTAGGTAGTGAAACAAACTTAAGTAGTTTTACGAAAGTACAGTTGCTCAGGCAACAATCCAAAATAACACATGAAAACCCGGTTTTAAAATGGCAAACTGGTATATTGTCCGAGCAACCGATACTTGAGTGTAGGGCACTGTAGGCCCTACTGCTAACAGTCTTGGGAAATAATTAATGATTGCATAACCCTGTTAGAATTACAAATTAAAATTGCCTGTTCACAGACTACGATACCTAAAAATATCCTAAAATTAGTCACTCATGTTCTTCAAATTTCCTGTGCTTCCAATAATGGATAGGTAGGGCCTCCACCTATTTTTATTTTTTTCCTAATAGGCACATTTATATATACCCTACGGTGAAAAATGCACAATCCGGGGAAAAAATAGTACAAAGATAAAAAACTGTATTGTGTAAAGAAATAAGTCACACACAACTAAGTCAAAGTCGGCAAAAATCGTACTTTGGGAATTCGCCAGTCATAATCCAACACTTTTACGGCTAAGTCATGACATATTGACTCTCCCTTCATAGATACAAAAATTGTGTTACGTTTCTTTATTATTCCCGATGAAATTTCCTTTCAAATACGACCAAATACAGCCTGAAGAGATGACCTTCAGTAGTTGTAAATATTGACGTAAGAATCATATGGTAAAAAATGCACAAAGCAGGGAAAAATAGTAGAAAGATGAAACAAATTACATTGTGTAAACAAAATAATAAAAAATAACCAAGTCACTGCAAAATCGGACTAGGGGAAAGACGTTATTTTCACAAAATGGTGTCTTAAGACTGTTTACCAAGCTCGGGCCAACTTGTTTTACAAAATTAAATGCACATTTAAAAACCACTCGGATCGTCAAATCCAGCTAATTTCACATACTGAACGTACCGCTTTTTTACCTTTATTTTTCATCCAAAAATTCTGCATTTTTGGGAGGCTGTTCACAAAGGGTGAGCGCGTGTCTCTATCAAAGCCGATTTTGAAATTTTAAATAAATGTCTCTTAAACAAAATTTGGAAAATTACTACAAATTAACAGTTTGGTGTCATATTTACCGTCAGTTTATAAGAAATGTGAGCAGTATTTGGAAAATGTGCCTTGATAGCAACTATTTCACATTCTTACTTAACATTTTTGTGCAAACCTCAACCCGATAGGACAAACTATAGAGCTTCCAAATGATCCAGACTTTACCTTGGCGTTCTGCGTCAAAGCCTAGTTTTCTCGAGCTCAGCCAACAGTCTAAATTCTACACTTTTACAGCTATTTTTTTTTAAATATTGACCCTCCTATCAAAGATACAAAATTTTTGTTACTTTTCTTTATTATTCCTGATAAAATTTCCTTTAAAATAAGACCAAATACAACCGGAAGTGACAAACGGAAGTAATAGTAAATATTAAAGTAAGCATCAATATAAATAAATAAAATAAAAATAAAATAAATGAAAAGTTACGTGTTTTACTGCATATTCAGGCATAATAAAGAGACATATTTGTGCAAGTCGTTCAATAAACATTAATATTATATCACATGTAATTTAAATGGTTTAGTTTAAACAATGTATACAAAATTTACGTAAACACCTAACTTTTAAATAAAATTCATCAATAAATAATAATAATAAATTGGTCAATATTAACTAATTACGATTGTCACTTCCAGTTGTATTTGGTCTTATTTTAAAGGCATATTATCAGATAGCCTTTTTGGGTAAATATGTTAAACCTCTAATTATTTGAAGAATTTAGAACTAAAAATAAAGAAATCAGTCCCAATTTACTTGACTGGCGAGTAATTTTGTTAGTTGGTGACGTCACGCGGCGTGACGTAGATGGTGGTCTACCGCGCCCGAAGACAGCGCGCAAGCGAGCGCTTCAATGGGCGCGCAGTCATGATCAGGTAGTTGAGTTGAATAGTCAGTTTGATCACATGCTTGCAATTTTCTACTTTTTGTTGATTGGCGTAATTTTGACAAACGTTACGATTTCAATAAGATCACATTTGTTTATAGCCAGAGTATACATAGATATTATTTTCTTCTATACCTACAGGCATATTTAATTTTCCTCTCAATTTGACAGAAGGAACTGCACATTTCTTCAATTCACGTTTTGATCTAACATTTCCCATTTTATTTTCAGATTGTTTGCTATTTCATAATAATATTCAACAAAATGTTCGAAACATACTCGGGTGTGTTTGCTAGGAATAAATTAATTCCAATCAATTTTCTAGGAGATTTGTTCCTGTTTGGAAAACGGCAAAAAGATACATCGTCCGTACTTGAAAATCTTTTACTGCACATTGCACATACCGCGTGCTTGAGCAGCGAGCCTCGCCTCACCGTTCGATCCGTTGACCACCACGAACGTCACATGCCCCCGGGCTCGCGTTAAAAAATCCTTTTGTAGAGGGAGTAGGCATCACTTATGGATGCCAAACATGGCGGAATTCTAATTTTTTTGTGGGTCTTCTTGAAGATAATAGATAGTAGATACTTCGTTTTATGCGACTATTATTTCTGATAAAATGATGATTTAAAAGGAATTAATAAAGCGGTAATAATAAATTAACAATCCAAGCAAGTTTCCATCACAAGGCTCAATGCATAGATTTTACACAATAAGCTACACTAAATATTTAAGCAATGCAGGTACAGTGGAGGTAACTTAAATACACATACACACACGCAAAAAGATAAAAAGTAAAAATCTACTAAACGTATAGGTAATTTTTTTATGTCCATTTTATTGCCTAAAATGTAATGTTGTCGACAAATTACATCATTTAGAGATGGAAAAACCACATTTTGAAAACGCAAATTTTTCAAAATCCCGCGTAAAGCGCGAAATAACAAACAAAATGGTACGAAACTGGTCAAAACGCGAATTGCTCCCAAAATTTAACCTTTTACTGTGTAAAATGTAGGGGGATGGCGGAGGTGCCGGGCCAGAATTTACGCGAATTTTGGTGGGCGTGCGGCAGGCGGTACAGAAAACATACAACGCAACAGCGTTTCATAATGTCATGGGCTTCACGGAAAAAGACCGCCAAAATAATGGCGCGTATCACGGACTCTGCGGAACTAGTCCACCAAAATAATGGTGCATACAAATATTAATTTTTGGTTGGGAATATTCTTGGGTCACAATGTCGATTCTTACTTTTTGGAATTGATATCCCTAACTTAAGGGTCTGTTTTTTTTTTTTTTTTTAAAGTAACATTTTTTAGGTCAATTTTTGTGGAAAACACGAAAAACGCGTTTTTTTTTCTTTAACCCTCCATCACTTGGGTGGGGTTCTACAAACCCCAGGGTCTACATTCGACTCTGTTTCTCTGCATCGGACTGTTTTACCGACTCTAGATTCTCAGTACCTTCAAGTCACTCTATCCGTTAGCGAAATTTGTAACCCTCTAATCATTAGGGTTTTTAGTGTCGTTATATTGCCGGTCTGAACTTGGCTGGGGTTGCTGAAACCCCACGCGAGTGATCACGTTACAGTAACTGCATAGGGAAACTCAATGCTATTTTGGCTTAAATTTTGAAATTTTGGAATTTTGGAAAAATTCTTCTTGCAATTTACTAACTGGTTCATGTTTATTACTAAAAAGTGAAACAAAACTTAAAATTGCATTATTTTGACACCTTTTTTGAATATTTTGAAAATGTCCATTTTTTAAATCTGAAAAATACAATAAAAAAATATTTCATACAAAAAGGTACCCGGTACATTGGCATTTAATTTCACTGTCCTCCCAGTAACAACCACCTACATAGTAGTTCCACAAATCATATGAGCACAGAAAGAAATACCCAAAACATCCTACTGCTCTTATTACAGCCCAAAATAATTTGGGGTTTGTGAAACCCCACGCGAGGGATGGTGTTAAAATTTGGATTTTATATCACCATTTCTCATTACCTCTACTAATAGAGCACACTCTAGCAAAAAAGGGAGAAAAAACAGATCAAAGTTCAAACTAATTTGCCGTTACACCAACATTAATTACGACCAACAAATGATTCTGATGATGAGACACACACAAATCCCCCGTGTGGGCCCGGGGTAGAATAGGCCCAGAGCATGGCTCTGCTAATCGTAAAAGGCGATTCTAGAGAAAAAGTCCACCTCGCAAACATCAGCTAGTAAGAGCGGAGTATCTTACTCCCCAAACTAGAGGCGAGCTCTGGCAATCGTCGTCGGGGACCTTGCCCCCTTCCCTTGACGACCCCCCGGCGACGATGACAATGACAAAACGAACGATGACAAAGACGATGACGACCCCGACGTGAGAAACTCCCCTTTCTCGCATTACCCGAGGCTGGTTCTGACTAGCATGGGCTCCTCCTCCCCACCCCCCTTAGGTTAGAGTGGTGCATTATTACCTAACGGTTGATGCGTCCTTAATCCAAATAAACCAAACCAGGCTACCCAGCTTCCTTTGGCTACCCTATTGGAATTGGGTGTTGATTCCTTGTGTGAACTTTAATTGCATAGGGGGTATGCCAGTGCCAAATCCAGACTAGTTCTTGTTGAGCATCACCAGGATAATTTAATAATCTAAACTTATATTATAATGCATCCTACCCTAAGATACTTTTAGTGGAAATATTTAAATTTGGAAATAAAACAGAAAAAGTTTACTTTTCTTGGTGCACTGTAAGTTCATCAATCATCCTTATTGCCTTAGTTACTGGGGATTAAAATCGAACAACTTGGAAATCCAAGTAGAGTAGCACAATGATTCAATTAACAAGGAAATCAAAGTCAAGCGGCACAAACTAAGGTGTAACTACTAGGCCGCTTTGCGTACGCTTTTTTAGTCGCGTTGATGGAAAAGCTTTTTTTAAAGTTTTTAGTATGCATGGGATCTCTTTACTTCTTCAAGTTCCATTGCAAAATCATTTTTGTTAAATTAGAATAATTTTTATAAAGTAGTACTAATTGCTATGGTAATTAGAATGTAAAATATCTGGAGGCCCGAAGACTTGCTTTTTGTACGCATTGTAGGTGATTGTTGTCAAGTTTCTATTGTTACTTGTTACTTGTTATTATCATCATCATCATTATCCATTGCCGTTTCCTACTTCTGGCAGGGTCAGCTTGGGTTTTGCAACCAAATTCTTCCACTTCTTTCTATCCTCCCACAATTGTGTCTCTGCTACATCCTCCCAGCTCTCTCCTCTATTACGTAGGTCTCTTGCTATGGTCTCCTTCCATCTCTTCCTTGGTCTCCCCCTTCTTCTTCCTCCTTCAATCCTTTTCTCATACATTCTCCTGGGCATCCTCTCTTCCGTCATTCGTTTCATATGCCCAAACCATCTCAGCCGTGTCCTTCCCATCCTGTCACCTAACTTCTCCACCCCAAGCATCTCTCTGATGTTCGTATTTCTAATTCTATCTCTTCTTGTCTTGCCCACTGTGCTCCTCAGGAATCTCATCTCCGCCGCCTGTATTTGGCTTTCTTCTCTATCACCCAAAGTCCCGGTTTCTGGTGCATATGTGAGGATCAGTATGAAGTAGGTCTTGTATAGTGTCATTTTGCACTGTATGGGTATTTCCCTGTCCCACACCAGACCTTTTACACACTGGTAGAAGTAACTGGCCTTTTGTATCCTGTTGGTAATTTCCTTTTTCATCTTCCTGCTTGCCATTATTTCACTTCCTAGATATCCAAAACTCTCTACCACTTCCAAAGTTTCTTCTACAATCTTGATCTCTGCATGATAGTTCCTTACGTCTCCTTGTGGTTGGATGGAAGAGAAGGCTTAACAGGCCTTAATCCCGCCATCAATAAAGACGACAATCAAATCAAATCAAATCAATCTCCTGGCATAGTAACAACTAACAACCTTGCTGTTGCTGGCTTCTTCAATGTGCCTCTTCCAGTGGTCCGTGTATCTCTGGAGTATCTCTTCATATTCCGACCATGCCACGAAATCATCGGCAAACAGCATAACCTCTACCTCCTCCGTTTCCTCCATCTTTACTTTGTTGTGGATGTCATCCATCACTATTATAAATAGCAGTGGTGACAGCACACTTCCCTGCCTCAGCCCTTGTGTTATTTGGAACCACCCTGACAGCCCAAATTGTGTTTTTACACAGCTTTCACATACTGTGTACATGCTTCTAACCCTGTCTATCAGTCCTTTGTCCACTCCCTTTCTTTCCAAGCTTTCCCACACTACATTCCTTGGCACACTATCATACGCCTTCTCAATGTCTAGGAAGACCATACTCATTCTTTTACCCAGCTCCCAACTTTTTTCCATGGCTTGTCGAAGTACAAATATCGGGTCTATAGTCGATCTTTCCCCATCTGAACCCATATTGTTCTTCATTCAGCATATGGTCCACCTCTACTCTCATCCTTCTGTCTATTATCCTTTCATATATCTTTTATTATTTTATTTATTTTATTTTATTATTTGTTCCGTAACACATTCATTGTTTAAATGTATCACGAGGATGGCAGAAAAGAGCAGAGCTCCAAACACACTTGGTGACTGCCAACCTTATAACAATAAATATAATAAAAGATAACAACATTATTACAATCATTAGTAAACCTATAAAATATAGAAAATAAGTAAATAAATATACACTTCAATGAATTACTATAAAAATGAATCAGTAAAAAGAAACTGCAGAATTAACTTTGTAATGCAAAAACATGTGTGCTTAGGGCAGATTTAAAAGAGTCTAATGAGCAAATCTCCCTTAACTCCAAAGGAAGAGCATTCCATTCATTACAAGTCCTGTAGTAGAAACCATTTTGGTAAGCTGTTGTTCTTGCAAATGGAGGCTTGAGAATTAATCCTCTACCAAGTTCTGCTCCTCGACTACAGACTTGCAATCTTGCGTATGGGTCCAGATCAATAGTACCGTGTAACATTCCCCATAGAAATTGCAGTTCTACTTTTTTCCTATAACTTTCTAGCAATGGAATGTCTAAAGATGTACGTCTTGAAGTAGCACTGTCACTTTGAAATTTTGTCCTTTGTCTTTAATGTATGGCATAATAAAGAAATGCCTCTGTAGTTGCCACACTTCTTTCTATCACCTTTCTTGTATATTGGTACAATCACTCCTTTCTCCCAATCTCTTGGCACCTTCTTTTCTCTCCATACCACTCTGATCACTCTGTACAGCCAATGCATAACAACTGGGCCCCCAGCTTTGATCATTTCCACCACCAGTTTGTCCACTCCTGCAGTTTTCCCATTCTTCATCTTTTTAATGCCATCTCCACTTCTTGCTTCTTTCTTTTTTCTCCACTTCTTTCTTTCTTATATACCTCAAAAACTCATATTAAAACCTTTATTTCTATGGATTCTGGCTAACTTTTTAATTTTTTCTTTCAAAAGGTACTACATCACCATAACCTTAATGTCCATGTAAAATTTGAACGTTGTAGCCCCACCTGTGTGGTCAGAATCGACCCAAATATCACGAAAATATTGCACTAAAAAAAAAATAAAAAATCGTAAAAATACGAAATGGGTAATTCCGAGTTAAACTGGAATTTTCCTTGGACTAAAATAATGTCATTCCCTTGTATAAAACTCCAAGGGAATGACTATTTTTGACGTCCAAGGGAATGAGAAATTTAGTGTTATGATGCCCAAACATTTGAAGGGGAAATGTGACAAAGTGATGCAATACCACATTTCATTGTGCATTCTACTCTGCATCATCTGCAGTTACTACTTACTACTGTCTAAAAAGGCTTATTCTAAGTGATACTTTTGGTGTCCAAGTAATCCTAGTAAATAGTACACTCTCCTGATAATATCTTCAAAGTATTTAAATTACAACCAATTGCCAGCAAACTGTTTGACTCTCATCTGCTCTGTAAAACACACTGTCGGCTAAACTTTATAAACATGTGTGGCAACAGCAGGAGAGCCAACTCAAACATAACAAATACTGGTGTTCAAGATCCATCCAGGGGAATGACATTTTTTCATAGGACAGACTTTTTGACCTTGAAAATCATATACCAGTGTTGATTACAAACTTCTAGTATGACATAAGTTCACAAGTGTGAAATTGTGAATTGAATGAAAAAAAAAATATAGAAAATGTTTGATAGAAATCTACTTTACAGATTTAAGTTTCAAATTATGTGTTTAGGACACCCAAGACAATGACAATTTTGACCATATTTGATCATATTTGGGGTAATAATTGGAACCAAATAAAAAAAGTAATGGTGTTTTCAAATTAAGAAAAAAAAATACAAATTTTTTTGTCCTTTCCTTTTTTTTCTAGTGCACATAGAAATATGATTTTAAGCAGCATGTAAAAGGCCGGGACAAGAAAATTCCGGTTTAACTCGGAATTACCGATATTCATGAGAAATATTTCTTCGATTGTACCCAAAAATGTGGCAGGTCTAAGATTTGAGATTTCGAAGATCCCCTTCAATTTTCATGAAGATCGGATATGTCTTTTGCTCGGTAGAGAGAGAACAAACAGACAAAAAAACAAACAAAAAAACATCCAAAGTAATCTTTTTGGGAGTCAGTGAAATTTGAAGTGTATCCTTTTGTTTTTGCTTTTTGCTCAACCAGGGTTTTTCCGCCCGGCCTACGGGATGTCTTTCAAGGGCGCGCCCCGCCCCCCCCCCCCCCCCCGTGGCCGGCTGGACCGATTGTGTGAAAGCGCGCTAAGTAGGTCACATAAACAGATGCAACCCCTCATGTGTTGTGTCTTTGTGAAGGTTGAACTTCATGAAAATCTTAGCTCTGCAAAGTTTCATTTAATCTTTTGTTGGGATAGGCCTAGTCGTTCATTCTGATCATTCATATGCGAGTTGTTATCAGTTATTCAATACTCCAATATTTATTACTTTGACGAGATGAGTAGTATTCGGCATTACTTTGGAAGACGTAATATCAGTGTAATAGATTTGAGAAGATAATAAGCTTACACTACAGAATGAAGTGAAGAGATACCGAGTTGGCGTGGGGTGGGGAGAAGTGCATCTTTATAGATGCTAGTGTTGACCTTGAGCAATGTACTACAAAATTGGTTGTGATGAGGCGAGATTGAGCAATTGGCCGGGCCAGTGAAGCTGCCCAGCAACACATCTACGCCATGCAAGTTGCCTACACTGCAGGGGCGATGAATTGCGCTTCGCACTTCACACCATGCATGTGTTGTAGATCTTGCAGTGGACAAACTTGTCACGGAATAAAGCGATTACGTTCTGCAGAACGAGCGGATTTTATTTTTGGATGGGCGAGCTATTAGATTATTGATCCGGGAAGACTGAACCGATTATCGATCGTTTCGGGAAATAAACGCATTATGGATACATCAATAATCAAACGGCAACACTATTTTAAAGTAAAAAGATGATTGAGATCAACATACAAGCATCAACTCACAGAGCTTGATAACAGGTCAAGATAATATTTGCTTTGTTTTACGGTTCTCGTAAGATAGTAATGATGATTGCACTTGTTATGTGAACCGCGCGATGGTCCTCGTCCCATTCTTTACTTTCCCGTGTTTCATGTCTTGCGTAGGTCCTGCAGTACGTAATAATGGACATCAGGAACTACTTTAATAGTAGTGGTAGTGGTAGTGCTAGGCCTACAATAAGTTGCTACTTGCTAGTACACAATACTGTGAGTAAAATAAAATTCAATATTTTACATGCATAATAATTGTTATAGACAAAATTATATTTGTCATGCAAGTTGCCTGCCTGGCCATGTAAAATTATTTGTAATATGCCCAGCTTTGTTTTGAGTCCTGAAACAACTTAGGCCTAGATCACTTTCAAGCAACTAAACTTGTAGCTAAGCGCTAAACATCACATACACAGGTACACCTACTGTTTATATGCAAACTAGTACATAACAGATGAACATGTACCTACTTTAGGCTAGCAGCACATACATAAGCTAAAAGTAGAAAGCAGGTACATAGTACTGTACAGCGCAATAGAAAGATAGCGACAGCAGCTTACCTTGACAAAAGTACTGGCAAACTGCAGCAAAGAAAAATAAAAACACCACTGTAAAACTAAACTCAAGGCGAAGTCACACAAAGTCTTGCATGGCTTCAAAGTTGAAAACTATTTAACTACAGAATTAATTTCTGGCTCTTCCACATTTTGTCTCAGCCTGCAATTTTATGCAACAAGTAGACCTATAGCTATTATCACTATAAGTACCTACTTAAACAGGTAGGTTACTGCTAACAATAATAAGCTGCTGTCCGGCAACACTTTCTTTTCGTTCCACATGCAGGGAATAACATTACAACAGGAGAACAACGCAGCAAATAGATTACAGTAGACGGTGAGACATAGCGACTGTTGGCTGTTGCATACAGAAAAAAGGCTACATTGTGTTGTTACTTGCGACGCGTACGCCCAGACCTCTAAATACTTACGTGGACAGAGGATGCTATACAAGTAGTACACTGTAACCTTGAATTGAAGTCAACATGGGCCTAAAGCAACATGGGTCTAAAAGGCCTAAAGCAATGGGCCTATTTGGCGGCCAAGTTGAAAGTCCCTCGATTGCACCACCATCTGGATGTAAATGGTACCCCATTTTAACGTTCAGACGGCGGTGATTTACTGCAATCAATCAAGGTATGCACCCTCTATCCACGTAAGTAGTTCCAGATCAGTGGGTCTACGTCAACTTATTAGCGTTTAAAACGAGGAATAATACTTTATCCTAGGTCTATAGATAATAGATTAGAACTGTACATGAATATCAGTATTAGGCTCTCTATGTGCAGTATTTTACTACAGTAGGCCTGCCTACTGTTGTTATGTAGAAAGTCATTTTGATTGTTTTTCAACAAATGCAGAATGAATCAACTGGTACCGGTGGTCCGGTACTATTATTATTGTAATTTAGAAACATAGCCTACTAACTCACTTGTATAGTATTTTACGTATATTAGTATATTACCGTTGTGTAACTGAACATTTGCAGATTAGAGTCAGGCACTGTTTATTATTGAATTCAGATACATATATCGATTCACAGAAATAAAGATACGTTAATTTTGAATTTACCCATGTTCAAAATACAAAAATACAACACAATTTTGAGATTTGTAGGTCCCCTTATTGTTTTGCTTTATTGGCAGACAAAAAGGTTCAACTGATCAAAATGGCAGTCAATAAAGAGTCATCTATGATCCATCATCACTAGGGGTCTGCGGGTAGCACTTTTTAGGTTCGGGTAGTTTTCGGGTTCGGGTAGTAAAAAATAACTTAATTTTGGGTTCGGGTCGGGTATTTTTTCCACTAAAAATAACTACGAATTACACATTATTAATTAATGCAACATTTATTGTTGCAATTTTTATTTGCAATTAAAAGATTTAACTAATGGTAGGTAACTATTAAGCCCATGGCCTGACTAAACTTACAAAAAAAGAATTAACGGTAATTAAGTTATAATTATTCACATTAATTATTAATTTAGGGACCCTGAAAAATAGCAACTGAAGTCTTCATTTTGTTATAAAAAAATCTTTAATTTCAGTATAAAAACTCAAAATAAAGGATCCATTTCGCATAAAAAATTCAATTATTTCAAACTATTTTTTCAAATTTCGCGTATTTTCAAACTTTCCGCCGTTTTTCCCGCCGTTAAGTTTCAAATGTTGGTACTTCGTAGATCAAGAAACAAAGTTTCTATAGTTTGTATTTGTTATGTTGCCGACCCTGTGTGATGTCACCAGCAGCAGCTCAACAGCTGTTGTACTTGTGTGGCCTATTATTGTAGTGGCCTATTTTCTCGCAAAAAAATAGTAGGCCTAGATAGCCCTACTTGGAAAATGGGGAAAAAACCTGCCGATTTCGACCAAATTTCGTGAAAAACAATAGAACTGGCTGTATTTCGCCTTTAAAAGTAAAACCAGTCTTATTTTGCTCCATTTCGCGATCGTTTTTTGACGATTTAAGGGTCCAAAGAGGTTAGCAATTTAGGCCTAGGCCTACCCGAAAAAAACCCGATTTACATTTATAAAAGCCCAAATTTCGGGTATGCTTCAAAACCCGAAATTACCCAAAATTTCGGGTACCCGCAGACCCCTAATCATCACCATCACATATGTCATGCTTAGACATGGGCCAAACCCCCAAAAATAACCAATACAGATACCGGTTCCGATACCACAAAAGCCAATGCCGATACCAATTCTAACATACCTAGATACTTGCAAAAAAAGGTTGGAAGGGTGCTGCCTAGTCCAATGCCGAAAGCAGATGTGGTCTCAGGACTAGGCTTACTATATGGACTAAGAGGGTTTGTTCTAGGCCCTGATACACCGGTAGAGCTAAGTGTATTCGCTCCAGGTAGGCCCTAGGCCTAGACGGTCGTTGCTCCACCTAAGCCTAGGCTCGACATGCACAACTGGTTGGTATTGGAATAGAGGGCCTTGGCTCTTCTCAGCAACCTTGAGGGGTTCAATTTTGCCTAGGCCTAGTATACATTGTCATTTGTTATTTCTTTCATCGGATCTGACGGTTTTGTGATGAAATACGACCACACATCACTTTGACGACATGATAAAAAACACTCAAATTTGCTCATTGGTAAATAAAACACAATATACGATGATTTATGTATCGATAGTCTGTCTCGTTCTTGGAGGTTACGGAAGTACTGCCAGAGTTCATTTCCTGTTGTGTGGATCTGATGTTTGATACGATACCTACATCGATAAAATGGCGACTAGTCGATACGGAAAGAGAATATTATACCAACTTCGAAAAACATCGACCAAAATTTAAAAAAACTGTGCACATTGTGCGAAATTGTCGGGAATCGGTAAAATAAAATTGTAAAATAATCGGGAAACACGATTCTTACCAATATGGAGAGAATCAGTGGTATCGGCATCGGCCTATCTCTAGTCATGCTGACATTAGTCTTTGATCGAACTTTGGTCCTAGAGCAGACTTACATCAGTCAGTCGTAGACAGTTACTAATAAGTGTGAATATTTTGCCACATTACCTTCTGCTCCAAATTCTGGCTTGAAAGATTTCTTTTCCTTGAAGTTCTTGAAGACCTTGACAGTTGAACTCCCCTCCCTAGTAGCGTACTCAGACGAGTCTTGCGCCCAAACAAACTCTTGTGCAGAGCCGTACGCCTTGTTACGCAGCGCCATCGCAGTGTAGATGATGTACTCTCCGTCACCGCACACCACAACAAACCTTCAACAAAGCATTTGTTTTCATTTTAGTAACCCCTTGAACACACCCATTTTAACACATTCCGGGGCCCCATATACACCAAGAAATCCCAAAAATGCCCAAAAACTATTTAAAAAAAAACAACATAATGGTAATTTTGTTGATTGTGATAGAATGCTTATCGGCTAGGTTAGTGTTTGTGGTTAAGGAAATAAGAAAGGAGACCAACAGCTTACCTTAAACGAGACGGGCAGCTGCGTGAAACTGGAAGGTTAACATAAATATTTACAAAACAAGTTACACAATGTCGTACGTTTCGGCCAATGCGGCCTTGGTCACCGACCGTTGGAGAAGAACTCACTTTTCAAAGCAGAACTCGATGTGGAGCCCTACTTTGCATTGTTTTGACTAGGTCCGGGCAAAGGCCTATGCCTAGGCCTGTCTTGACCATCATCTGTCACAAACCCACCATCACTTTCATTCTTCATTTTATTCAAATTTTGTTCATTGTTGTGTCTGCATTTATGTAATTAGATTTATTTAACTGTCCTCCTTTGTAAATCAGTTTTTTAACTGAAAAGGATAGACAATAAATAAATAAATAAATCCCACCTCCTGACATGCCACTACTGCCCTGCACCGATTCCTCACTATCACTTCAAAAATAATAATGTTCTGAACCACTAGATACACTTACTTTTTTTAAATAAAAGATTGTTGATAGAAACATCATTCAATCCGTAATTTTTAATTCTGGCTTGCAGCCATTTTTGGAACACTTGTTGACATTACTATTTCCAGCAAATCAAAAAGATTACTACTGCATAAACCTTCTGAGAAACGAGAACACAACACTAGTTAGTGCTGCTATCTAACAGCAACCTACTTGAACTACTTCAGCCAAGCTTTTTGTGGGAATATGAACATGAATCTGGTGGGAGACTTTGAAATGTGCATGACGCACTACGAGAGTGTCATGTGTATGGGAGGACGCGCGTCCTCATGGCGGACCCGTATGCGTCACGTGTGTTCATGTAGTTAATACCATTTCAATGTCATAAATCTGCTTTTTATTACACTTTTTAGTAGAGTAGGCCTACAGTAGTTGGATGAGCGTAGCGAGCGAAGCGAAGATTCCATTTCACTACACTGGAGAAAAAAATCCGGAATGTTTTTTTTCTTTTTTTGTATTTTTGTCTGTTTGTTAGCACGATTCCGGCTAAACCGATACTCCGATTGCGATGAAATTTTATTGAGACCTTCGAAATCTCTGAACTTAGAAACTGCCACGTTTTTGAGCACAATCGAAAAAAAAATTCCCATAAAAATCGCAATTTACGATTTTTTGATTTTAAAAAAATTCTTCGATTTATAATACCTCCCACGCTTTGTCCGAATGTAATGGTTTTTCACAGAACCTTTATTTTATGAATTTTTTTTTTTTTTGAAAATTTAAGCGCAATCAAATAATTATTTCTCATTAAAATCGCAATTTACGGGGTTTTTCTTTTTTAAAACAATTCTTTGACAAATAACACCTACATTCTTTTTCCGATTGTAAAAGATTTTTTACAGAACCTTAATTTTGATGAATTCATATAATCGTGTAAAATTTGAAACACAATCGAATAATTATTTCTTATGGAAATCGAAATTTTTCGATTTTTTTCTTTTTTAAAAAATTTCGATTAATTAAAAAAATTAAAAATTAAAGTTTATTTTTTATTTATTTTAAATAATTTAAAAAAAAATCATCAACTTAGTAATGATTTTTTCACAGAACAGAAAATTCACATAACACATGGCAGCTCAATGCACCAATTACGCTCATCCAACAACGCGGCGGGACTTAAGCGTTT
Organism: Sweltsa coloradensis; assembly: GCA_024449915.1. Classification (NCBI taxonomy): domain Eukaryota; kingdom Metazoa; phylum Arthropoda; class Insecta; order Plecoptera; family Chloroperlidae; genus Sweltsa; species Sweltsa coloradensis. The sequence continues at coordinate 141,403 of JAMZAV010001523.1, read as the reverse complement.
TCCTAGTAATATTAAAATTTTCTGTTTCACATTTGATGAGAATATTCAATATTATAGATGGAACGATTACGATTATGATTCTACGATTCTACGGATTATTTGGTGAATTGGCGATTAAATTATTAGGTAAAATATTGCTGATTATTTAAACGCGTGATTTTAAATATCGCGGGCACGTGAATGCGCTGTTGGTTGTGGGCGGCAAGCACACATCAGTTCAAGGTCGATTCTTGCTCGACTAGTCGACCAATAATATCGAAAGTCGAACTAAAGCATGATCGACTTATCATCACTACGTCATTCAACGTCACTGTCATGGCCGCTTAGATGCCAAATTACGCTCGCGATGTATACAATGCTTAAGCTATTTTGTTGAATAAACTAGGAAAACGCTTAAGTCCCGCCGCGTTGTTGGATGAGCGTAATTGGTGCATTGAGCTGCCATGTGTTATGCGGATTTTCTGTTGTTCTGTGAAAAAATCATTACTAAGTTGAAGATTTTTTAAAAATTAAATTAATTTAAATAAAAAATTAACTTAATTTTTTTTAAAAATTTAATCGTAATTTTAAAAAAGGAAAAAATCGTAAAATTGAAATTTTCATAAGAAATTCGATTGCGCACAAATTTTACACGAATATATTTTAATTTATAAAATTAAGGTTCTGTGAAAAAATCATTACAATAGGATAAAGCAAGTAGGTGTTATAAGTCAAAGAATTGTTTTAAAAAAGAAGAAAAAACGTAAAATTTCAATTTTCATGAGAAAAAGTTTTTCGATTGCGCTCAAATTTCACACAAATACCTAAATTCATAAAATAAAGGTTCTGTGAAAAAATCATTAAAATCGGATAAAGCATGTAGGTGTTACAAGCTGAAGAAATTTTTTAAAAATCTAAAAAAATCGTAAAATTGCGATTTTCATGAGAATTTTTCTTTCGATTGCGCTCAAAAACGTGGCAGTTCTAAGTTCAGAGATTTCGAAGGCCTCCATAAAATTTCATCGCAATTGGAGTATCGGTTTAGCCTGAATCGTGTTAACAGACACACAAAAATACAAAAGAAAAAAGAAAAAAAAGAAAAAAAAACATTCCAGATTTTTTTCTCCAGTGTAGTGAAATGGAATCTTCGCTTCGCTCGCTACGCTCATCCAAAAAGTGTTTCAATCTGTAATTGTGTTTTGAAGCAATAAACAGTGTCAAAATGGATGTGTGGCATAGCCTAGGCCATACAAGGCAAAAGGGTCTAGGCGTAGCTAGGCCAGGATACAACTTCCCGACCGTCACGACGAGATTTGAACAGCCTAGGCTAGGCCTAGGCCCCTAGCCCCGGGCTCAGGTTTTAGGTCCTAGGACCATGTCCATGATAAATAAAGCTTTTCCCGATGATACTAAGCCTTCAAGTCATGTCCCAGTGAGAGTATGTAATAATAGGCCTAGATCCTGTTTGGTCTTAGGCTTTGGCCTAGTCTAGTTTATCAGTATCATACAACTCTGCTTAGCCTAGGCCTAGGGCCTAGGCTAGGCTTATGTGAGGCAAAGCAGCATCTTTGGGCTTGGGGAAAAAATTGACAAAAACTAGGCCTACCTTGGAAGCAGCCTAGGAGCCTGCCGTGTTGGGTTTAAAAACATTGTCTCGATCGGAAAAGGTCTAAATGTAGCCTAGCTAGGCCTAGGGCCTAAAACTAAATATTAACAAGGCCTAGCAGAAATAATCTGGTGGACAAAGGCCTAGCCCTACTCAATTATCTAGGGCCTATTTTAGGTGTGGCCCATGCATAAACATAATTTTAATAATCGGTTGAATAATCGGTAATCGGATCGGTTTTTTAATAATCGTAATCGGATCGGCCAATTTGAAGAATCGTCCCATCTCTATATGCTTAGCCCATGCTTTTAAAGTAGGTAGGACCTATACAACATCCGTTTAAAGATTAGAGACATAAATACAAATATTAAATATTGGTAGGCTATAAAGATAAACATATAGGCCTACCGGTAAGTTACAAACAAAAAACAATAGAACATTTTGTCTCAATAATTAGACTCTAAATCTAGTCTCCTAGAAAACACAAAAAACTTACGACAGACAAACGTAATTACAACAAACACTAGCAGATCTCGTTTTTTTTTAAATTAAAATGATAATTTCGTTAAAATGATCAGTTAGGCTATAGGTAGAGGTAATGAGAAATGGTGATATAAAAACCCAAATTTCGTTTTAAAAAAACCAAATTTCGCGTTTTTCGCGATTTCAAAAAAATTGTCAAAAACGTTAAAAAAAATCATAAAAACTTTCTTTGAGCACTGTTATTTTGGTATACTATTTTCGCGGAAGCCGTGATACGCGCTGTTATTTTGGAGGTCTATTTCCGTGAAGCCCGTGACGTCACGGTTTCGCCTACCGCGCGCGTAATAATCGGTCTGGACCGGCACCTCCACCAAAACTGGACCGGCACCTCCACATCACTTTACATTTTGCACACTAAAAGGTCCAATTTCGCGATTTAATTCGCGTTTTGACCAGTTTGATGTAATTTCGTTCGTTATTTCGCGCTATACACGAAATTTCGCGAAATTCGCGTTTTCAAAATGTGTTTTTTTCCATCACTAAATGATGTAATTCGTCGACAATATTACATTTTAGGCAATAAAAAGGACATTTAAAAAAATTCGCGAATTTCGTTATCACCATTTTTCACTACCTCTAGCTATAGGCCCTAGCTACACATTTTTTTTCAAATAATTAATTCACAGTTTTCCCATTGTTCAACAAGTTCACTGCGAGACCTACAACATGTGTACGACACGAGATACGTAGGGCGATGCTTCGCTCCTGCAGTGTAGGTAACTAGCATTGCTGGGTAGAACACTAGTATCACTCGTTTTTCTCAATGTCGGCTTACGATGTATCGGACGGGAGTAACATCAAACGGAGAAGCACTGATTACAAAATTCAAATATTTCCCAAAGTATTTCTCGGAAATATTCCGAAAAATTTGTACCGGGGAGAATGCTAGTAAAAAATAAAATACCTCCGCAAATAGGTTAGGCCTACCGAGGTAGTAGGCAATTCCAAGCTTCATATAAATTCATACTTCATCAAGATCAAATAATAGTGCCTGCCTTGGTAGGTCATCTTTGAAATTTAATGCGGGACAATTTGAATGTGCAAATAGTATGAAGTTGTAGGCAGCAGTCTCCCATACAGTAATAAATAAGTAATATAATACATTTCTGGAAAATTTATATCTATAGTATGTAGGGATGTGGGTCGGAAATTTTCCGCTGGGAAGATTTCCGTTGGAAATTTCCGACCAATTTTTCCGGAAAATTTCCAACTTCTTTAATAACATAATCTTATTTTTTTAATTTTATTATTTTTTTTCAATAAAAAGTAAGATATATGAGCTCTAAGATATTTGTGCTAAAGTGCTGGTTGACTTGCTATGTTTGAAAATGGTAAATAGTTGATTTCAATTTGATGTGTAGGGCCTAGGCCTACTTTCTTTATTAGGCCTACTTTGTTACATTATTTTTTTTCATTTAGGTGTTCGACTAGAGATGATAATAATAATATTCATCATTTACATTAATTAATATTTAATATTAATTTTAATTGTATATTCAAACTCATTACAACACATTTAATGTCAGGCAAAAATTCCCCTGGAGGCCAAGTCTTGAGACCACTCGTTTCGAGTCGAGAAGTGAGTCGAGTCGCTTATTCTGTGTCACCGGTGACTTGGGGTAAACGATAATCGGTAGTCTTGGGACCATTTTCACGGCTTGAGGCTCCGCCCCCAACAATCCCATAGTGACCAATAGAAAACTTTGTTACAAAATAAAATCGATCAAAATCACAGCTAGTTAGATTGAAATAATCGATCTCTTTATTATGAAAGCTGTGCTATTTTGTTTTTGTATTGTTGTTTTGTTGTTGTTTTTTAAAGGTAGGCCTAGATATCCAATGTCAGATAATTTTTTAAATGTACATATTTAATTTAAACTTGGTGTTTGATCAATTTGGAAAGGGGTGATGCATGTATTAATACGGGTACGTTAATTTGCCGGTTGCTAGCTCACCGTGTTACATCTATAATTGCATTTACAACGTTCAACTAGATTGATATGTCACAATTTATAACTACCAAATCAATAACAAACTGTTTTGATCGTCTCAAATCGACAAAGTTCACAAGTCACCACCAAATACCTCGTGGTTTGAAACGTGAAAAAACATTCGTTCCAAGTCACCGTGCGACTCGTGAACTTGTCCCCAAGACTACCGATTTGGCGATTTTGAGCGACTTGGAAGAATTTCTCGACTCAGAACGTGTGTGAGTTGAAACGAGTGGTTTCAAGACTTGGCTTCCTGTGCCAAGAAGATTAAGAGTGTATTTAGTTTTAGGGCCTGCTACTGACTTCACAATTTTGTATTTCATTATGTGTTTGTACTTGGTACTGCCAACTGTCTAAACTCTAAACCAATTGAATTATGATATTATTGCAAATGCAATGCTGAATGAATGCAATGATTTTTTTCAACATTCCAGCCTAAATGTCTGTCTAGTGTCTGGTCTCTAACCCGGCGGATGGTGGCTAATAAAAATTAGCTAACGACTCACAAACAAAACTCACAAGCTACAACACATTACCAAACCAAGGTTACCTATTTCACTAATTCATATTATGTTCTCTATTCTTTCCCAACCTGTCAATTCTTCACCTTATACTAAACTAGCCTTTTGGCCTCTCACACACTTTCATCGACTTTCCAATCAAGGGAATCAATCCTATTTGGAGCCCTATGTAGACCTACTTCTCTCATCTTCCATAACTTTTCCCATTCTTATACTTTTATGCTTTATAGACCTTATTTGGATTTTATTTCTAGGCCTGGCCTGTGGGCTGTCTGTAGGATTGGTAGAGATGTGAAAAAATGGTTTTTTAAAGTTTGAAAATTCGCGCCTTAAAAATAAAAATTCGCGATTTGTCGCGATTTACCAAAAAACACAATTTTCTCATGCACAACTTAAAAAAAAAAAAATTTAAAAAAAGTTTCATGATAATTTGATTGATTTAAATGATTTCAAAGAAAAACAAGCTCATGAGAGTGAAGTTCAGAATCAGTTTAATTTTGAGCTCAATTTCAGCCTTCAGTTTTCAAAGTTTCCGACAGTTTTTACCAGAATTAATTTCGTCTACCCGGCACCTCCACCAAATTTACGAAATTATGCATTTTTTATGTAATATCTTTTGATATGGAGAAGTATTTTGAGCTTACTCTCGTTCAAACGATTATTACAATCTCACAATCGCGTTGTATGACCCGGCACCTCCACCATATAAACCAGCCAGTATTAATTTAATTTCGACTTCGACCCGGCACCTCCACCAAAACTTTGAATTTTTTTTATTTTTTTAAATTTCGTGACCTAATTCGCATTTAAGGACATAATTGCTAATTTCGCCACTAGTTCGCAGTATCAACTAAAATTTCGCGAAAATTCGCGAATTGGAAATTGGTACCATCCAATCACAATTCATGAATTCATGTGCAAACTGAATTTGAAGGGATTGAACTTTAAAAAAATTCGCAATTTCGTTGTCACCATTTTTGCACATCTCTAAGCATTGGTCTAAGGGCCTCTGCCTAGGGATGGACATTGATCCACAATATAGGCCTAGGCAAAGGCCCGCCTAATAAAGTAGCCTACAGGTATGAGGTAAGGTAACTAAAGGAGAATGTCATGTCACGCCAAGTCACTCTCAGTGACGCAGCCCATTCCTGCATTTTCATGTAATTTGATAAAAAATCTCAATTTCCAAGTATCAGCTGTTGTCACTGTCAGTGTCGGCTCTCGATAGTCGATACTGATTGTAGTATGTACACGAGTTAGGTGATAGGACTATGCGGCTACGCCTACACCTGACATAGTTTGTCTTTCTATTAGTTAGGGGCTAGGCCTAAGCTGACAAATGCATAAAATCAATAAATGTCATTCTATTAATGTATAATATCTGGAGGACATCATAGAAAATTAATTTTTTTTCGCGGAAAATTTCCAAATCGAATCTTTCCGGAAAACTCACATCACTAATAGTATGCCCTATAGGCCATCTATCTATCTATCTATCTATCTATCTATAGGCCTAGACCTATAAATAAAAATCACGTCACATCGAGACTCAACGCTGTGGATACTTAGCCAACATAGCAAACCTCTGTACCGCCACACAGTGCAAGGGTGGACATACCTTCCGTTGGGATTGTGCGCTATTGTCTGTGGGTAAATGTCGCAGCTTCCCATGTCCTTCACTGCCAGTGGTAGTCGCTCCCCGTCTTTCACCTCAGTTCCTTCGCCCATGGCCTTGAGGTTCGCTTGCTGCACCTCGGAATGTCTTGCCCAGATGATCTTCCCGCCGTTAACATCCATCGAGACTGCTGGCTCTTCTCTTCCGACCTTCACCATTATACTTCCCTCGTCATACCTGGAATACAAGTGACAAGGGTAATTCAATTCAATCGATAATCGCACATCTGCAATCGATTAATAAATATCAATTTTTTTTACGTCGATCGATAATCCTACTTAGTCGAATAAAAATGAGATCTATACTTTCTTGCATACCGACGCGGACCGTGGACCTTTTGTGAGCGCATGCCTTTTGTTCCTTCTATTTGCTTAAAACAAGGTTTTTCCTAAATGTTTTAGGCCTACAATAGCGCGAACCCCCCCTCACGCGTGGTTGGCCAGCTCGACGAGAGATTGTGTACACAGAGATACACTACTGTAGGCCTATTTATTTATTGTATGCAAAAGCCTATATCGCACTCATATTGCACACAGCTCTGTTGTTGGTGGCAATAAATAAAATAAAATAAAATAAGATCGACGGGTAACCGGGGAGGCATTTTCACTACATTTGCACAGTCCTACTGGTAACAAGAAAAGACTTTAAAAAATGTCCCCCCTAGTAAGCCTACCTTCCTTATTATGTACATGGCAATAGAGTAGAGTAGAGTAGATCTTTATTCACTTAAGACTAATACATGGTACAAGTATACACCTCTTCGTGAAGAGGGAGTGAATAGTTCCTAAGGCTAAAACATGGTAAAAAATGGTAAAAAATGAATAATAAAATAGAATGCATATTTCATGTGAATCAAGTTATATGTATATTACTGGTATGGTATACTAGTATTGAGAATTGAAGTTGTTTGAATAGATTAATTGAGTATTGAAATGAAAAAATTCAATGAGTAATTGGTTTGATATGATACAATACGATGTTATTTAGGATGAATAATAATATCAAACACTAGCATATGATATGATATAATGATTATGAAATGGAATTAGTATTGTATTTAATATATACGTGTAGTAGTACGAATCTATAAGGGGCAGTTTGTAGTGGACATGGTAAATTTAAAAATTTACTAAATATAAAATGGATAATCAAATAAAATGTGTATTTTATGTGAATCAAGTTATATGTTTTATTAGTACCTATAGTATACTAGTATTGAGAATAGAAGTTGTTTGAATTGATTAATTGAATAATGAAATGAAAAAATGAAATGAGTTATCGATATGATATATTACAATACGATGTTCATTAGGATGTATAATAATATAAAACGCTAGCATATGGTATGATATGATTATGTATTATTGTTTTATGTTTAATAGGGATTAGTTTTGAATTTAAAATATACGTGTAGGGCCTATAGTACGGATCTATAAGGGAAAGTTAGTAGTGGAGAACAAGGTAAATTTATAAATATACTAAATATAAAATAAATAATCAAATAGAATGAGAATTTCAATGAGAATCAAGTTATATGTATAGGCCTAGTACTAGTATGGTATACGTACTAGTACCGGTATTGAGAATTGAAGTTATTTGAATTGAATAATTGAGTATTGAAATGAAAAAAATGAAATGAGTAATAGGTAGCCCATCCTATGATATAATGATTATATGAAAGGTATTATTATTGAATTTAAATATATGTGTAGGGCCTAGCCTATAGTACGGATCTATAAGGGACAGTTTGTAGGGAGAAAAAGAAAGAACGTTATCTGTTACGTTAGGTTAACCAGGGCAATACTGGGAGACAATTCCCCTGAAGTATCGGGGCTCTAATGCATTTCTTATAATCTACACTACAGCGAGTACTCACCCGAGAGCTACGTTGTTGGAGCCCCTCATGCAGGCTATGGTCCAGACACGCTCCAGCCCGTAATTGAGCGACGACTCTAGACGGTAGGTGCCAGCGTGCCAAATGCGCACCGTGCCATCCTCGCTACCAGTTAGAACTATCGGCAGCTCAGGGTGGAAGCAGACGGCTGAGATGTTCTGGGCATGACCTAAAAGAAACACATTAGGCCCTACACCAGGTGAACTTGGGGTTGGTTCCGGAGGGGATTAAACCACTGTATTATCCTGAATAAGCAAAGCCTTGAATATTTCATGAGACAAGATCCTAAATTTTAAAATTCAAAATGTTCTAATCTCAATGGATGCACCTCACCTTCCAACGTTTGAACGCAAGTCTTGTTCTGGTAGTCCCATATCTTGACTAATCGGTCGTCGGCACCGGAGATCAAGTACGGTTTGTCACCGCCGTGATAATAGTCGACACAGTTCACACCCTTCTCGTGGCCTTCTAGCGTGAAGTTGGGGGTTGACGAGCCAAGCTGCCACACCTACAGTAAACATGTTAGCATGTTAATTAACTCCGGAAAATTACAGTGGATGTAGGCCTAGCCTATCTCACATGGACTTAATATTCTAAACTTAAAAATTACATTCCTTTCCATTTGGGTAAATTTGAATCATAAGGTCAAAATTTTGAATGAATGACTGAAATTATTTGTATTGTCCTGGAAATTTTAATCTTAACAATATTACCTCATGAAGTCATGACAATTTTACATCAGGGTCAAAAGTCTCCAATCCAACTTTCAATTTCTAGTGCACTAACTCAGAAATCACATAAAACAAGATGGCCACCATTTTACATTCCAAGAATTTGATTTTTTTTCCACTTTGATCAGTTTGAAAAAAAGGTTGGCAAAAAAAATATGTTTAAAATTTATTATTTGTAGGCAACACTCCATTTTTGGGTAACACATGGGGTATTTCTTTAGTTTAGGGTGTCCAGATTTTCAATCCAAAAAAGCGGGACAAACTTCCGGCGGCTGTAGCTGGGGTCTGGGCGAAGCCCCAGCTGCCGGAGGGAAGGCGAAAAAAATTTTCACCATACTACAATTATTTTGTCATGTTTTAACTGAAAAATGGCAACTCGGGGGATTACCTTAATGGATAATTACTATAGAAAATGTTGCTTTGCAGATCGTACAAATCACTTTATCATTCAGTCTCGTGTTTATAACAAGATAAGGAAAGTCCTTCTTAACATCGTCATTGAAAACACACGTTTAGGCGGCGGCATTTTACACACTCACGCGTACGAGACGAAAAAACTATCTCGTAAAAGTGAGGTTATGAAGTAAAAATATGTTTTCTAATTAAAATTAGCTTCCCCACCATGCTGTAATAATAATTAAATATCGAATTGCGAACTATAAATTCTATCTGTTAGAATACAATCAGTTCTACAAATAAGCAGGCGAAGTAGGCTTGCAAGCACTCTAAATTTGTTTTTATATTTGTTTTCTCACGGCAGCATTTACAAAAATCTGAGCAAGCAAGGACCCAAGGAAGGTTTGTTTAGGGTGAATTATCAAATTTAAAATATTAATATTAATGTATTTATTTATTGTGATACTCACAGTTATGTTTTATCATGTTGCTCGGCTGCAAAACGACAGTAACTTCGTTGGGGCTCGGGACAATTCGTGTAACTGATGCCGTCAACCAACCCCACCCCCCCTCTACACTCCGCCTGCTGATGACGCATTCATTAGTGCAAGGCCAGCAGAAAAGTGTAGACAGAATACGCGTAGTCCGTAAATTTATTGGGGACGAGCCACGAGCTACACGTGAAATCGGTATCTGTATTTATAAAAACGGGACAAAACAGCGTCCCGTGAACAGTTGTGGGGACACCGTGGACAGGTCCCTAAAAAACGGGACTGTCCGTTTTTAACGGGACGAATGGACACCCTACTTTAGTTTCTTTCACTAACAGTGAAAGGGTTAAGCAATCCCAAAATTCTCGCTCGTGAAATCACCTAAAGATAGCACCGTGGGTTCCACCATAAAAAGCATTGAGAACAGACAAACTGGCTAAGACAAGACAAGTCCCACAGTGGCAATTGTGCGATTTTTCTTCTTACAATGTACTGCTCAGATGGACGCAAATAAAATACTATAGTACAGTTACTATTCTATACTAAGACTGGGAATGTATCTTACTAGGGCCTACCCTGTTTCTCCTACAGTGACCTTTACCTGCCCATACCAATAGGCCTACTGATTCTTACCAATCAAAAGGCTACAGAGAGAATCAGTGGAGTAGGCTAGCTTTAGTTACTAGCTTTACTACCAATCCGGGAAGGCCCAAATTAAATTTCCGTAAAGCTTTCCTTAAGGTGGTATTAAGTAGTAGCTAACCTTGACAGTCCTATCTAGAGAAGCACTGGCAAAGGTATTGTTGTCCTTTGGGTTAACGACGATCTGCATTACGTAGTGGGTGTGACCCTCGAACACTTGCTGGCATGACCACTGTTTTTCCCAGTTCCAAAGTTTGATAAGCATATCATCTAGAAACAAATACAGTGCACTTTGTAAGTTGTAACAACCAAATCAATTAATAGGTTATAGTCTAATAGCTAGGGGTCCAGGAAAGATATTTTTTGGATTGACAAATTATGCTCTTTGAAATTCAAATTATGCTTTATTTGAGTTTTAATTTTTTGCTATTTTTCTCCAAAATAAACACTTTTGATACATTTTGATAAGGGAAGAACGACGAAGTCGGGTACGGGTAGTGTTTCAAGTACCCATTTACCTGTAAAACCCGGTTCCTGAATTGAGGTATCATATTGTAGGCGGAAGGCTAATGTAAACATGGGCTTTCTCATATCTTTTGTGCTTGGCGGCGTTTTTGTTTTGAATTATAATGTCCTTCATTCATGCCGCCGACTTGTGGCAGTGTGCTGAGTATGCCCCCCCCAAGCCCCCGCACACACCCTCCTGCTTAACCACTTGCACGATCTTCCAGAGATTATACTGCGTAAATAATTACCACAACATCACTTATGTTTTCAATCTGCTAGAAGTCAAAACTTAAAAGCTATCCCCCATTGATGATTAACCTTTCCTTATCTTGTTTACTCTAATTCGGGCTCCAGCCCCCCCCCCCATCCCACGCCCCGCGCCAACGCATCATCGTGAGTCGTGACCTTGACTTGGCTGTGTCAAGATGTAAAGCAGATGCGACGAAACAGTGAGTGTTATCCCGCTGCTTTTCCTCTTTCGTGATTATGAAATACTACTCATCGGCACGTCATTGTTTATAGAACAGCATTACGTCGTCCGAGATATTACGATAATTGATGAGCGCGTTTCTTCACAGTTCACACCCCACACGATTTTTTGTGCTACTACCCGGGTAACCCGCGGGTAATGTGGAGGGGTACCCGGGTCGTAAAAAAGTCGGGTTTCGTCATCCCTAATTTTGATAAGCAATGTAAAATGCTTATTTTTTATTTAAAAAAAAAAAAATAGGCTTAGGGCCGGTGTCTAGCAATACCGAAAACACTGTCAAAATGTCCGTATTTTGGGAAAATCATAATTCCATGAATTTTCGGCATGTTTTTATCGGAAATAATACCAACCACATGGTAAATTTTGCTAGGTAATTGCCTGGGCAGTAAAATAGTAAAAAGCATTTTCTTTTGCATTTTGGTGCAATTTCAAATTGCATTTTGTTTGGTGTCCTAGGTCATGGGATCTTATGAAAAACAAAACACATTTCAGGTATTTTTAAGCTTTTTTTATTTTTTCGCCGATTGCGAAATCCCTGGATCCCTACTAATAGCCTATAAAAATAATATAATAGGTGAGGAATTGGAATGGTGACTTATTTTATGCTTATAGGCCTAAGTAGGTAGCCTACTGGTGGTAGGGCCTAGTTGTTAGAAAGCATGTGTATGTCCTACCAGTAAATGATATGTACTATAGCTAATGTAGGCACTACCATTTAAGCTACTTATGTAATGTAATTTTATCAACTATTTTGTACACGAAAAACTACTGGGGCTCTTGTTATAGACACCCTCAAAAGTCAAAACATAAGAATGTCAGCCCGACCACGAAATTGAACAGAACAGCAAGATAGGTAGCAATAGACAGCCTGGGCCTTGATGTGCTGTAGGGGGATGAATCTCATCAATGAAAGTCGAAGAGATGAATGGTAGGGAGGGCCTATATACTATTATATTTAACAGTTTTTAAACTTACCACTACTGGTGAGAAGGTAGGGCTGAGTTGGGTGAACAGCAATGCAACGGACGTAATCTGAATGAGCTTCGAATGCGTGAGCTCTTTCAAGTGTGTTGTAGTTGAAAACACGAACTTGCATGTCATCTGACCCAGTCACGATCCAGTTCTTACGTGGTACAAACTTGGCGGCCCTCACCGGCAAATCGCAAACCTAAGCACACATTACATGAGCATCCATGATATGAATTAGCCTACAGAAAACACTGTCATAATATGATATATTTGAAAAATAAAAATACCTAGCTTACAGAATATAATAGTAGGGTCTAGCCTATTGTTGTAAGTTGTAACAATTCTCACCTCAAAAGATTTGACGAGTTGCTGACTTTCGTGGTTCCACACATGAACATTTCCATTGTACAACGACACCAGCATCCATGGCTCTGTCGGGTGAAGATCGACACACTTAACTCTGTCAGAACGAGCTGTCAATTTTCTTTTGATATCCAATCGCAAGGGCTGAAAACAAATAATTTATTAGTATGCCTATTGTAGCCTACGCATTTAATGGGTTACATATTATTGCTATTTGATAGGCCTATCCCTTTAGCATGAGTGTAGGCCTTATAATCAGGGATTGGAACCGGAACCCGGAACCGTTTGAAACCATTTCGTATTGTAGAACCGGAACCAGAACCGTTTGTACAGGTGGTCTATGGAACCGGAACCGAACCGTTATATTACACAAGGTTCTTAAAGGTTCTTAAAGGTTCCAAAATATCTACTATAAATTTTTAACAAAATTAAAATTTCAACTTTTCGAATGATATTCAAATAAAAACGCTGAAAATTCGTTCACTAGTTTTTGAAAAAAATTCTTGACTATTCAGTTCTTTGTGTGTACATTTTTTGTCTTCTCACCTTCTGGGTCACATCCTGTCCGATATGGCCCGGCCCGCAAAGACATGTGCTGTTCAGCTTTGACTAGATTAATCTCAGTGAACATTTTACTTCTACTACGTGATGAATAGGCTACTAATACGATCTTTATTAAAAAAGTAAACTAAACAAAAAACTACTATACCTACCTACAAGAAACACACAATCAATAACTGAACTGAAAATCTCTTTTTTTATTTTTCTTTGTAATTTTTTATTTGAAACTCAGCAAAAAATATTTTTAAAGATCATGATGTTTTTTGGACTATAAAACTACTCAAAATAAAACAAAGATTACATATTTCAAAGGTTAATCAACCTCCTTCATCAGGATTTTAATGACAGTTGAAACAAGACAACAGAATGGGCTTTAAAACAAATAAACAATGCCAACTAAAACAAATCAAATTACACCAATCCACCAAAGAATCATAATAATAAATGTGGTTGTTGTTTTTGTTGTTGTTGTAACATAAAAGAAATTATAAAATTTACAAAACAACAAGAAGAAGAAACATATGGCTTATTAGTTACAAAAACTTTCCAAATTCCGGGAAAAATCAATGCTAGGTGCACTTTTCACATTATTACTAACAGAACATCAATGCAGCCTCTTTAAGTTTACTTTTATGTGGATTGGCTTCAGGGAGGATAATGGATGATTTTGTTCCAAATCCACATAATGGTGATTTTCATAAACATGCTCTGCTAATCTAGGGGAACATACTTTATGCTGCGTGACGTTGTTCTTATGCCTCCTTCAACCTCACCTCAAGAGGTTTTTTTGTCTCTCCAATGTACGCGGCACCCACATTGACACGGTATTGAGTTAAACAGCATTCTTGGACAATATGGAGCATAAGAACAACGTCACGCAGCATAAAGTATGTTCCTCTAGATTAGCAGAGCATGTTTATGAAAATCACCATTATGTGGATTGGAACAACTCATCCATTATCCTTCATGAAGCCAATCCACATAAACAAAAAAACTTAAAGAGGCTGCATTGATGTCTGTTAGTAATAATGTGATAAGTGCACCTAGCATTGATTTTCCTGGAATTTGGAAAGTTTTTGTAACTAATAAGCCATAATGTTTCTTCTTCTTGTTTGTTTTGTAAATTTTTATAATTTCTTTTATGTTACAACAACAACAACAACAACCACATTTATTATTATGATTCTTTGGGGGATTGGTGAAATTTTGTTTTGTTTAGTTGGCATTTTTATTTTTTAAAGCCCATTCTGTTGTCTTGTTTCAATTTGTCATTAAAAACCTGATAAAGGAGGTTGATTAACCTTTAAAATATGGGAATCTTTGTTTTATTTGAGTGTGTATAGTCCAAAAACATCATGATCTTAAACCAGACCTACTCTAAAATTGTTTCACCTTTGTAATAAGAATATTATTCATTGCAACATTATTAATAAATATTAGGGCGGATAGGGCCTTTTGACTATTGTATTACCTATTTTATTTTTATGACTTAATTAAATTTTTAAAACCTTAAATGTCCAAAAAGTCAAAATTTTTACTTTTACAACTTCCCACGACTTTGCACAAAATATTATTTTAAAGAACCGGAACAAGAACCGTTAAGAACCGGTTTCTTACGGAACCTTTATTATTAGGAACCGGAACCGTTATAAAATTTGGAAGGGGAAACCCAGAACCGGAACCGGAACCGTTATGAATAAAGATTTCAATCCCTGCTTATACAGGGTTCCCATTTTTTTTTGAATCAATTTCCCTGACTTTCCAGGTTTTCCAGGTCTAGTTTTGTTAATTCCAGGTGTGAGACACGCCCAAAAATAGCTTGCGGGAACGCAGCAAACCCCTCGATACGCTCTAAAATTTATTTCCCCGTACTTCATAAGGGCGGAACTTCGTTTATGGGCCCGCCCGCAAATTTCTACGGGGGACACCCTAACAGATACACACATACATAGGCTCAGTGTTGAATTCAGGTTTTTCATCCTGGGTGGGCTATATAATACCCTGGGGGTATTATATAGGTAGTGACCAAGTACGGGGGGGGGGGGCCTCCCCCCAAAAAATAGCGCCACAGACGAAAATTTTGAAAATCAGGTTTTTAGAGTGCGTTTGGTGCGTTTTAGAAAAAAGTTGTGGGTTGAGTGCAATACCAAAATGAGTAGTTTTTGTGTTATTGTGTTGTGAACGCTTTCCTAAATATCAGCTAGATTTCACCTTCAAACCCCTAGATTCCTAAAACGGTTATTTTAGCAACGAAAAAAAAATGATTTTTTTTTTAAAATTTTTGACTTTGGAGCGGGAAAAATTTTCACAAATTCGGTGAAAATATATGTTTTTTGAGTAAACCAAATAGGCCTAAGCCTAGATTTAAATAAATTCCCATTTTCCCTGACTTTTTCCCGGTTTTAAATTTTTTGCTCATTCCTGACTATTCCCTGACATTTTGACCCATATTTTTAATTCCATGACTTTTCCAGGTTTTCCAGGTCGGTGGGAAAACCCCGTTATAATCCTATGTTGAATCCGAGAATGAAATAATGGTTGGCATATATTGCGCAAAGCGCCATTGCCTGGTTGAAATAGTAATCCAACCTACAAACATAGGCTTTGGGGGCACTCTAAAAACTTGGAAAATGCCACAAATGTCTGAAAATGCCCACCAGACCTCTATTTTACAAATTCAATTGCATGCACTTCCGTGAGAAGTAGGCCTAGGCATAGGCAGGGAGTCGAACCAAAATTAATTTCGGTTCGGGTTCAGGTTCAGCGATAGTAAAAATATCGGTTCAGTTTCGGGTTCAGGTTTTATTGAATTGAGAATTCGGGTCGGGTTCGGGTTCAGGCTTTGTATTTATAAAGGTTCGGGTTCAATTACGGTTCAGGTTCACTTCCATTCTCAGCATCCTCACCCCTCCCCTCCCCGCAAGTCACACAAAGGAAGCTAACCGGGCTCACAGACAGGACAAAACATAGCACGTGCATCTGACCACACCCAAAATTCGAGAATATTTATTTTCAAAAGTATTAGTTTGTTCGTGGGACTTGAAGAAATTATGAACTTCCATGGTTTTCATGGAATTGTGAGCTTATTCATTCTTCGAAACCTAAACCGCTAATAACTAGAATTATTACAGTTCAGGTTCAGGTTATGGTTTTTGAAATCTAGGTATTCTGGTTCGGATTCAGGTTTTGACGATTCAGGAATATGGGTTCAGGTTCGGTTTCAGGTTCAGGAAAAATAACGGTTTTTACGGTTTAGGTTCGGGTTCAGGTTCGAGTCCCTGGGCGTAAAGCCTACTGACGGCCTAGGCCGTAACTTTTAAATTAAGGGGGTTCAAATTTTGTTTCAGTTATGTTTTCATGCAAAATCAACAATACTTGGAAAAAAACATCTCCAACAAATACTTCCGTACAGGCCTATAGCCTACCGCACATTCCCGCCCCCATGCTCAACCCGCGTTTGGAAGTAGGCAACCAGCCGTACACCAACGACAACATTTTCCACCTTCCTACCGCGCCAGCTATTCGCGTTTAAAAGCAAAGTGGCTGACATCTGGTGGTCAAGTGGAGAACTGCTCCAAGGCAGATACCGGGCGGCTGCATGGCGGCATTCAATGTTAAACCAATGCAATATTGTAGCGTCACGGTCAACTCCAGAAAGAATTTACTCGATCATGTTTATTATTTAGCAAGCAAGAAAGGTCATAAAATTAGTAATACACATTTTTGTAATGCGTAAAGAAACAAAAAGTCTAATGTGTATATTATTCCGTGCAATACTGTGGGTTAGATGGGAGTTCTATCGTCGGTTCCTTGAGACACATTTTTCACAACTTTCATCAGTTTCATGGATACCACCAACCGATAAACAATAAACCATAATGTTAATTAATTTGTTACAATGATGTGCTGTAGGCGGTATAGGGCCAAATCGGGCTAAGAGCTATGTACCGTCTTTGGGTTCAACATTCTAAACCCAAAGATACTGTAAACCATAGTATATATTATGCAAGTCTCATTAATGGTGTAATTGATAATTGGTATAGATATAATATGGAATTTTTGTAATTATTATTTATTAATAATATATAATATATGTCGATAAATAATTATCGTTTTTAAATTTGTGCCAGCTCATTGCATGTAAACTATCCTACCTTGATTTTTTATTCTTTTCTGCCAAGAGATTTGTACCAACTGCTGCCGGTGAACAACAAATAATTATGCATAGACTTAATTATTTATGGGTTCATATTAATTCATAATCTCAACCAAAACAACAACAAAACAATTCTAGGACTTAACTAGGCGTAATATAATTAGTTAACAATGCGTATTAATAAATAATAGTAGGCCTATATATAAAGTTTAGTGAAGGCCGGTGCCATCTATATATAAATTTTAACTTTAAATTTTTAGCCGCATTGGGGGGGGGGGGGGGGGGCTTTTTAAGTGTGGGACAATGTTTTTTAAGAAGTTTCAATGGCGAGACGAAAACACAAATTTAATAACAAATCGAGTTTGATAATTTATTCGCGAGGAACCCGCAAAAAATTACTTCGGGGGGGGGGGGGGGAGGGGAAGAATAAATAATCTGTGATATAATATTATATTACATATCATATAGGCCTAAGTAAAGGCCATAATCATAAGAAATTCGCGGTATTGCCATCAAGTTAAAATTACTGAAAATACACGTCTCCAAAATTACGAGATAAAATTCCTTATTTTGCTAGTTATTTTGCAGCTGAGGGTTACAAAATATAGTGATTGTTCTACCCCATCGTACCCAAGTACTGGAAAGTAGAAATACTTCCAGAACTGACGCTTACAATGAAATATTATGTTTTAAGCATGAAAAACACACTTGCTCCCTATGCAGCCCGTTGTTTTTTATCTGCCTTCGGACGGCCATATTGGCATACGACCGTGCTGCTACCTGGTTAGGTTTTAACCGCGAATAGGATATTTTTTTAGAGCGCACCCAAAACTAATTAATTAGTCAATTAGGCCTACCATGTTTTCATTTTTTTTTGTAGAAGGTAAGGGGGTCACGCTGCTCGCTCAAGAGCACATTGGTTTCTAATAGGCGCAATACAACTCCCGCGTATCGGCTGCTGCGCATCGCCCCACCCACCTACTCGTCTATGTAGCTAAGTACTTTTTTTTCAAACATTGGCATTACGCGCTAAAATAGAGGAGGAAATCGGTGCTCTAGTATAAGGCAGTTCATGCCCACCACACTCCATTCAAAGCATAGGCCTAGTAGTTCACTAACACAATCATAGGGAGTACGGTAACTTCTTATATTGCAAAGTGTGTTTCAATTGGTAGGTAGGCCTATGGTCTCAACTCGTCCCAAGTCTAAATGTTTTAAAAGCTTGTCATAACGAATTGCCCAAAATCCAATTCTTAGGACTAAACCTTCTAGGAACTTAGAACTAGCAATAAAAAGGACATGTTCCTACCGTGACAGCTGACAGGCCACCAAAATACGTATTTCGGTGCAAAACAATCAATGTGCTAAATGAGCAAAATAGACCACGACCGTCACGGCCCTAAATCTAGGTCAAGAACCAGTTTCCTTGCGGTCAAAATCTGATTGATTCCCTTGTGACAGTTTTCCCGTGACTGCCGTGCTGAATTCAATATTTGGGGTGTGTAGGGCTATGCCGAAGCCTACTAGTAGGCCTATGTATAATTATGAATTAAACCTAGTGAAAGTGTTTACTGTAAATGTAGGTAAATACAATGTTTAATTGTCAAAATATATCCACGGAAGCTTAGGCTTATGTCCTGAGCCCAAATTAAACAGGAGGAAACCCTTGCTGGAAGTGCGAGACGCTGATGCAATCCTTAACCTACTAGTGCAATCTATTTAGACACATTCTTTGGGGCAAACTAGGCCTCGGCCTACTAGATCGACCTAGAGCCTACTTAAATTCAATTTAATCAATATATATTTTAAGCGCTTACAACGTTGATATAACATAACAAACATTTCATAACGGTTGCAAATGGGCCCTTCCGCCCGGTGGCAACCACTCACTCCCCCCAGACCTAATTACTGTCCCCCCTAAAAACGATCTAAGTTCCCTTAAAGACCCACTACCTACAGTATCCCCCGGCAAGTCATTCCATTCGCAAGCAGTCCTTTCCATGAAACCATACCGACCCAGATCCGTTCTTACTACTTGACGCTGGAACTTCCATGAATGATCCCCCCTTCCCTGTAAAGCCCCTCTTGTAGCCTATTGCGGATGTCCCCCCACCCCCTACTTCCCCTAGCCCCCCTGTACATATTGCACCACCTAACCTCCCTTCTTCTTCCCTCTAATGACTCCCACCCCAAAACTCCCTAACATTGCAGTGACACTGTCATATACTCTCTCTACATTCCCCCTTATCATCCTCTTCCCACCGCCACCCGCCTAACCTTTCCCGTAACCCTTCTTGCCGCCCTACGTTGGACTTTCTCTACCTCCAAAACCTCCCCCAACTTATACGGATCCCATGCTGCCGCCCATACTCCAGGACAGGTCTAACCACTACCTTATAGGGCCCGATCTTTAACCTCCCGGCTGGCCCCTCTTAGATTTCTCATAACAAAACCCAGAGCCCTATTTCCCTTCTTAACAACTTCTTGCACTTGATCCCCCCATCCCAAATCCTCTGCCAACATCACCCTTAAGTACTTATACGTTCCTACTTTCTCCATAACAGCCCCATAAAGTGTATGTCCTACCTACCTTAATTATCTTCGCGAGAAACCAACCACCTTACATTTACCTATGTTCAAAACCCATCTTATTTGCTGTGACCCATTCCTCTATTACCCCCAGATCTGCTTGCAAACAGCCTAACATCCTCAATCCCCCTTATTGCTCTATACAAAACACAATCATCTGCAAATAATCTTATTTTTGATGTTATTCCCTGCCCTATGTCATTTATAAACATAATAAAAAACAAAGGTCCTAACACTGAGCCCTGCGGTTTTGCTGTCTTCTTAAAAATCATGCCTGATTTAGAAAAGGCAATTTTGGAGCTGTCACATGAACACAACATGGTGTTCTTTGATAAATAAGTGTTGCACAAGGGTGGTTGAGAACTGCATAGGCCTAGCGAGTCTTTTTAAACCTAACACAAGAGAGTGGCCATACGGGCATACGGCAGCCATGTTTTTGCCAATGTCACTTTTTAAGTTTCGTCAACTGTCGTAAAAGTAAACAAATTTGGCTTGAAACAGACGTAACAATGTTGGTCTGTTGTAGGCCACATTTGGTTTTCAAGTCTGTTTCAAGCCAAATTTGTTTACTTTTACGACAGTTGACGAAACTAAAAAAGTGACATTGGCAAAAACATGGCTGCCGTATGCCCGTATGGCCACTCTCTTGTGTTAGGTTAATACAGGCTCGCTACATAGGCCTAGCCTAGTTGACCCCCTACCCATGTCTAAAATGTAAAATGACACCACTGCACACTAGGCCTGTATTTTAGGCCCCTATGCTAGCCTAAGCCTAGGCAGGACCTGGGGGGTGAGACTCGACGCAAAATCCGCGTGGTTTGGTTGATTTCCGTGCCCTATTCCGACAATCAGTAGACTCTACGAATCTTTCGATTCCGTCTGCTATTAGCTGTCGGAAACACTTCCGACGGTTGAAAATTGTAAACAACAAAATCCTCCATTTTTTTTCGATAATATAGCATCATATTTTGCTTAAATACCGGGATATTCCTTGATTTGTTGGTCCACAGTACACTAATTTGAAACTTTATAAATTGTTAATTGTTGGCATAATATTTTGTTTTCATTATTATTTAGTTATAAAGTAATAATAACAATCATACCTCAAAGTTGACGTTGTTTGCGTTCAAAAGATAAAAAGACAAAACACGGCTGCACAAAAACTCACTGCCTTATAAAATATGCAGCTTGCTGGTTTCTTCTACATATAAGCATGGCGGTGGACACTAAAGATTTATAACGAAGCTTCTGATTGGCTTAACAATGGTTAAATCCTTGCCACAGCCGCAAGTCACGGAATGATTCCGAAAATCGGAAACGAAACTCGAGTCTACCAAATGTCGGAAATGTTTCTTTATGGACGGAATCAGATAATTCAAAACCACGTGGAAGTCGAGTCCAGTCGAGTCTCACCCCGTGGGCCCCGATTCCATGTACATTTAACCCGGAGTTAGGGCGAGGTAAGGAAGGAATAGGACGGGTTAGGTCGAACCAATGAACAAGCTCTATGTCACTGTATGTGTGACGATTAACTTATCACTGCAACTTAGATGATTGTTTCATTGGTTTCCACGCCATCTAACTTAGTAAGTTTGACGACGAACTTTGCTAAATGTCGCCGTGTTTTATTTAATTTTTGATGTTTAATGAGAATTTTGATGGGAGTGTGTTGTACATCATCGAATTAAAAAAAATACGTATACTCTTGCCGTAAGTTATGGCATAGCCTAGGACTATCGTATTATTTTGATTCAAAATAAAGTTGCAATTGATCCGTCGAAACTTGTAACTTTTTTAGGGAAGTGTGTCGAAACATGGCCATGCAGGCTAGGTAAGGCCTAGGGCTTGTCAAACGTGTATTGGTACTATGCATATTTCCAGGCCTAAAGCCTCCAGGAACAAAAGACTAAGTCTATTAAATTATAAATAATTTTCTACAACTAAGCCTAGGTCGATGCCTGTTTCTGTTATGTTTTTTGAGGGCAATAACAATATTTTTCTAGTTTAACGTCTAGGCTCAAAAATAAAAATGTCCACCTATCTGTTTACAAATTTTGGCTACCTCCGAGGCAGCATAAATCGGTATTCATGAAGCATTGATTGCCCTAACTCTCGCTAACTTTCACACCACCGCTAATCCTGGCTAGCTCGGGGATTAGGCCGAGTGAAGGCCGAGTGGCAATGACTATATTTTTAGGTAAACACATTGTTTTTTTACAAAATACTAAACAAGAATATCGAAAATGCGTCTTTGTGAGTCGATTCTATTTTAATTTGAAATTAATAGACTTGTAACTTTTTGAATTGTGTCTTGGCATAACTTGAGGGGCCCCGAATTGTGTGTGAGTGCAAAATCCATTTTTCTCACCACTTTAGGTGTAGTCATTAGCGCCAAAAAGGGCATAAGCATAGGGCGATATTGAACAGTAAATACATTTTGCCCAAATAAGGGCCTAACTAGTACGTGCCACAAGTTAAAGGTCTTATAAACAACAAACAACAAACAGCCCAAAAAATTGCATTTTTTTACAACGATTTGGTGCAAGAAATTATATTTTGTCGTTGTGCCGTTTTTTTTTACCATATCTCAGCCGGTTGTATGTACTGGTAGTCGACACTTGTGTGAAATATTTCTTTACCAGACCAAACAACGAAAGTCTGCACGGGGATATAAAGTACACACAAACAACAGACAATAATTTTAAAAATGCCAATTACTGAGTGTAGCATAACATAAATAAAAAATTATTGCGGCAATTTTAAAAGGTAAAAGAATTTGGATCAAGCAGGTTCCGAACTGGCGACCTTTACGTGGTAGTTGACCATGCTACGCACTACTACGCCACGACGCGGCCGTCCTTCGCGTTGGCTTGAGTGGTACATCGTTGGTCTTGTTGTTAGCGTATCTGCTTCCAATGCAGAAAGTACAGGGATCGATTCCGTCAAAGTCAGAAGATTTTTAAATTTTAATTTGGAGTTAAGTCCATCAGTTCTTGTCTTAGGAGCTTGTAAACGGTGCGGTGACTTTAGAGCCGTCCCTAGCAACCAAGTACATAATAAATTCAGAGTTGTTCTGAATCGGCCTTGTTGATTCTGGCGTGGATCCGCGGGGTGTTCACACTGTCCATATCACTGATTGCTATATTTCCATTAAAAAATATCGATCTTTGGTTGGTTATCGCTCACTCGCCGTTTGCGTCGGCGCCTACAGGGTTGGCTTGGTCGCTTTGATTATGTCCCCCACTGAAAATCAGTTATATAACTGAGTGGGTAGACTCTAAATACAATTTATTTAATTTATTTATTTATAACACGAGCCTCACGACGCATTCAGATAACTCTTTATTTAATGGTATTATTAAGGGCACTTTTTTCACTTCAAAGCCTTCTGCCACATTTAATTACTGTTATAATCGACTATTATAAAGCATGCACGTTATTACTCATTTATTCTGGCGTAATAACATTTGAGGTGAGGTTTCTGCCGTCGTCGGTGCAAATAGCCACTACCTCCGCCTAACTCTTGGTGTAAGGGAGTATTTGGCTGAGGTAGGGGTAGGGCGAGGTAGCGAGTGTTAGCTCAACGTACATGAATCGGATTTGACGTTGCCCCTCGCTAACTCTTCTTAACCCTGCCTAACCCTGGGATAAAAAAAGTACATGAATCGGGGCCCTGGGTAGTAACGTAACGGAAGTAACGCGTTACTGTAACGAAATTACTTTTTCAGTAACGAGCCAGTAATTTAATTACAATTTTCTCAAAGTAACGAAAGAGTAATTTCACTACTTTTATCATTGTAATTTGGCATTAGTAAACGCGTTACTTTTGCCGCGCGGCCCGCGCCTTTGGGTATCAAAATCAGTCACTGGGCCAGTGCGCCTGCTGCCTTTCTACGTATCGCCGCTTGAACAATGTGCATGTGCATGCAGCATTTCCGACATTTCGTAGGTTCTGATCGAGAGATTTCTAGTCCCGAGTTTTTATTTCAGAACCTAGCCATGTTTACTTCCGCCTATGACGAGCGCGTTGACGACGTAATTATCTACTTGACATCAAATATTCAAGTCGGTGTCAAAAAATCGATAGTCGAATTGTTACATTTGTAGTGTAGTTACAACATTTCGACGATAGATGTCACCCGCGTAATCAATAATTTACTATACACGTCGATATCTACAATATCTCTGTGATGGGCCTCCGCTGGTTTTAAAGTTGTGCGCGTGGATAACACCCTGTCTGAGACCCGCCATCAGCAGACAAAGCACTTGCGTCATACTCGTTCCCCTCGTCAGCTATATAATTTTTAATTAAAAAGTAATTTTTGAAAGTAATTTCACTACTTTTTTTCATAAAAAGTAACGTAATTTCATTACTTTCTTGGAAAAGTAACTAAATAGTAATTTAGACATTTTGGCTGAAGTAATGAGTAATGTAATTTCATTACTTTTCAAAAGTAACTTACCAGGTCTGGGCCTAGGCCTAGTATTGGCAGTAGCTAGCCCTACAAGCATGACTGCATGACAATCCACAACATTTAAAAATTGAAAGCCAATATGACATTAGGCCCAAGATAGGTAAAAGTGAAGGGTTAATCAGCAATGTTTTTAATCCTTTTTTTGTTGAATAAACACTAGAACTACAGAGTACAAAAAATTAAAAATGATTTTTAAACAGGCGCACACAAGTGTTTACAAAATAAAACACAAAACAACAGACACTAACAACAAGTAACTAGGAAAACGCTAAAGTCCCGCAGTGTTGATGGATGAGCTTTTTAAAATTTTTAGTTTGTATGGGATATCTTTACTTTTGCAAGTGCTTTGTTTTGCTGCCTACGCATTGTAGGTGATTGTTGTCAAGCTTCTTTTGTTACCTGTCAATTGGTATTATTTACCGTAAAAAACTTATATTAAAAGCTTTATTTCTATGGATTCTGGCTAACTTTTTTCAACTTTTTCTTTCAAAAGGTACTACATCACCATAACCTTAATGTCCATGTATAATATGAACGTTGTAGCCCCACCCGTTTGGTCAGAATTGGCCCAAAATTCACGAAAATATCGCACTAAAAATCGAAAAAAAATCGTAAAAGTACGATATTTATGAGAAATATTTCTTCGATTGTACCCAAAAACAATACACCTCTAAGTTCAGAGATTTCGAAGGTCCTGTCAAATTTTCATCAAGATCGGATATGCCGTTTGCCTGGTAGAGAGTTAACAAAAAAGCCAGAAAAACAAACAAAAAACAAAAAACAAAAAAAAAAAAAAAAAAAAAAAAAAAAAAACACCCGAGCTAATTTTTTTTGGGGTCAGTGAAATGAATTCTTTGCTTCGCTCATCCAACAAACAGCCACCATCACCACCACGCGCTGCAATCTTCGAACTCAAATCCAGCCTAAACCAGTGCTATCAACTACTATGAATTCCAAAATGAAATTCGATGCACAACTGAATGGGGGGTGCTGCCCCCCAACCCCCACCAGGGTTCTGTCCCTGGACCCCAACTCAGACCCAACAACAAAACCACAAACACACGAACACACACCTCATTCCGATGAATCGCTATAACTCAGGAAAACCAGTCAATCCCCCAAAAATACAAGGCTTTAGTTGCCAGCACTGCAATACGTCATTCCCCCACCTCGCCGTCGCTCCAGTCGACATACAACACACTCTCTCACAACGAAAACATCAACATTAGGTATGTCAAATGTCAATCAACACAAACCGTTCGAATGGCCAAAAAAAACATACTCAAATCAATGTGCGCAGACTTAAAACACTCCACAAACATGTAAGTTACACTATTCAATCATTTAAATTGCCATCCAAAGTAATTCCGGTCCGCTGAGTGATTCTTCATAATTAGGTACCCAAAGATATGCCTATTATCTTTATACCAAAACACAAATATAGGCCATAATAGGGTTAGGCGGTCTTAGGCCCTACCGACAGGCCTAGAGCTAGGCCTAGCTATGCAAAGTCCAAGGGACTAAATATTTCAAGGGGCTCGGCCTAGGGCCTAGGCCCGGAACTCTTTCGGTTGGTATGGACAGTTTTTGATCAGTAGGTAGGCCTACTTTAGATTTAAAATAGCGACGTTGAAGGTTTTGTAGGTATAGGCCTAGGCTAAGTTTAGATTTAAAATACGGAGTGGATATTCTTACGGCATGCCGTAAGAATTACTACACACTAGGCCTATTCTTACGGCATGGAGCGAACTTTTTCGTTTGGTATGCCCAGTTTTTGATCAGTAGGTAGGGCTAGGCTTACTTTAGATTTAAAATAGCGACGTTAAAGGTTTTGTAGGTACGGTACTTTAGATTTAAAATAGCGACGTTATTAAAGGTTTTGTAGGTACTTTAGATTTAAAATAGCGACGTTGAAAGGTTTTGTAGGTACTTTAGATTTAAAATAGCGACGTTAGGCCTAGCCTAGGCCTGCCTAGTGCATGGTCATAGTAGGCATAGACCGTAAGAATTACTATACACTATTCTTACGGCGCGCCTGTTGGTGAGTCACGTGATGAGACAACCAATGAAAACACATACCGTAAGAATATCCTCTGCCTTTAAAATAGGCCTAGCGACGTTAAAGGTTTTGTGGGTACTTAAGATTTAAAATAGCGACGTTTAAAGGTTTTGTAGGTAGGGCCTACACATAAAAAAACTGGGTAAACCTGTAGCAGAGCGGACGTGGGTATGGTATGGAAAAAATCAACAATAATTGGAATACCAAAGATAGATAATCCAAAACTGCCTAAAGACATTAGACCTATCAATATTTTACCTATTTACGAGAAGATTTTAGAAATTTGGATACATGAACAGCTATCTGATTACTTTGAAGAAAATCTGTTACCTACTCTATGTGAAACAATTTGGTTTTCGAAGACACCGATCAACAGAAACTGCGTTGCAGTGGATTTTCTCTCAATGGAGAAATGCACTTAATGATAAGAAATTTGTTGTAGCCGTATCATTGGACCTACAACGTGCTTTTGAGACAGTATCAAGGCCAATCCTTTTACAAAAACTCAAGCACTATGGAGTTACGGGAGATGCTCTGAAGTGGCTTGAAAACTATATGCAAGACAGAACACAAGTTGTAAATATTGATGGCGAATTATCAGACCCTATACAAAATAATATTGGTGTTCAGCAGGGTTCAGTACTTGCAGCTTTGCTCTATATCATTTATATAAATGATATAGGAAATTTCGTCACAAACTGTATAGTGGTGATGTATGCCGATGATACCCTTGTGTATATCATCTCTGACAAACTAAACGAAGCAATACAAATGTTAAATTATGATCTGCAAATCATCATGACATTTTTTAAAGCTAATAAATTGAAATGTCACCCAGATAAAACAAATTGCATACTGATAACTAGCTCAGCTGTAATGAGAGACCAACTACTGAAAAATAATATCGCAAAGTAAACATCGAAGGAAAAAATTTTGTTTTTTCAAGACCATTTTAAGTACTTAGGAGTCATGGTAGACTATTTACTTAATTTCAAAGAACATATCAGTTACATCTCCAAGAAACTTGCTACAAAAATTGGGTTTATGCGAAGAAATTGTTGGAAATTGTCAAAGTGGGTGCGTCGACTATTTTATAACACCATTGTAGCTCCACATTTCCACTATTGTCCTACCATTCTTATGGACATAAATAAAAGTGACCTTGATATTCTCCAAAAACTTCAAAACAAAGGCATGAGGGCAACTCTTCTATGTAAACAGACTAACACACAGAATGGACATGCTCGAGCAACTTCAGTGGCTTAGTGTTGAACAATTAATCAACTACAAAATTTTATGTTTCATTCATGAAGTGATGTGCAACCAAGAGTAGGGCCTACTCATACTTCTCAGAATTCTACAAACACAATAATGATTTGCATAATCATCATACTAGATCTGCTCAAGATTTTTACATGCCTAATCAAAATAAGTGTTGTGGGCAAAAATCCCTGTTTGTAAATGGATTAAAAAAATTCAATGAGTTACCTAAGAATCTAAAAATGTTGGTGGGTAAAAAAACAAACTTCAAAAGTGCTATACAACAATGGGTGCAAATTAAGTTTCCACTTGTCTAAAGAAGAAATATCAAGTTATGTACAACCAGAAAAAAATAGCAGAGTCTAGCTGCTAAAAAGAAGATTATACTACTACTACTGCTAATACTCCACTTACAAAATTTTTAACGTCGCTATTTTAAATATAAAGGACTTTCAACAGAAAAGTACTTTCGCCTAAAAATAGCGACGTTAAAGGTTTAGAAGGTACTTTAGATTTAAAACAGAAAACGTTAAAGGTTTTGTAGGTGGGAGTATTAGCCGCTATAATACCCACGTCCGCTCTACTACAGGTTTACCAAAAAAACTGTCCATACCAACCGAAAAAGTACCCTAGGCCCTAGGCAAGCCTAGTAGGCCTAGGCCTAGCCTAGCTTATGCCTTTAGGGCCTAGCCTATAGGCCTAGCTAGGCAGCGCCAGTTAGAGGCTAGGGCTACGCTCTAGGTCTCTGCCTATATGTAGGCTAGCCTAGGCCTAGTCTAGAAAATAGACCATACCAGCCAGACCTTACCTGGGGCCTAGGGCTAGGCTAGGCCTGCTGCGCCCCACAAGTTAGGTTATGTTTAGCGGCTAAATTGAACATTATTTTGATTTCATGCATTGTATCAGTTATTTAAGTATCTCAGATATTTAAGCGTTCTTAATTCAACATAAACTTACCATTTTTAAATCTTGAGATTTACTAAATGAGGATAAACACAAAAATAATGTGGGTTTACGTCAGTCAAATCAATGCCCAGATCATCAACACGGACGTGGCCGACTGCAACAGCGCATGCGCAGCATTGGTCTCCGCCTTGTCGATTTCTTCTCCACTGCAATGTTACCAAGGCGCTCAAATTTAAAATTATCGCGGCACTTTGTGATCGCAAGTAATAACAACAGTAGATAATTTTTATAGCAGTCGTTTATTTATTTTAATCTGCTAGTATATCACAGTGTTTCCCAATGTCTTCCTGCCTAGATTATCTGGTTGCCACCCGGTGGAGCTTGCAACTTGAGTTAGGTGTCCTGTATCATTGCTGTGATCAGTTTAACAGTTTTTGACTTGAACAATTTTAAATATTTCTACATCATACAATTACATTAGAGTCAATATCTTTTGTACTAAATTGTTATCAAGATTTGAACATAAGAATGAAGATTCGCGTTCAGTGGTTTCTTCCGCGAAAGTTTGATTACTACCTAATTTGCTGTTCCTGATTTTTGGCAAACCTCTTTTCTTTTGAGTGGGATCGTCTAATAAATCATTTTTTTCTTTTCGGTTTTCTTTTTTCATGATTTTTTTCTCTTTTCCCTTTTTTCTTTTTCCCCTTTCTTTTCCTTTCCTTTCGATTCTTTTTTCTTTTCTTTTTTTCCACCCCTTTTTTCTATTTGATTCATAATTAATTGAATTTAACATCCTTTTTGAATTTGTTACCAAAATTGTTGCTTGTCTGCATCTGTCTGCATCAATTTAATGCGATTTATATTTAGTTGTCCTCCTTTGTTAATCAGTTTTAGACGAACAAATAAATAAAATAAATAAATTAATAAAGCCCTCGGTGATATTCTTCAACAATAATTTTATGTTCACAAAACCTGTAGGCTTTGTATTTTACAGTACAAATTATACGGAAAAAAGAAACTTAAAAATTGATTTAAATCAACCATAATAACCATAATCATTAGAATATCAGCTCGAACTTGACATTGTCGAATGCGCGGCATATTATACTGAATCTGGTGAACAACTCGAGGATTGCTTTCCCTCTGTCTTGAGGTGCCCAATGCCCATGTCATACTGGGCTCTGGGCTGGTTTTTGTCGCATACAAAATGGTGTGGGAGGTGCAACAGCTTGGCCATGATGCCAACACAGGTACGTGAAAATAGAGTTTTGTGAATAGATGCTACAAAGAGCAATTTTTCTACTTAAAGTTAAGGTTTTCCAAACCTTATTTCAAAATATAAAAGATATGAAAAAGTTCATACACAAGGTTTTGAAGGTGAGCAAAAATAGACGATACAAAACTCTTTAAAATGACACTTGAGAATGCAATTACCAGTACCTCTAACAAAATACAAAAACAGACAACAACAAAACAATTAGCACAACAATAACACACACAACTGTGCTAATCTGACGGTGCTCTAAATATGATCATAATTATGTAACAAAATATTACCGGATATAGAATAGAGATATATTATTATCCAGTTCCGAACCAGAATAATCTCTGAAGTGGACACGAACCTTTAGTTTATTTACCGCTTTCACCAATGTCTTCATATAATATTGTCATGAAGTTGCCTACAAACACTCTCGTTCTGCAACATAATTGGATGAGCGTAGCGAGCGAAGCGAGCGAAGCGAAAACTTCAATTTCACTGACCCCCCAAAAAATTTAGCTCCAATGTTTTTTTTTTGTTTTTTTTTTTTCTGTCTGTTTGTTCGCTCGATTCCGGGCAAACGGCATATGCGATCTTGATGAAAATTTGAGGGGACCTTCGTTTTCTCTGAACTTAGAGGTGTATTGTTTTTGGGTACAATCGAAGAAATATTTCTCATGAATATCGTACTTTTACGATTTTTTTCGATTTTTAGTGCGATATTTTCGTCACATTTGGGCCGATTCTGACCAAACGGGTGGGGCTACAACGTTCATATTTCACATGGACATTAAGATTATGGTGTTGAAGTACCCTTTTAAAGAAAAAGTTGAAAAATTTAGCCAGAATCTATAGAAAATAAAGGTTTTAATATTAGTTTTTCAATTTTTAGTGCGATATTTTCGTCACTTTTGGACTGATTCTGACCAAACGGGTGGGACTACAACGTTCAGATTTCAATGGACATTAAGGTTATGGTGATGTAGTACCTTTTGAAAGAAAAAGTTGAAAAAGTTATTCAGAATCCACAGAAACAAAGGTTTTAATATAAGTTTTTTTACGGTAAATAATACCAATTGACAAGAAACAAAAGAAACTTGACAACATTCACCTACAATGCGTAGGCAGCAAAACAAAGCACTTGCAAAAGTAAAGATATCCCAAGCAAACTTAAAACTTTAAAAAAGCTCATCCATCAACGCGGCGGGACTTTAGCGTTTTCCTATAATAATAATATGTAACATTCCGCATAGTGACTAGGCTACAAATCCAAATTGAAGCACGCGTCTCGTGGACGGTTTGATATCAAGGTGCACGCGCCTTCAGTGACTAATTGATTTACTAGGCCGTCTTGATTTATTACGGAGTATTGTTTCCTGCATCAAAGATAAGAACTATATTTTCAAATGTCTAGGGTGAATATTAATGTATTATTTGATTCGTTTGATCGTTACTTTCAGACACTGTTTTAGAATAGGCATACGCAAATCATAGGAAAGTTGGATTTGATTTTGACTGAGATGGGTTCCTTCCAAAAATCTTTATCCTCGTTTATATGCTCGTTTTCTAGATGTTTACTCATGACGTCAGAATCAAGAGTAAAAAACACACATTAAACATTTAAGTTACCTGGGAATGCAGAAGAATTCATAGAATTGGTTGCAAACTTTAAATTTGCAACCCTTATATTGTGCCAATTTTTCTACGGAGTAAATTCATGTTTCAGCTATTATATTTTATTTTGAGCAATATTTTGGGTTTGTTATAATTAAGTGCTGTCTTGCGTCCTTATTTATTTTTATAGGCCTCCAAATGAATAAATAAGGAAGGAAGGAAGGAAGGAAGGAAGAAAGGAAGGAAGAAAAGAAGGAAGGAAGGAAGAAAAGAAGACTATGAGCAAAGAATGGAGCTCTTCCTCTTATTTTACTCACATTACACGGGATACACAATGTTCACTGTTTTAATATCGACAATCCTGATTTAAGTTATAAAATTAATAAGTTATCCCTTGCACTCCTGAAAGGGTCTTTTTGTCCCGTGGAAAGATAATAAAGTATTGTTCCAATGTGGTAAGCGGAGGCTCTCCCCTCAAACGAACCATGGACCTCCTCAAACCCAATGCTCCGGATCACGAGTTGTCTGGATTCCCAAAGATGCTCACGTAATACCTTTGAGTATGGTTATATACTAAATGGTAATACTCAGCCTGCATTGTATAAACACAGACTCATACCTTGTGCGCTGTGCGTGTGATTCTGAGTCTGGAGGTCGTCGGTCGAACCCGGCACCGGCAATGCTGACTGAAAGATTTTCCGGGGGTGTCTGTCTATATTGTCGTTTATTGCGAATGCCAGAGATTGTGCCCTGTCAAACAGCACTTGAGCATTCTCTTCACAGCTACCCTATAGTTCCCAATAATCCCCTGGGCCTCGACTCATGTACATTTTTATCCCGGGATGCAGAATTAGGTTGGATAAGCGCGGGATACTCCAAATCTATAATTCATCCTTATCCATCTTCCATCTTTCCATCCAAGACTTATCCCGCTTTGCCCCGGGGATAAGACAAAACATAAATATTGTTGATCTGGTTCGAGTTGCCCCGACTTAACCCGCCCTTATCCTGCTTTTATCCCCCTTATGTCGCCTTATCCCGAGATAAATTGTACATGAATCGGGGCCTTGAAGAGCAATAAAGCGCCTGGACAGGTTTCACAAGAGTGTAGAAAACTTATTTGATGACTCTGGACAACTTCGAAGCCTGACGACAAAAATTGTCCTAATTCTGACGACAATAAACAAATACTTATAACTAAATTTGTATTTAGAGGATACTTGGAGGGAATGTCCAAGAGCTTTATTTATAGGACTAGAGCATTTGCATTGTGACTGAGGAAGCCCTTGTGAAACATATGCACTCCGAATCGTCGGTGGTGGGTATCGAACAGGCGACCTCCTATTTTAGAGTTTGGTGTGTAAATAATGAGCTTTCTGTAACATTGGTTAAAAATTCGTTCACAATCACCTGCGAAAATAATAATGTTACAATGCTAAGTTAACGTAGGTATGCAAAAAATGTTCCACTATACCTGCGTCATAATGAGCTGGTGGCAAAGATAAAAAATAAGGTTTATGTGTAAAGCAAAATTAAACATCTTATCAAGTGATTTGTCTTATTTAAAAATGTACTTAGGTGCGGAGTTAAGATTCAGCCAACGTTTTCATACGTAATGTAATGCACAGAATAATTTAAAGGGGCTAAAAACCCAAAAAAATATTTTTTACCACGTGATCTATAGCACAATACTACACTTAAATGACCGTTAAAAAATTATATCTTGTAACTGTGATTTAAACACGAATTTTTTAATTTTTTGATCCAGAAATTGTCAAAAATTGTCATTTTGGAAAATTTCCTAAATTGGCTTTAGCCTGCTTCTTTTTTGTTCTACATAGATACTAGAGCATCGTACTAATCTAAAATGGCCATTTATAACATTGTATCTTGAAACTGTGTACACATATACACTCAAACATGCAAAAATATGCATACCAAAATCACACCTCATCTTGGTAATCAGCATATTTTGACCGAACACTTGCCCAAATTACAAAACAAAGTATAGAGGATTCACAGAAAAGGCTGTCGAGTACGTCAATAATGGCCAATATTTTTTGGATCAAAATCCTCCAAGGTCACGGGGCATAAAGATCGTCCCCATGTTATTTCTTATGGGAGATTTTTGCCGATGGGACCTAGCTCGAAAAATGTCATGTCTGACAATTTTTGGGAATTCATTACTAGTTAGCCTGAATGAAATATATTTTTGAGTTTAGCGGTTAAATACCCCTTTAACCATTGAAACCAATTGATTCAACTTTATTCAATCGTATTCTTATAAAGTATTGCACATTTAAAACGATTTATTTAGAAACTCACAACACGCAAGCAGGCAGCAGCCACAGGACCAGCGATGAATCTTTGATGTTGTAAACATGTGTTTAGGGTTTCAATGCTTCAATTACCAGTCCTTATTTAGCTCACCTCAAGGGCCAAGGGGTAGAACTACACACCGTTCGTTTGACTATTCCCTCTACAATACCCTGAGTGTAGGCGGAGTAGTGACGTTGCATACAAACGAGAGCATTAATACTAAATTCTGTTTATTTGTTTTTGTTAGTGTTACTCTCAACTCAAGCATTGTAACAAGTGCTCTATACAATCAAACACAAAAGCTAAACACATAGATAGCTCTTAGATTCACGTCACACCACTGTAGGACGTTTATTTGCAGGTGGCAGTTAGCTGATGTCATCAAGATGGAGGGCAATTAACACAAGCGGAATAAAACTGTGAAACACTAATTGTAATGTAATGTTGTAACGAGTAAGAAATAAGATATGATTGAATCAACTTCGGAGATGTGATTAGTTTTGTCATGCAGATTAGCAGTGGCATTTGCTTTATCAGAATGACGAAATCATTGTAAGACAAGCTCATGGTAAGGAAGTATACAAAATAGGAAGTTTTCTTGTTCTGGTCTTCAATAATCCGACTACTACAAAAACTTGTAAAAAGCCAGCCAAGCATTTCGCATCCAAAATGATTGGGATATAAAACAAGCCAAGCCTTACACACCTAAAAGTGTTGAGATATACGTCTTGAAGAACCAAGCGACGTTTCATCCAGCAGTTGTGCACTACAAAGTTATGATATCATTTCGGCCCGTGGCTGACGCCAAGCGATGGATTTCAACGTTGTGTATACCTGTACAAAACATGATGAATCACACATTAATTACGGTCAATTTATATAAAACAAAGTATTCAAATATATAAGAAATAACACTAATAAAGCTTGGCGCATTGGAAAAAGGTTCTACCCTTTCTGCACGCTCTCCGTTGCGTAGGCACTTGCCACCCCCCACACATTTCGATAAATATCAATTACCGAAAAGCCACATATTTTATTTACTGTTGTACGTCAATGTAAATTATTGTACTTGTCAAACAGTCGTTAGTGACCACCTCTTTTTAGGGGGTTCGACCCTTGCTGCACGCTCTCCGTTGTCAATGCGCCAAGCTTTATTAGATTTTATTATATATTTGAACACAATGATGTATATAAATTGTACATATATAAATAAATAATTAAATATCAACTATTTGGATTGTAATTGAGTTACCAAAAACGTGGAATGGAAGAGAGTTGCGAGGAAATATTATATTTTGTAGCGTAAAATTACTTTATATAAATATTTTTCTTATATCTCACTACGAACTACACGTTCTTCCGATTTCCGAGCCAATTTCAGTTTACACAAAATCTATCCTATCGTTGAATATAAAACTGCTTTACTTTCACAACACGTCGGCAGACCGATCTCAGCGCGCGTCGTTCCGCTGACCTGTTATTCACGTCCATCATGCAAGTCCACGAAATCTCGAATTACCTTCATTTCCGTCCAGTCCAACAAATTGCCGACCAAAATATTTCACATACGTCGAGTGAAGATGGTGCTGACAACTTGGTGACGTGAGATGATTAACAATTGATTCGCGTTTTAGTGGAAATATGAGGATGAGGGATGTCTTCAGGAATTGCGATTGCGTTTTTGTGCGTGTCCATACTCAATATTGAGAATTTAGAATCGGAAATAGATTATTGTTGGCAATCAGAGGTAACGTTCTGATAACTTGGACTCAGTGGTATTTATTTATTATAGTGAGTGTTTCATACTAATGGTTGGCAGCAATGACGAAAAGAATGTTTCGACTGTTAATGGTGCAGTGCAGTGTAGGGTATAGTATTTCCTTGTTATTATTGCATGCCTATAGTTATGATAATTTACAGTCGTCATTTAAAATATGTACACCTCATGCTGGGGTTTCGAACACAGGAACTTTTATTCCGTACACTTAGCCAAACGTAATCACTGATACCAAGCATTTTCTCAAAGTATTTCAAACCTTAAAAATAGAACAGCTGATTAAAACTTTGCTACTGAACAAATGGTAGTCGGTTAAGGGGAGGGTGGAGATTTGGCCAAGCTAGGGAATGAGGAATGGTTATTAATTTTTCATATTAGTTTTATGCAACAAGAATTTTTGTGGGAAAAATAATTTAGCACAAAAGTAATATTTCACTAAGCCATAAATGTTGTTGTACTTGTGAATTACTTTGTCTTTCATATATTGTTTGACGTCAAAGATAAATATTTATTATGCATTCCAACAAAACGAATGAAACAAAAGTTTGTAACACTTGCGTTTTAATCTTCTTTGTGTGTAGTGCCCTTTGATTGGCCAGTGTAATTTGACATGGAGGTTTTCTTGTTCAGTCCGCTGGGCGCTGATCAAAGCTTACGTCACAAACATGAACTCACTCCGAAGCGAGAAAACCGCATCAAATCTGACAGGTCAATCGGGAAATATCCCTCCTACCCCCGCCCCCAACTACCACATGTTTCCTCCGCGCCATTGTTTACCCAGCAGCCCAGGACATTTTGAGAGTTGGTTGCTGTTATCAAAACTGTAAATATAAGCATTTTATCTTAATGGCTTAATTGAGGGATCTTATTTTCCTACGGTCAGTTTATTTCGACAATGGGGGAAAGAAAAGAGTTTTTCTCAATAAATTTATGTGCATTTATTTTATATCCATGTGTTCTAGTCTTAAAATATCGAAATTTATAAAATAAACATATATTCGTATTTATCTACCCATTCACTCAGCCACACGACTGATTTTCAGTGGGACAAACGCACCGTAATATACACGAGCGCGTCCAATGACCAACCAGAGATCGGTAATTGAAAATAATAGATAGGTCCCAGGCTGGGCACGATCCACCTGTGGGTAACACCAGTACCAACACGGCTAATTCGGACAAATGTTTTATGTGCTTCTTTACTCTGGATGACTGACTCCAAAAACTACACAAAATGACGGATTTTACATTTTTAACGCAACAGATCGGCCATGTGTAGGGTTATATGGGTCGACATAAGCAAAGCTAAGCGGTATTCTATTTGTGATTCTCGTTGCTGTAATAGTCCTAAGTCACATTTTAGTGTATTCTTAGGTGTATATGAATTAAACTTTAGGTATATCAGAAGGTGCAAAAACTTATGTCGATTTGAGACGGTTACATAATTTTAATTGATGCAAGAAACGAAATGGTACAAAATTTCTGTATTTTTTAAACGGGAATTATGTAATAGTTTTGAATTTTGATTTTAATTGTTTTTGAACTTTATTTTTTTGGAGTTTGAATAATTAAATTTTAACTGTCATTGATGTTTAATTGTTTTAATTGTTGAGTAAAAGGGCTTTTTAGCTACAAACTTACTGTAGACTAATTAATAATTTTTGGTGGTTATTAAAAAAAAAATCTAGAGGTTTAGTGATTAGTGGCATAAAGTAATTTATCATTAAACTATCCGTTGCGTAGTTGTATGAGTTGTGAAGTATCACAATACTTAATCAAAAACGATTATTATTATTAATGTAATTTTAATTGATAATTAGAGACTTTTTTTTGAGTACCCACAGAAATGCTAAGTGTGTTTTATGGTTTGAGAGCGCACTACTAGCTACTAGTTGGTTCTCGCGACTACTCCTCGGATTGGTAGGCGTGTAATTAGCAGCTGCAGGTTGGTAGCACTCAGCACTCGGTTGCAGCGCGGTATACTCACTTCAAGTCGTATCCCGGGATAGGTAGCAGATAGGTCCGGCCGGTACTGTAACACGCCTGGAAGCTCTTGTCACACCGCCGTTAGGTCTTGTCTTGTGTGTCTCACATTATCAACTATATCTTCCATTGTTCAGTCACATAATGTCAACAATATAATTCAAAACATAACGAAAGTTTTGTTTGAATTGTGTGGATCTCGTATCAAGGTGAAGTTCTTTTATCAGCTGGCTGTCAGTTTTGTTTTTAACATCTTCCGTCGTTGTCTGTGTGTTGTATGGAAGTTTCATTCTGGGTTCGATAAACTTTTAAATCAACTATTTTATTTAGAACACTGTTTCAAACTTTCGTGTAGTTATTTAATCTGATTAATGTTTCACTAGTATATTATTGTATTAATCAAGTCAGTTTCGTATTGGATAAGTGGTGAAATAAGGAATAAGGATAAAAGGTTTTCGGGTGAGTTTTTCGGAAAACCATGATGACGGAACTTAACGGAACTTACAAACCGAGTATGTGCGACCTGAGTTCTTCAACAGCCAGTGGCATCTTCCTGATTGAC
This sequence comes from Sweltsa coloradensis, assembly GCA_024449915.1. Lineage (NCBI taxonomy): Eukaryota > Metazoa > Arthropoda > Insecta > Plecoptera > Chloroperlidae > Sweltsa > Sweltsa coloradensis. The sequence continues at coordinate 103,083 of JAMZAV010001523.1, read as the reverse complement.
CGACCATTGCCCTCTGACAAACTAGATGGAAAGAAGAAGAAGAAGAAGGGGTGTTGGGCGGGTAAGCTGGATTATCTTATCTATTTGCTTTTATATGTCATTTTGAATGAAAATAATTACTTGAGTTCTGCTTTATTTTGCTTTAAAATGATAGTGGGACCCATTTCATGTTTCCTCCTCCTGGGCATATGAAGATGTTAATTTGATAACAACTTCAAATTCATACTGCACATTTTGTTACACGAATGACAAGTTTTTTTAAAAATTAAATGTGTCGTGAAATATCCCTACCCAATACTACCCAAAATATTGAATGTGTTTATAGTAACAAAGATTAACAAAAGAAACACAAAATTATTTTTAATGTACAAAGTGTACACACATCAAACATGCATCTTTATTCTATACATTTTTCCAGTTATAGACAAGACAAATTAGATAACTAGTTATGTAGAGTATTTTCGTAAATATTGCGACAAGGATATGGGGATGGAAAGGTAGACCGCGAGGCGAGTTTGGACCTCCTTTTGGAATGTGTGGATTGGAATTATGTAATTAATAAGTAGGTCTTCGCAAACGCTTGATAGAGGAGCGTTTGCGGGATATTGAATCCTAAATGCGTTTATTCAGGTTTATTTTGCAATGTTATAACAAAAACAAAGTCATTGAATTATATTTTTTTTAAAAATAAATTAGTGCTCTAAGGTGATACCAAGTGACTGAAGTGACAGCACAAGCCTTTGAAAATAATTATGTCAATCTTCACTATAAGCAACAATCATAACAATGTAGCATGCAAGATCATTCTTTGCACTATCAACTGCGATAGGTCTAAGTTTAGAGATTTCACGGATTCCCTGAAAATGAAAAGAGTGGCCAGCGACAGTTTTTTCTGCAGAGAACGATCAAACAAACAAATAAACAAAATTTAACATCAATAGCAAAAGTTGTGCCATAGCTTAACATGGTTTGAATCTTGCAAGATCTAGGCAGCCTCGACATACCTCAATATAACCCATGGCTAGAGGCATGAAAATTTAGCGTTTTTAGGTTATTGTGCTAATCAGTGAGTATAAATTCTTAAAAACGCTACAAAATGCTAAATTACTGAAAATAAGATTTAACCTATACCAATGAGAAATGGTTTAGCATTGTATTTTTACGATTAAGTGACTACATTGAATCAACTGTTCCTATAAAGATAATTTGAATTTTATTCCCCATTAAAAATACAAGAAACTCCCCACATTTGGGGTTTTGGTGGAAGAAGAAATTTAAATTTGCCAAAAATGCTTAATTTGGAAAAATTAAATGCTAAATATTCAGAATATAAATGCTATTTTTTCATAGCTCTACCCATGGCCCATGGAGTGTTTCGTTTCGTTTGTTCTAAATTCGAGGAAAGGTTTGATTCAACGAACAAGTACCAAACATTAAGAGTTTAGCTGGATGTGTAAAGTATGTGTTATTCAGTAGAAAGCTATGTAGTAGTCGTCTTAAACCTAAACAAGTGATAGCTCGAGCTTGCCGGAATGTAGGTGTTTCCATTACAACGCACTAGACGCAACACGATGCGGGGATACAATGGCGGCATCTGGCGCGTGGTTATCTATGATGGTGTTGAATTGCGTCCTGTTATTGCCTGGCTCCTGTATCGCTCACAACACGCGTCTGTCTCGAATGCTATGGGGAGTACACGGATGATATAACAAACCTTGTAACAAACTAAATAGCATGCCCAGCGATTTCTAGAAAAAATGTTCATAATTATATGACATCATTCATAGTATTGTATTGAAGTATGTGATGCAACGGCATAATAGTCTCTCCCTCCCTCCCACTCTTTCTCTACACAATCAATCAATCAATCAATCAATCAATCAATCAATCAATCAATCAATCAATCAATCAATCAATCAATCAATCAATCAATCAATCAATCAATCAATCAATCAATCAATCAATCAATATCTCGGGTTAGATGTAAGAATAGGCCCCGTGGCATTAAACTTGCCAGCAAAAATAAAGCTTTAATCAAATCAAATCAAATCTCTCCACCCCTCTCTGGAAGGCCTACTTGCGGTTGTCTCACGATAAAAACCGACAAGACCTCCGATTGACATGCGTTTTTCGTTGACATGCCCTTCAACAAGGATGATACAGATTTAAAAAGGTTCTCGTGACTGTGGGGATTGTGGGGGCGGGGCTGGCCCCTGAGAATGTTTGAATATTCATGTGCCCATGCACTTCTACCATCAATGAAGGTTAGAACAAGCTTTGCTCCCTACTTGAGGTACCGTACTCCCGTACCCATTAGTTTATACTTTCAAAACAAATATTTGGACAAGTAGTCTGCGTCCATATCATCTGGATGTTTAAATAATGAATCTTTAAAAATTAAAACAGAGACGAATGACTGTTGAATGAATGACTCTTAACTAGGAAAACGCTAAAGTCCCGCCGCGTTGATGGATGAGTTTTTTAAAGTTTTTAGTTTGCGTGGATATCTTTACTTTTGCTGCTTAAGCATTGTAGGTGATTGTTGTCAAGTTTCATTGTTTCTTGTCAATTGATATTATTTACCGTAAAAAACTTATATTAAAAGCTTTATTTCTATGGATTCTAGCTAACTTTTTCATTTTTTTCTTTCAAAGATACTACATCACCATAACCTCAATGTCCATGTATAATATGAACGTTGTAGCCCCACCCGTTTGGTCAGAATTGGCCCAAATGGCACGAAAATATAGCAAAAAAAAAAAAAATTATATTAAAAGCTTTATTTCTATAGATTCTGGCTAACTTTTTCAACTTTTTCTTTCAAAAGGTACTACATCACCATAACCTTAAGCCCATGTGAAATATGAAAGTTGTAGCTCACCCGTTTGGTCAGAATCGGCCAAATGTCACGAAAATATCGCACAAAAAAATCGAAAAAAACGTAAAAGTAAGATATTCATGAGAAATATTTCTTCGATTGTACCCAAAAACGTAGCAAGTCTAAGTTCAGAGATTTCGAAGGTCCCCTCCAATTTTCATCAAGATCGGATATGCCGTTTGCCTGGTAGATAGTTAACAAAGCAAAACAGAAAAAAAAAAAAAAAAAAAACATCCGAGCTAAATTTTTGGGGGTCAGTGAAATTGAATCTTCGCTTCACTCGCTTCGCTCGCTACGCTCATCCAAAAAATATAAGCTGTATACCGTGCAAGTTCAAAATATGTCTGTAAGTTAAGGTCTTTTCTAATTTATTCTGAAGTCAGTTGGTTGGGAACGAATCCCTCCCTGATGGAGGAAAATGTTGTGTGACCGACAGGATATTATTAGTTCATGACTAGGCATGGACTAGGTGTAAAAAGCTGGAAACATTTTTTTCTTCGCCTACTCATTGGAAGTTATGGTTGTGGAGGGAGGGAGGGGCCTTCACTGTACTTCTTTTCGTCAAAAGCAAACTACGTGCTAGTGTTATTTATATCAATTGGTCTCGTCAACGTCATGTAATTCGGTTCTTCCACGTGGACTCGATCCCATAACCTCCTACGCCTGCCATTCCTTTGAAACATTAACAATAACAATTAGTTAACGTTTCGCTCATGACATAAGAGCTCGCCTATTTAACTGCTCTTTAAACGATATAGTTTGGTGTTTATTGTCACCACGTGGCTAACCACACACACCTACATAGCGAAATATATTGACAGTTTTCAAGATGTGGTGCGTTATTACTCATTGTTTCCAATTAGCTTTGACCAATAAAATAAAGATCATGCCTTATTTAACTCTTGAGCGACGATGTGTGATGAGCTACGTCAGTCGAAGCTTATTGATGGCTCGTGTTTTGTGCGAGCGAAGCGAATGGGCTGTATTAGTCGCGCTAAATGAGGATTTGTTTACGTATCATTGGATGAGCGTAGCGAAACAAGTACGGACATCAGTTTGACTATCGGTGTTGGTTTATTCTACTTCGTCTGTTGTGGCTTTTTATCTACCGGCTAAAAGCCCACTCCAATCTTAATGACCATTTTTAAAAGAACGTTTGAAATCCCGAAACGAAGGTAATGTTTATCATGGAAATCTCACTTTATGGTACCGTACGTGATTTTACAACCTTTATAAGCTCTATCAGCACAACTTAAACTTCAGTATCTGTACCGTTTATGAGTGAAGTCGAATAATACCAAAGATACTCAGGACAAAACGTTTTTAAAATATTTTAAGTGAGGTCCCGGGTTCAAATCTCGTCGAGACGTATTCCTGAAATGAAAGTGTTTTCCAAGGGATTGAGTCTCTTAAACAAGCCATCGGACATCATCTATACAATTGTCTAATCCGCAACATAAGGGGCATGAAATTTCACCCTCGGCAGCTTCCCACAAAAATTATTATATTTTTAAAAAATGAAGAAAGATAAAAGTCATGTATTTATATTCAAGAAAATAAAATACTTGTTTCTTGTTAGGGATGATGTTGAGCACTTAACCTGAATAAATCAATAAATCAATCTTTTATAAAAAACACTAATTGAAGGTGCATATCAATATTTTCAATTGGAGATTTAAATTATTAAACGAGTGTTCTAAACTGCTGAAAATTATTTTTTATAATAAAGCCCCTACATGCAATTTAATTTGCCGATCGAGAATGGAACAATCGCGTGTCTGTTAAATTATTAATATCATTTTGTACTTATAGGAATACGCTAAAGTCCCGCGGCGTTATGGATGAGCTTTTTTGTAAGTTTTTGTTTGCGTTTTTTGCGTTAGTTGCACTTTTACTTTGCAAAGTTTTTTTGAATGCATTGTAGGTGATTGTTGTCAAGTTTCATATGTTACTTGTTAATTGTTATATAAAACCTCAAAAAACTCACATTAAAACCTTTATTTATATGGATTCTGGCTTATTTAATTTTCTTTCAAAAGGTACTACATCACCATAACCTTAATGTCATGTGAAATCGACTTTGTAGCCTCACCCGTTTGGTCAGAATCGGCCCAATGCGACGAAAAAATCGCACTAAAAATTGAAAAACTTATATTAAAACCTTTATTTCTATAGATTCTGGCTAACTTTTTCAAAATTTTTCTTTCAAAAGGTACTACATCACCATAACCTAATGTCCATTTGAAATATGAAACGTTTTAGCCCCACCCGTTGGTCAGAATCGGACCAATGTCCACGAAAATATCGCACTAAAATCGAAAAAATCGAAAAGTACGATATTCACGAGAAATATTTCTCGATTGTACCCAAAACAAAACACCTCTAAGTTCAGAGATTTCGAAGGTCCCTACAATTTCATCAGATCGCATATGCGTTTGCCCGGAGAGAGCAAAAGAAAAAAAAAACAAACAAACAAAAAACACGAGCTAAATTTTGGGGGGGGCGGTGGAATTGAAGTCTTCGCTCGCTCACCAATAACAAATATGATATAAATGATTTCCCCATTTTTCTAGATAACATATTGGCGTCTGTTATACTATACTAAATATGGTTTTAAAACATTATTGGAATTCGGATTGTATAGGACTTTCTACAAAATTCAACAGGGCATCGCTGAATGTAGAATGTTGCTTTATTTTCCTCGAGTGCTACTTTGTTTGGGAGGTTGCTGTTGTTATGGCCTGACCATCTAGTCGGTTGCTAGGCCTCCGTTCTTTCCTCTTTCCTGTTATATTATACACGACAACGTACTGAAAGTGATGTGGGTATAAGCGGAAAATACGTTAATTTATATAAAACCGTTTAGTCTAAATCTTTATACACGTCTGTCTCGTGTACATACATCTAGCCCGCTTCTTGCAAAAGGATAACAATCTGTTTTTCCAGTGACTCCAATCGCATGCAACTGGGGTCGCCTGTGTCTGTATTGAGATATAAAGGCTCACCGGTTCTAGAAATTTGCGCTGGTGTACAGAATCTGTAGATATTCTCTTAAAAACATCATTGCCGTAGTTTATAACTAGGAAAACGCTAAAGTCCCGCCGCGATGATGGATGAGCTTTTTTTTAAGTTTTTAGTTTGCGTGGGATATCTTTACTTTGCAAGTGCTTTGCTTGCTGCCTATGCATTGTAGGTGATTGTCAGTGGCGTCGGACAGGGGGGGCAAGGGGGGCATTGCCCCCCCCAACTTTCATGTCATAGGGCATAGGGGGGCAGATTTTAGAGTTGAAAATCAAGATTTCTACTCTACTTTTTGGGAAAGCAACATCGGATGATCTGTCACAATTATTCATTTCCACGAAGAAACAAACCCCCAAAAGCAGGAATGTATTTGGCTGACGTACCCCATGCCGACTATCTTTATAACCAGCCACCAGTCTTGTATTGTGGGGTTTGTCAAATCACTTCAGTGAGAGTGGACACGTGACTCAGACTCACGTCTAATCCAAACATCCCTTTGAATGATTTGCTAGAGTTATTGGCAGACGCAAGTTGGGATTTGGTTCCCTCGTGTCGCATCGTTATGCGTAAAGTCATCTTTGGAGTGGTGTAGTGATTGTAGCGAAGTGGCAAGTGGGAAGATTATTCCTCTTATAATATAAGTAGTGTAGTCTGAAGTGTAAGTGTGTGTAGTGTTTGTCACTGTTTCGTGTTTAATGGTGTTAAAGATTAAATTGATATCGTAATTTTAAAGATGAAACGTACTAAACAGCCTTCAGTTAGTATTTTTTTTTTTTTAAAGAAGAGGGTAAATCATTAAACAAATATGTTTGCCTGTATGCTTTGTCATTACATACAAAATTAGGTTTTAATTTATTAAAATGGGCCACTTCACGTTCATTTTTTGAGTTTTTAGATCGCAGATAGCTGATGTAAAACATCGTTTACAGAGTCCGGGTGCAGTTAAAACATGACGAAATAACTGTAGTATAGTGAAATTTTTTTCGCCTTCGGCGAAAGGGCCTCCGGCGGCTGGGGCTTCGCCCCAGACCCCAGCTGCACCAGGTTTGCCCCCCCCCCAACTTTCAAAACGTTCCGACGCGCCTGGTGATTGTTGTCAAGTTTCTATTGTTTCTTGTAAATTGTTATTATTTACCGTAAAAAACTTATATTAAAAGCTTTATTTCTATGGATTCTGGCTAACTTTTTCAACTTTTTGTTTCAAAAGGTACTACATCACCATAACCTTAATGTCCATGTTTAATATGAACGTTGTAGCCCCACCCGTTTGGTCATAATCGGCCCAAATGGCACGAAAATATCGCACTAAACCGTAAAAAACTTATATTAAAAGCTTTATTTTTATGGATTCTGGCTACTCGTATTTCGGTATTTGTACCGTTTGACAAAAAATTCGTATACCAACTGTTATTTCAGAAAACTATTTTAGCTATAGTCAAGTTGTAGCTAAAGGTGTTTAAAAACTATGTCAGAAAACCGATTCTCAAAATTTAATTTTGAACTAGTCTTGTATATCACACTTTTGTCCAAAAATCTAAATATAATTTCCAAAAGTGAGGTTATGTTTCGCCCCAAAAAAATTCAGCTCAATGCACCAATTACGCTCATCCAACAACGCGGTGGGACTTAAGCGTTTCCCTAGTTATCTGCATTGTGTATTGTGTACTACTGGACGTAGTTCGAAATCACAACCAGGTTAGCACTAGGACGTCATGATTGTAGCCGAAACGTGCGTTCGTACTTTACAAACAATGTCAAGAAATGTCAGAAAGAAGATGTGATATTAAAGTTATATTTTTCTTTTTGAAATAAAATATAACAATATTTTAACTGAGGAAGCTCATTTAAGATAGAAGGAACTGAATAAGACATCAATCAATATAATTTGTTTTGTGCATACTCAGAAAGGCGATGCCTATCCTTGTACATGGTTTGCTTTTCAATGTTGTTACCGTTTGGTCACACGAAATTTGTAACTATCGATCACAAATGAAATTTGTTATGGACTTATGGTCTTGCAGGGAAAAAATTGGACCTTAAAAGGAAACAGGGCCTATTTACAGGAAATAAGTATTTGGTTATATCTGGTGGAGGTGGATTGACCCTTTAAGCTACGGAAATAGTCTTGCTTGTAACACATGAGCTACCGTATGAACTTTTATAAATTGTTCCACACTGAATATATAGAAATGTCACCATTTCCCTTTCTTCATGTCCTCGTCAAGCTTCTTGTTTATATTAGGAGTTACTTTTTACACAAATACGATATTATATCACCATAATCTGCATCGACAGTCAATTGCTGTTTGTTTCTGAATCAATATGTAATAAAAGGAAACTTCTTTGAGCCTGTTTCTCATTGGTCGATACTTCTTCCGTAAGAGGCAGGTTCTCTGACGTTGTTGTTGGTGGTGATAAGGTTGCAGGACGTATCTTTCTTTGCGGATATCCTCATTGCCCGTGATTCTGACGACAGGGACGGTTTGTTTGCGAGTTACAATTGGATCATATTATGCTACAAGTGAGTTTTGTATTCATTTATTATACTTATTGTTTACCAAGAAAAATTCCGGCAATTTATAGTGTAGGTAATTTTGATTTTATTATTGTTATATATTTGTTTCTTTCAGTTCATTGATGCATACATATATATACACATATAGAATATTGAGATATCATATTTTACAAAGTCATACAATATTTTATGTTATAATTGTCATACATATAGGATGCATCCAATTCACATTAATAAATAATCAAGGATCTGTCAGAAAACGTACGGACATCCTAACATAAACTCTGTACTAAATTTATAATTTCATGTCGTCAATGTAAAGTCTAAACTATGCTAATTATTACGCCAATCAAAAACAAAACATTATCAAGTTTAATTAGTATAAACAATAATTGGACTCATCATGTTCGTTTATTAAATTAATATATTAATATAAATAAATATATGAATATAAAGAAAGCTTTGAGGAGGAAACCGATAGGTAAACCTAACCTAAATGTCAAGGAATTGGCAGTACTAAAAGATTTGAAGACTGATTCTTCAATTATAATTCTGCCTGCTGACAAAGGAAAGGACCACTTTGCTTTTAGACAAAGATGTCTACACAGGAAAAATTGAAGAAATGTTGACTTCAGAACAATATAAATTATTGAAGAAAGACCCTACTACGTCCTACGAATCCTTGGTATATCGGAAAATAAAACAACAAGAAAAGTACATCGACCTGAAGCTGAGAACCTATCTGACTCCACACCACTCAAAACCACCTCACATTTACGGACTTCCTAAGATACACAAGTTAAATTTACCCCTAAGACCAATTGTCAGTTCAAGAGAATCACCATGTAGTAACCTATCTTCATTTTTGTTAGACATACTAAAACCTCTTGGGAACAGAATTAAATCCTCAATTGGCAATTCAAAAGAATTAGCAGTTGTGCTTAAAGATGTACCCATTAACACTCATACTAAAATGGTCAGTTTCGATGTGGTAAATTTGTTCCCTTCGGTGCCTGTGAAGGAGACTCTAGATCTGATTAAACAGAAACTTTCTTCGGACGCTTCTCTTTCTGACAGAACAAAATTACCTGTTGAAAGCATCCTTGAACTATTGACTGCATGTGTGACGTTATGCTACTTCCAATTTGTTGCCCAACTGGACGGCTTGGCAATGGGAAGCTGCTTGTCACCATTGTTAGCGGATCTCTTCATGGACCATCTTGAAACTGAGGTGCTTAAGGTAAACTCCACCAACATAGATCTTTGGATTAGATATGTAGACGACATTCTCTGCATTCATCATGGGAGTGGGACACAGGCAGATTTAATTGCTTTGCATGCAGATTTGAATGCATTCCACAACAACATAACATTCACAGTTGAAGAAGAGAAGGACGGTAAGCTTCCTTTCCTAGACTTACTAATTTCAAAGGATAGTTCCGGTACTAGTTTGACCACGTGTGTGTACAGAAAAACTACACATACGATCAGTACGTGAGAGCTGACTCAAACCATCCGTTCCATGTAAAGAAGGGTGTGATGAAATGTCTTTCTGTAAGAGCAACGTCTAACTGTTCTTCGCCTGTTTTGTTGAACCAAGAACTGGCCTACTTGAATGATGCTTTCTGTGATAATGGATATCCAAGTCATCTGGTTCGAAAAATGATTACTCCAACTACAGATAGGACTACGGAAGTTTTGACAGACATTAGTCAAGTTCTAGATCCTCCAAAGATTAAAAAAACAGTTTGTGCTGGATTACTACCCTAACTTGTCAGAAAAAATCAGACGTTTACTTTCTCCATTTGGAATACGAACAGTTTTTCAATCTTCCAGAACTTTAAGAAGTATATTAACAAAAACCAAGCCCTTGAACGTATCACAATCGTCGAAAAATGCAGTTTACTCAATTCCATGTCAGTGTGGTGCTATCTACATTGGAGAAACCAAGAGGCCTCTGGAAGTCAGGTTAAAGGAACATAAAAACAACGTTGCACAACACAAGGTATACTCCTCAAAACTAGCGGAGCACGTCTATGAATATCACCATTATGTGAACTGGCATGACGCTTCAATCATTCTACACGAAGCAAATTCGCATAGACGGAGGCTGAATGAGGCTGCCTTGATGTCTGTGGCTGCTGATGTTATCAGTGCTCCCAGCATTGATTTCCCGGCGATTTGGAAAGAGTTTGTCCCCAAGCTATAGAACTATTGTGGGCATGATTGTGGTATAATTTTTATTTTTTATTTGAATATGTATTTTTTATTGAGATCAAGATGGCCGTGTTTGTTAGATGTGTCGACCTTGGCTGGGAGACGGAGTTTTATGTTTTGTTTGGTTTGTTGCCTTTTGAAGGGTACTGAAAGTACCCGAAATATTGCTTTACCTTTAATTTAATATATTAATTTAATAAAAGAACACGATGAGTCCAATTATTGTTTATACTAATTAAACCTAACTGTTCTAAGAATCTCAGTAGTTATAACATTATCAAGTTGTTATATATATAGGTAAACAATGTATCTGTTCACTCTTTATTCATATGTTTGTGGCTGAACATTGATAGGAACCCAGAACCTCCGTCTCTACCATTACTATCAATACTGTTCTTATATTCAATAACATACAGACAGACGTTTTTTTGTAAATATATGTAATACGATACTTCTAGTTCTACCATATATTTATAGGGTGAATACAATCAGCAGCATACTTCATGAATTCATTCTTGTATCAAGTTGTTACTGCAAATATCAGAGATCACTAATTGGCTACGGTTTCTCTAATCCTACCCATTGCAAATCAAAACTACCTCTATAAAAAAATAACGCTAATCCTTTTAATCTTTTAATAATTAAGCTCACCACGCCGTCAGCAAACGAGGATAAAATTTTAAGCTCACATTTGCTGGAATATATTTTTATACCGGATTATTGTGCCGCAGTTGGCCGTATGTGTTGAATGTGTTGTAAATGGAGCATATCATAATTTACTTCTGTCTATTTTTGCATCTAGCAATGTTCATTATTTCGATACATGCCTACAAACATATTGATATCAAGGTCTCGTAAAAATATATTCATTCCTCATCCAACAAACACATCATAAAGTTATCTAAAATCGATAATATACATTTCTATCGATTTTTCACTGTTCTTACAAAATAAGAAATTTATTTCATTATCGATTATATATGCAACTAGTTTCAAAACCATTGATAAATGACAAGCACGGATACAGGTATTTCAAAAAGTAAAGCAAAGTAACAGATCGTCGAAGAAAAATAAAATAATTCGTTACTCAATTTTTACACCATTCCAATATGTCGGTGCCGAGTATGAAGAGGGATACAAAAAGCAAAAACCTTTCCTGTGCGTGCATTAAAGTCACGTGATGGGAGAGGCCTGGTATGTCTATGTAACATTTCGGTAACGCTAACCCGCCCCATGATGTCTTTAGAGTCACCAAAATGGTGGCACTGTGGGACGGCTGACGGCTCCACCAAAATCATTCTTGTTGAAGGGCAATGTCACCAACAAAATCGCATGTTTTTGTTTTACCGTGAGATGTGACGCACGCACTGCGGACGGACAGAAAACTTATGCTCATATGGGAGCTTCGTAGGTAACATTCGTTTACGTTGCAAGATAGAAGATACTCACTCAGTTTAAAAAATACTTTAGTTCACTACAATCCCGTACTACAAATATTTCAAACATTCTCGTCACAAAGTAGTCATATCTTGTAAACCAAGGCCTATTTTACATCACCAAGAGTAAACCATTGCAAACCAAACATCACCAACGAAATCACATCACCAAAATTGGAAGACATGGACATAACCTTTAAGTCACATTATCTACCAAAGCAAACCAAAAGAACTATTTTAGTTACCACTGTTTACCAACTCAAACCAAAGTTTCAGTACAGTGTTGGTTTGTTTTGGTAAGTAATTGTTACGTGTATATTCACATCACCAAACATAACCAAAATATACCAAAGCAAACCAACATTCGATTTCGAAAAGGTTTGCATTGGTTTGTGTTGGTAGTAATTGGTGACTATTAAAAATTAAATCTTCACTGTTTAGTGCCTACCTTTGCAAACCAAATTGAACAAACAACAACCTGTCATCATAACTTAATAAAACATTAAATAAATAAATACAATATTAGATTGCAAGTTTGAGGTTATCACTGTAATGCTTCTACAAAATAATTTACAAAATAAAAAAAAAGTTTAGTTATCAAATACAAAACAATAATTTTTATTTTATTGTCTTTGGTAGTGAAGTATAACATTAAAAGCTTTTTAAAAAAAAAGTCAGAACTTGTTGGGTGCATATTTCTCCGCAAGTGGCAAGGGTGACCGCCTTCAAAGACGACGACTACGTGAAAAAATAGGGCACTTCAACCGGTTAGAGTTAGGTAATATTGCGCCGCAAGTGATATTGTGGGCTAAAGTCTCTCCTGCAAGTGTACCAACGATTTTAAACAAGATCTTATTGACTAAAATAAAAATATATTATTTAACTCCCATGTTCTATAAATATGGTCATTCATAATTATGAATTCATGAATAAATGCAGTTTATTTTTTTGCTTGTTCAATGAAAAGCAATGTGATATCAGTGCTTATTTGTCAAATTTTTTATTGCCAAGCAATCCGAGGGGTGCTTCAGCCCCTGAGCACCCACGGAGTCGGCGCCCCTTAGTTGTAATTCAGTTTAATTGAAACTGGCAACTGTAGTTTTGCTTTTTACCAACTAAGAAAAAAAGATATGAAGATCTCTAATGAAGTCATTTCAGTTTGGTTGCGTATATTAATAGAATTAGTACCGTTATCTTATGTACGTATCATCCAGTATCGCATCGGAAAGCACATACTTTATTAGTGCAGATGCACTCGCCTCGGTCTATATCAACAGCAAGATCAAAATTTCGAACTGCCAGGGAGTAGCATTATTTACTGCATTCACATTAAAAATATACTATAAACACAATTACTTTAATACAATGAACACTATTCAAAACACATCCAAAGTAGTTGTAACGCGATACAGATAGCCCACAGAGCAAGTGCACAATAACTACAATTTAGTCAAGTCGATTTTCTGTTGGTTGGTTGGTGTTGGTTGGTGTTTGTATAGGTGGTTTTTTCCCTCTACTTTCAAGCTTCGTTCGTGGCGCAACGGTTAGAGGCTTGGCTTACAGATGGAGAGGCGCCCTGTTGGATCGAGTTCGAGACATCAAATTTGAAACTTTATAATAACTTGCAATTAATACATGTTGTATATCCACATACAGGCAATCGACTGGTGTAAGAAATAAAGAAAAATACCAGTAATTAACCGTAATATCAATTAAAGTAATTATTATTTTAGTTTTTCGTTTACATATTTCAAATGTTTGATTTTGTTTAAGAAATGGTTTTCTTTTGTTCAGAAATGTTTGTAAATGTTTCCACAATGTTTGCTTTTGGTGACAAATGGTTGGCTAATCTGGTTTGTGAATGTTTGATTTGGTAGGAAAAAGTTTCTAAATGTGACCAATTGGTTTGGAATGGTTTATGAATGTTTGTGGCTGGTTGATGCTCAAGTAAACATTTGCTTACCCCAAGTGCGTTCTATGAAACAAATGTAGGCAAATGTTTACTAAATGTTTACTAAATGGTTTGGATTGGTTTACTCCATTTGGTTTGTATTTGTTTGCAAATGTTGGACATTTTTTTTAGTGCGGGATACGAACTTGTTTTGGTAGCTGTTTGCCAAGCTCGGGCCAACTTTATTACAATGTTAAATGTCCATTTGAAAAACCGCTTGATCGTCAAATCCAGCTTATTTTACATATTGAACGTACCGCTTATTGAAAATCTACATTTTTTGGAGGCTTTTCACAAAGGATAGAGCGTGTCTTATCAAAGCCGATTTTGAAATTTCAAATAATTGTCTCTTACACAAAATTGGGAAATACTACAAATTAACTGTTTGGTGTCATATTTACGGTCAGTTAATAAGAAAAGTGAGCAGTATTTGGAAAATGTGCCTTGATACCAACTATTACACATTCTTACTTACATTTTGGTGCAAACCACAACCCGATAGGACAAATGATAGAGCTTCCAAGTGATCCTGACTTTACCTCTGCGTTCTGCGTCAAAGCCTGGTCAGTTCTTTATTTATGTATCAGATGCCTAGTTTAGCGTAACGAAACGAAATAACTCTCTACTCGATTGTCAAAACAACTCACTGCGGCTGACCGACTGCATGAATACATACGCTTTTGATAAGAGGCCGTGGGTGTATTCGGAAATGAATATTCATCTCTTCCGGTTGCTGTATATCTCATATTGGCTTATATTATACAATACCTAACACAAGAGTTCGGGAGATGGTTGTATTATCAGGGTATGATTATACTCGTCTGTATATTATAGATATAGATAGATTTATTTGCGGCGACCAATTTCGTCGATATAGGCTTACAATAAATAATTACATACATAAATAAATAAATTCGTATTTGGAGTCTACCCAACTCAGTCATATAACTGATTTTCAGTGGGGGTTGTTATATTTATGTGTGCATATTTTTGTTATATTTTTGTACTCCCCAACTTTAGCGCAGGCTACCTCTCTTCCAACTAACTGTTCTGAGTAATTGACTATATCCTTGATCTTGCTCATAGTGATCACCATAATATTATTACCTTCTTCCGCATATCTAGAAAACAAAAGTCAATTATCTAAGCTGATATCATAATAACTTGAGCAATATTAACCTATTGTTTGTAAATGTGTTGGATTGTGACGCAGTGGCGTCGGAACAGGGGGGGGGCAAGGGGGGCATTGCCCTTCCTAATTTTCATGCCATGGGAGCACAGAGGGGCAGATTTAAGAGTTGAAAAATCAAGATTTCTACTCTACTTTTGGGGAAAGCAACGTCGGATGATCCTGTCAACAATTCATTTCCAGGAAGAACGTACCCCATGCCTGAACCGTCTATCCGACTATCTTTATAACCAGCCACCCGTCTTGCATTGTGTACCGGTCACTCGCTTCAGTAAGAGTGGACACGTGACTCAGAGTCACGTCTAATCCAAACATCCCTTTGAATGAATTGCTACAGTTATTGGCAGATCGCAAGTTGGGAGTCGGTTCGCTCGTGTCGCATCATTATGCGTTCTGTCATCTTTGAAGTGGTGTAGTGACTTTGATTATAGCGAAGTGGCAAGTGGGAAGATTATTCCTCTTAGAGTATAAGTAGTGTAGTGTGAAGTATAAAGTAAAGTAAAGTAAAGTGTAAGTGTGGGTGTGTGTAGTGTTTCGTGTTTAATGGTGTTAAAGATTAAATTGATATCGTAATTTTAAATATGAAACGTACTAAACAGCCTTCAGTTAGTATTTTTTTTAAAAGAGGGTAACACAATAATATGTTTGCCTGTATACTTCGTCAATTCATAAATAAAATAAATTGTACTTTTTACGTTAATTTTTTGAGTTTTTAGATCGCAGTAGTTGATGAAAAACATCGTTTACAGCGTCCGAGTGCTGTTAAAACATGACGAAATAGTATAGTGATTTTTTTTTCGCCTTGGCGAAAAGGGCCTCCGGCGGCTGGGGCTTTGCCCCAGACCCCAGCTATACCCTACAAAATCTACTAATGGATTTGCCCCCCCCCCCCCCCAACTTTCAAAACGTTCAGACGCGCCTGTTGTGACGTGTTAGGTTATTAGGTAATGTCTTATTTTTTCTTTCTTTCTAATCATAATTGATGTATGTACTGTATGTGTTGGTCTACATATAATTGAATTTGAATTTATGAAATAAATAATTTTAAATTAACATTCTGTTAAGATTAAATGCTTTATTGTCTCATTTCGAGTGATCAAATATGCATGCAATTTTCAAATATATTTAATTAACTTGATTATTATTAAAATTGAATGCATGTACTTAAGAGTCAACTATAAATATTAGAAACTTTTTTGGGAACTCTTCCTGCTTCCAGTTGTCATCCGATCGATATGCAATTTTGCATAATTGCAAGAAATGAAATGGTCACTTTTCTATAGTAAAAGATCACTAAACATTGTCAAGCATTACGCACAAATAAATTCCAAAATCTATTAATTTTGATGATTTTACAAAAATCCAAAATCAAAAAAATACATTTAATCCATTTAGTTTTTTTTGTGATTGTTTAAAAAAACTGTGCCACTATAGAAGACATGACATAGATACATGACCATAAGCTATGTGCAAAGTCTGATAACAATCTGATAAAAACTGGCTTCAGGAAGAGTTTTAAAAAAATCACTACTATTGCAGACCTCGTTGCAGACTCATAACGTCAAGAAGGTACGTTTGAGGTATCAACTTCCATACAAGAACAATAATTGTTTACTTGTAAGTATAATGCTGGAAATGATAGAATATGAGTGTAATTACTAATAAATGTAATTAGTGGATATTAGCACTTTTTATAATTAATTACTATGATGAGTATACCTTTCGTGTGATGAAGAATATACATGTGTTTTGTTTGAATCGAAACGGATAATTAATAATGAAATAGTTAAGTTAGTAAATAGTAGTTTTAGGGCGTTTTAACAGTGAAGCTTATTCGCGAAAAAGTATGTATGATTCTGGCCATCTTGTAAGTCGTAGTAGAGTAAGGCCTATATAAACTATCAAGATTAGAAAAGTAAAATTCATAATGCACGATATAATGATGTAATTTAATGGTTTGTGGAGAAGTTCAAATACTCGTGAGAAATATATTGTTTATGTAAAGTTTTATGCCTTAGTTGTGAAATGCTTGAAGAGTTTCTATCCAATCCATGGTATATTGTACATGGTATATTATACAGACAAGTCGCGCTTGCGCGCGGCTTGAAGCCGCTGCGCGGAGGGCGTGGAAAACCTCGTCGTTGGAAAACCTTGTAGCTTGAAAACCTCGTTGCCACGACAAACTCTCGAATCTGTCCGCGCCCGGACGTGATACGGTCGTTTCCGGGTCACGTTTGTCGTTTATCCAAAGACCTGAGACAATATTGTTTTCCGTGACACTTTCGGGACTCCGCAGGACCCTACCCGCTACCCTGAAGTCGCAGTTAAAATAATTTTGTAAACGGGGACCATTTTACGCATTTTGTAAAAATCCGGGACAAATATTTTTCGAGTACGTTTTACCGGAACGCCAAAATCTTCGCCTCGTCCGTCCGGTACCGTAAAGCTCGAGATGAACCCGATCGGACAATTATTGCGCAAGATATTAATAAAACAATGTTTTTTGATTTCCACAAGAAACGCAACAATTTTTTGTAGACAAAATAATAATTGAGCTTCGATTAAATGACGTAGTATTGAGGCCGTAGCCTTGGGCGCGACCCTCTGACAGGAAAGAGCAAAAGTGAAAACAGCTAAAAATTATTATTGAAAAATGAAGATTTTCTAAATCCAAAATTCGACCTGCCCCCCCCCCCCCAAACAAAACGGTCATGGAGGGTTTTCCGGTCAAAAACAGACCTATAAATTCGGATTCTTTAGTTAATTTCCAAAGGGAAAAGCATGATGCCCCGCCCTCTAGAGGGGCTAAACCCTTCTATTAGAAGGAGACTGTGTCCTCTCGATACCCTCGTTGTGTGCAGTGTGGCAAAACCTCACTTTTAGAAGGAGACTTCGTCCTCACGATACCCTCATTGTGTTCAGTGAGGCAATACTCCTTTAAATTATTTCTCAAAACAAAAATTCCACTTTACCCCCCACCGCCCATCCCAAATGGAAGTAGCTAGTCCAAATTTTTTTTTCTGCTATACTTAATGATCTTGTTACATAGAAAATACATGTTCCAAAATTGTGTCCATTTCACCCTCATGGACATTGACCACTTTAGCATAATATTAAATTCAATTCTTCTTTTTTCGACGACCTCTCGATAACGTCTTTGTGTTCACTTAGTCAAAACTCATGTATTTAAAAAAACGATTCCCCCCGCCGTAAACTGCTTAATCCCAAAGGAAGTCGCTAGTATGAAACATTTAAATGGGCCTGATCGGGCGTTAATTGCACGAGATATAAAAAAGTACAATTTTTTTTTTTATATTCGAAAAACTACCCCAAAATGTACTCGTTTATCCCGCTCCTTAGCGGAGAAAACGTCTTCCTTGGAAAACTCGCTTTCCAGTTTCCGCCCCCTGTCAGTTGACGATAATACGGGAATTGTGGAAATGCTGAGAAATGTATTTATATTTTTTATACGTTTCGACTTTCGATTGCAAACAAGTGAAGTGAATGTTCATATAACGTATGCACCAACTACCTGAGAGTACCGAATAATGTATTTGATAGGGTACCATTCAGAAACTCGCAGCTTATCATAATACTGAAATGGTATGTCAGCTTTGGTTGGCCCAAAGCTGTCAGTGCCGGACGAGAATAAGCTGCGTCGATAACTTGAGTGGCTTCAGTACGCGGAATGACGTGTAGGGCTCGCCACGTGAGAGCTGTACTGTGACGCCATCTGTCGACTAGAGCTCGATACACTCACAGGCTGGAATCCTTGGTGGGAATGATAAATAATAATACAAAACTAAATGGTTGGTATTTTCTGTACATTGGCTATTTTTTAAGAAAAATGATTCCGGGAATATTGATGTAACCGACAGAGTTCACTTTTGATTCACGGGGGAGACTCATATTTAGAATGTCGTTTGTTCAATACCCACCACCGACAATCCTGAGCGAATGTGATTTTTAGGTGGGTCAGAGGAAAAACCTATGTCCAAGGATAGGCCTACATAAAATAAATAAAAAAACAAACAAACAAACAAACAAACAAACAAACAAACAAACAAACAAACAAACATACAAACAAACAAACAAATCACAAGGAAACAAACACAACGCACATTGTTACCTGTGGCTGACTGGTGTGTTTTAATTTTTACCTAAAAGTTCATCCAAATTATATTTTTCCAATTAAACGTAATAGTTCATGCAAATTCTATTTTGCCAAGCTTTTCAAGGATGTTGTTACGGGGCACTGTACGTTTATGAATTAAGATTGCGCAAATGTGGAAGGGTAGATTAGCTTGACCCTTTTTTAAGATTACATTACTTTTGAGTGTGTAAGGTTTGGTTGTATTTTTACAAGTTTTTTGGGGGTGGGATCTCATTACTTTTCAAGCTCTACTGGAAAATTATTTTTGTTAAAATAAAATAAGAATAATTTTATTAAAGTGGTATTAATTGCAATGGTAATACCAATAACAATGGATGTTAAATATCTCGTGCCATATAGAACTTATTTTTGTTGGCATTGCAGTTGAATTTCGTCAAGTTTCTATCGTTATTTGTTGATTGTAAAAGGCTTATATTAAAACCTTTATTTGGATGCCTTCCAGCTATCTTTATTTTAACTTTTTCTTTCAAAATTCACTACGTCACCATTATGTAAAATATGAACGTTGTAGCCCCACCCGTTTGGTCAGAATCGCTGGCGAATTAGACAGTACGAGCATGTTTCAAGTAATTTTTTCACCAAGAAGGAATGCTCGTACCCCAACCAAATTTGGCATGTGTTGTCATGTACCTGCGTACAACAAGCAATATTTGTATTAGTATCAATCACGTTTCATCCAAATCTAAATCCATATTCTCCGAACACCTTCTGAACCTTCTGATAAGCAGGAGTTTTTTTTGTACCTGAATCGGGGTCCCGAAGAAGGGCATGAAATTGTCCATGCAGATTTCCACGATTAGTATAAAGTATAAACATATCATTATGGTTATGTAACTTGGGTTATGTTCACCAACCGCAATGTGCTAACCTTATAGTGCAACCACGTCAAGGGATTGGATTGTTTTCTTACCACTTTTCACCAAGGCTGCAATAAGCTTTTTCGTTTAAACTGGCTACGAAGCTGACAATATTCCTAAATAGAGTTTCTAGCTTATGTAAAACACAACTAAAGTAAATTATGTTTTTCTTTCCATGGCTTGTTTTTGTCGATTTGTTGAATAATTTATTGACTTTTCCCCCGTTACAGTGAATGTTGTGTCCTTATTCAAAGTCTCTGGGTTCTTTTATAACTTCATCTTAAATAAAAGCTTATTTTTCGTGGAGATTTAAAAAATCGGATCGACAGGGGACGTACAAATCCCCTTAAGTACGTTCGTTTGTAATTTTTATAACAGAGCAAACAAATTTGCAGACAAAACGAAGTCAGGGGTAGGAAGTTGGGGTCAGAACGTTTCCTGCATTGTCCCTGGGGGGTACTAAAAAGAACGGAGTCACGCTCTGGGGGCGGGGGGGCGGGGGCTAAGGGGAGGACACATCCAGAGTATATATAGATCGTTGGAATGTAAAACGCCGGTACAATAATTACGATCAAGGCCTTTTCGGGTAACAAGTCACAGGAGTGTCGTAAAAAAACAAACACTTGGTCGTTAAGTTATGGGCAGGCGTGTCAGCCAGGGGAGGAGTACATTCCTGTTGGTAGCCTCATCAACATGCATTGCTTTGATACGTGATTTGGGGAAAGATTGCTATTTTAAAAACTCGTTTAAATGAACAAGTCCTTCAGCTGAAAGACGAGTTGCTATTTCTTCATAACATTGTCATAGGCATTTAGATTGCCAATTACAGTTACAATTTTAAGTCCTCATATACAGTTTTCTTGAAAACACCTCCAGTGCCAAGTTGCCCCTCTTCTATATTAAAGTGACTAATTAGGTGTGATGTAGGGGTGGGGATAGTTGATAGAGAATGGGGATGTCTAAAGTCCTTTTTAAAGGATTTAATTCCAACACTTGCAAAGTGACCAAAATAATACGAATGTGATGGCATGTTATGTTTAATCTTCCACCAACCTATAATACAACGAGACATTTTAACATTGTGGTAATAAGTTATCTAAAACCAAAGAATTAAGAGAAAAAAATAAATAATGCAAGAAGAATTACACCTTTGAAAGGAAGTCGTTCAAAGTTAACTCGTTTTTATTTATACACTGTTTAATTTGTTTTTATTTAGTTTTGATTAGTTTTTTTTCTTTTCATCGTTTCTCTGCCCTGCCTTTTTTCTTTCCTTTTTCCAAACTTCTATTTGATTTTTTAATTCATTTCATTACCCACTTTTAATTAATATAGACTACTTTTTGAACATATCAGAAAAAATTGTTGTCTTATTATGCAATGTTGTAATATATAATATATAATTTCAAAATCCGCATAATTTCATTATGTTTGTGTCCATTTGTGTATTATGTTATATCATATTTTATTTATATAATTATAATTTATTTTATTGGCCGTTGTAAATCAATTTTTATAGCTGAATATGATAGACGTTTAATCAATAAGTCAATAAATGAATAAGTTTCCATTAAACTGTTAATATCTCAGATGTATTGTTATGAATAAAACAAATATTCCAAGAAACGACAACATAGCCACGGGTGCAAAATGGGATGCTGTGGAAAGGGAAGACATGCACGAGTGGTTTGCAATGATCACGGGGGCAAGAAGCAACATATTGACAAAAAGCTTGAGCGAGGGCGCCGGACTTGTGCTACCTTCCGCAACACGAATCCCTACTCTCCACAATCCCCTAGCAAGAACCTAACTGCTCTCTCCGAGCCACCAAGTGCGGTTCCGGGCTGCGGTCCCCGTCGTCGCGTAGCGTCGCCAGGCCGCGGGGTTACGTTGTCATCCGGGACATCGGGCTTCTTTCAGGTTACGAATCAAAACAATACGCTCTTGATTTACAAATAGATATACTATGACTTTCTACATGGTCCTCTAAATATCAACGCGCTTTTCAAAAGCCTGCTAGGACATTAAAGAAGACCCTGCTTTCATAATATGCAGTCTGTTCTATTTTCAGTCCAGACTATTCTCGAAACATAATTGACTATAATATTATAATTTCGTTTCCGATATTGTGTTGTCTTATTGCGTTATGTCACCAAGGGACACGATTCCCACATGGGCTTTCCTAGCCTATTCTATTATTCACTTTTCATCGAAATATCATTACAAGAGTCGTAATCAACAAATAATAACTTTATAGGCTAATTATCAACAACAAAACGTTTATTGCAATTATTTTGCCAAAATGTGTCATTGTGTGAGTGTGATATGTGTTACTGCTATGTATCGAGTTTCCATTGCTCAACGAGTTCTTTGCGGTGTTTTCTATTTTAAAGACCTATCTCTAAATCGCCATTATTTACTCGTCGATGGTGTCGGCGCCGTCAGTGTTGGCTTGGTCCCCCACTAAAAATCATGTTATGCGTCAATTGTGATGAGTGGGTAGATTCTCTTTTTAACGAAGCGTACAAGTGCTTTGAAACTTTCATTTATTTTTATTTTTTATTTATTGGATGAGCGAAGCGAAGACTTCAATTTCACTGACCCCCAAAAAAATTTAGCTCGGGTGTTTTTTTTCTTCTTTTTTTCTGTCTGTTTGGTAGCTAACTACCAGGCAAACGGCATATCCGATCTTGATGAAAATTGGAGGGGACCTTCGAAATCTCTGAACTTAGAGGTGTATTGTTATTGGGGGTACAATCGAAGAAATTTTTTTTTCTCATGAATATCGTACTTTTACGATTTTTTTTCGATTTTTGGTGCGATATTTTCGTTGTATTTGGGCCGATTCTGACCAAACGGGTGGGGCTAAAAACGTTTATATTATACATGGACATTAAGGTTTATGGTGATGTAGTACCTTCTGAAAAAAAAAAGTTGAAAAAGTTAAACCCCGAATCCATAGAAATAAAGGTTTTAAAATGAGTTTTTTGAAATGTACAACAATAATTAACAAAATAACTATAGAAACTGACAACAATCATCTACAATGCGTTCATAAAGCAAATCTTTTGGGCCTACAGAATTTGACATTCTAATTACCCTAAGCAATTAGTACTTTAAAAAATTATTCTAATTTAACAAAAATGATTTGCAATGGAACTTGAAGAAGTAAAGAGATCCCACGCATACTATTTTTTTTTAAAAAAAAAAAGCTCATCCGTCAACGCGACGGGACTTTAGCGTTTTTCTAGTTTATTAAACGTCTAACCTATTTAGTTATAAAACTGATTTACAAAGGAGGACAACTAAATAAATCTAATTACATAGATGCAGTCACAACAATGACCTACAGTTTAGTAAATATTTGAAATAGTAACATTACAACAAAAATGCATTAAAGCACAACAATTTTGATCACAAATAAAAAGGATATTAAATGCAATTAATTATTGAATCAAATATAAAAAAGGTGTAGAAAAAAAAGAAAGAAGGAAAAATATTAAAGAAGTGAAAAGAAAAAAGAAAGAAAAAAAAACATTAAAAAAGAAAATCGAAAAGAAAAAAACTGATGTATTAGACGATCCCACTCAAACGAATATGAGGTTTGCCAAAAATCAGGAACAGCAAATCAGGGAGTAATCAATCTTTCGTGGAAGAAACCACCGAACGCGAATCTTCATTCTTGTGTTCAACCCCTCATTCTTGTGTTCAAATCTTGATAGCAATTTAGTAAAAGATCTTGACACTAAAAATAATTATATCAGACATATAACTATTTGAAATTGTTCGTCAAACACTGATCACAGCAATGATACAGGACACCTAACTCGAGTTGCCAGCTCAACCAGTAGACAGCAACCAGACAATCTAGGCAGAAAAATATAATTGAAAATACATTGATTGTATCATAATCAAAACAACAATGAACAAACAAAGAGAATAGCCAAAACTTAAATAAGAACTAAAGATAAATAAACATTACACAAACACACAGATGAACCACATATAAATAGTAAAAGTCAATTTTTCTTTTCTCTTTGATTCATTATCATTGCTTTAATTTTACTTTTAAACTGTACGATTCCTATCTCAGTAATCTGACTTCTAAATCATGAGAAATTGAATTCCAAAAGGAAATCCGACTACCATCCCAGAGTTGTCCGATAGAAAGTCGTGCTTCTTAGAAGAGTGGGTTCTTCTTCGTATAACACTTTAACATTAAATACAAAATTAATCGGAAAAATAATTTTATTAGTTTAAAATTTTAGATTACAACCGTATATTGACTTTGATGGTTTTGCCAGTTTTTCATTCCTTTTTTCAATTTGATTTTTTTTTATGTATTGTAACTTTTTCCTGGCTTTACGTGTGCACACCACGGGCTGCACACACGCGTTTGGTTGATGAGAATTGAGGTGCTACCTGGGGGCGAGAATACGTACTTTGCCTTCTGTATCCTGCACCCTCCGAACCACATAACATTTCTATCACATCTTTACCTGTTAAATCACTGAACTGAACTAATGAATACGTCTCTTCCTCCCCTACTATAGGGGGATGATGACATCACTTAAACAATGATTACCTTGAACCCACTTTAGCGCCCCCTCAACTCCACGTGTTCACATCCCCCACTTGTCCCCTGTGTCTTATTGTGTCTCGGTATTGTTCGAGAAACCACCCCTAGCTTTGTACACCAGGGTGAGCACTCTTCTAGCTTCTAGCAGTCACCGTGGGGCGGGGGACGCACCGCGCATAGTGCCCACTCGAGGGCTTATATCACGTGTGATTAAAACTCTTCTGTGTTTAGCGTAATCCGGGAGTAGCCCCTAGTGTGGGGGATTATGGGCTATTCATACTAAGTGACGTCATTCGATTGGTGGCGCCGTCGAGATGGGGATGTCTACAACTAGCGTGATTCAAGTTCTTCGGCTCTGAAGGAGTAGTAAATAGTTTGAGCTTATTTGAAAAACATTAAATTACATTTATAAATACAATATACCGTAACGTACTGACTCAATGAGTCGGCGGGTAATAATAAATAAGATAATTACGTCTGCCCAACATTTACGTGTTTTTTGGTTGTTTCATTGAATATCTTCTTTTGTACATTATTGTTATTAAAGGGGCTATTACCCCCAAACATAATTTTTACCACTTAATTTAGAGCATAATAGTACACTAAAATGACCGTTTGTAAAATTATAATATCTTGTAACTGTGATATTTTACGAAATTGTTAAATTTTTGATCCCGAAATTTGTGAAAATTAGCGTTTGGAAAATTTCTAAAATTGAATCTGACCGGATTATTTCTTATTGTTTGACTAGAGCATCGTGCCAATCTAGAATTGTCCTTTACAACATCGTGCCTTAAAAGTGTGCACAAATAATATACACTCAAACACGCAAAAATATTCATTCCAAAATCACACTCCTTCTTGGTAATCAGCATATTTTGACCGGACCACTAGCCCAAATTACAATCCCAAATATATCAGATTTACAGGAAAGGCTGTAGAGTACGTCAATAATGGCCAATATTTTTTTGGATCAAAATCCTTCAAGGTCACGGGGCATACAGATCGTTTCCATGTTATTTATTTCAAATGGTTTTTGCAGATGGGACAAGCTAGAAAATTACCAAGTTTTACAATTTGTTTCAGGTGCATGGTGGACCCAATGATTTTTCTCGGAGATAATTATTGATGTATCCGGCAATCAAATAGTAGTTTGATCACTGACAGCATAATATTTTTCATACTAATAGGAAAAGTTGTCGTACTTAATAGGCCTGGGAGTTTTTTTAGTCATATTTTTGTTTCGTAATCGTATACTACATCATTCGTGAATATTATGTGTTCAATTTGTTATGCCCTATATTAAAATCAACAAGAAACCAATGTATTTATAGTACATGCCACATAGCAGTATTTTTAAGATTACAATGATTTAATTTCGGTTCCATGGTGAAAATAACATTCGCTTGGTAAATATTCCCTGAGGGGTAGACTCAATTACCGGCCTGGGAGGTGTCTGCTGTGTGTTCTTAATTTCCTCACGTGTCAACACAGCGGAAGCCTAAGTAACTATAATGGGAATCAATTTAATGCGTTCGTTTGTGGCGATAAAACATAATAAAAAACGAGGTGTGGTGGTTTCAAATTTTGTGTGACCATATACCACGATTTTAAGAAATACCTCTGTAAAATGAAAACAGGAGCAATAACACACGAAACACCCCGGATATTATTTGATTTATGGCAGCTGGTAAAGCTTGAAATTAAAATGGTGTATTTCATCTTGATGACACCGAATTAAATCGCGAACAAATAACGTACGTTTCTGTCAATCTGTTTTTGAGCTCATACCGACACCGCAACAAACGCTGCGATCCCATACAGTGGAGGGGCGTTAGTCGTATTGTTAATTCAACTAGGAAAACGCTAAAGTCCCGCCGCGTTGATGGATGAGCTTTTTAAAGTTTTTAGTTTGCGTGGGATATCTTTACTTTTGCAAGTGCTTTGTTTTGCTGCCTTCGCATTGTAGGTGAATGTTGTCAACTTTCTTTTGTTTCTTGTCAATTGGTATTATTTACCGTAAAAAAAACTATATTTAAAGCTTTATTTCTATGGATTCTGGCTAACTTTTTCAACTTTTTCTTTCAAAAGGTACTACATCACCATAACCTTAATGTCCATGTATAATATGAACGTTGTAGCCCCACCCGTTTGGTCAGAATTGGCCCAAACGGCACGAAAATATCGCACAAAAAATCAAAAAACTTATATTAAAAGCTTTATTTCTATAGATTCTGGCTAACTTTTTCAACTTTTTCTTTCAAAATATACTACATCACCATAACCTTAATGTTCATGTGTAATATGAACGTTGTAGCCTAACCCGTTTGGTCAGAATTGGCCCAAATGGCACGAAAATATCGCACAAAAAATCGAAAAAAATCGTAAAAGTACGATATTCATGAGAAATATTTCTTCGATTGTACCCAAAAACGTGGCAAGTCTAAGTTCAGAGATTTCGAAGGTCCTGTCAAATTTTCATCAAGATCGTACATGCCGTTTGCCCGGTAGAGAGCGAACAAACAGACGGAAAAAACAAACAAACAAAAAAAAACAAAAACAAAAAAACACCCGAGCTAAATTTTTTGGGGGTCAGTGAAATTGAAGTCTTCGCTTCACTCGCTTCGCTCGCTACGCTCATCCAACAATGATTATGCCCGAACATACAAATTGTGTCTGTGCTAGAAAGTGCCATGACACATTTATACTGAAAGGTATAGCTTACTTACGCTTTACACGCTATTGATTCGTATGGTCGTCGGTGTGCATAGGACAATGGCAATCCTGACTGAAGGTTTCTCCAAGATATTCCTCATTCATGAGGCTATAATGCATGTGTTTGAGGCCTATAAACAACGCCTATTTATAAAGGTAATTTGATGTGAATCCAATTGGCATAAATTCGTTTGTCGTTTGGGGATTATTACTTTACAAGCGATTCAAACTTTATAACAGGCTAAATTAACGTATTACAATTTGCAAGGAAAACAACTTAGGAATCACTAACAACACAGCTAACGCAAACTCTACTTTGATGGCAGGAAGAGGGGAGGGGGGGGGGCTAATTAGGTTAGTTAGTGATGTGATACATGATACAATAACGAGAAGAACGATGTACTATAGTTCAGTTTTCTTTTGATCTCTTAAAACCCAAGATATTTACCTTACACGCAACGTCTTGTTTTTAGCTTGCCTTGTAGGTAATAGTTTGTAACGAGGCTAATCGTAAGTTGAATTAGATAGGTAAAACGCGGTGCAGCCTTCTCTACAACTCTCATGAAGCATGGTGTATCTTCCACCAAGGCAGTATTTACACATTCAAGTCAACCTATTTATTTTTTTAATGTCTTATGTTGTTCTCCGTATTAATTAAAATTTATTTAACCACGCTTCACTTTCAATAATTAGTACAATCAAATAATACGTGTTTTCAAGTTGAGATTATTGGAACAAGTAGGTTAGGTACCTAATTATTTACAAATTTTGGAATTACACCATTTATTTATTTTTACCTTTTACACATATTTTTATTTCACCTTACCCTTTTATTCAAATGTAAATGTTAACAATCTAAAAGTGTGTAAATAAATTAATTTGTATTATTTTCGAGTCCACCCTCTCGGTCACATATTTCATTTCATATTTTATTTTCAGTGAGTAACTTTAATTTGAAGCAGACCAAGCCAACCATGACGGAGCCCACGTCATCGGACGAGCGAACAATAACCAACTTGAGACCAGTATTTTAGGAAACACCAACCAAACAAGCTGGACACGATTCCGCACGCAACCATGTAATTTATTAAGTTCTTCCGACTGCGTTGCTATAGGGCGGCTAAAAAACTTCTGCCTGTATCGGAACTCGAACTGGAGACTATCTGCAATGGAAGTAGGGATACTAAACACTGGACCTACGAGCCACACATAATACTACTCCTAGTGACTTGCAACTCACAATCTCCTGCCTTGTCCCACCCCCCAGTCCCTTCTCGTCCCTTCCCGATATCATCGACTTCTTCCCCCGACAAGCACCAGATTTTCGTCTTTTGGAATTCATTTGTCGATATCGTTGGTATTAAATGATCGTATAACGATTGGCCTGAATGATGTGGAAAGTTAATAATACTAGGAAAACGCTAAAGTCCCGCCGCGTTGATGGATGAGCTTTTTAAAGGTTTTAGTTTGCGTGGGATATCTTTACTTTTGCAAGTACTTTGTTTTGCTGCCTACGCATTGAAGGTGAATGTTGTCAAGTTTCTTTTGTTTCTTGTCAATTGGTATTATTTACCGTAAAAAACTTGTATTAAAAGCTTTATTTCTATGGATTCTGGCTAAATTTTTCCACTTTTTCTTTCAAAAGGTACTACATAACCATAACCTTAATGTCCATGTATAATATGAACGTTGTAGCCCCACCCGTTTGGTCAGAATTGGCCCAAATGGCACGAAAATATCGCACAAAAAGTCAAAAAACGTATATTAAAAGCTTTATTTCTCTCGATTCTGGCTAACTTTTTCAACTTTTTCTTTCAGAAAGCAATACATCACCATTACCTTAATGTCCATGTGAAATATCAACGTTGTAGCCCCACCCGTTTGGTCAGAATTGGCCCAAATGGCACGAAAATATCGCACTAAAAATCGAAAAAAATCGTAAAAGTACGATATTCATGAGAA
This sequence comes from Sweltsa coloradensis, assembly GCA_024449915.1. Taxonomy (NCBI): domain Eukaryota; kingdom Metazoa; phylum Arthropoda; class Insecta; order Plecoptera; family Chloroperlidae; genus Sweltsa; species Sweltsa coloradensis. Next base: position 73,592 of record JAMZAV010001523.1, on the reverse strand, counting down.
ATATTTCTTCGATTGTACCCAAAAACGTGGCAAGTCTAAGTTCAGAGAAAACGAAGGTCGTGTCAAATTTTCATCAAGATCGCATATGCCGTTTGCCCGGTAGAGAGCGAACAAACAGACGGGAAAAACAAAAAAAACAAACAAACAAAAAAAACAAAAACAACGGAGCTAAATTTTTTGGGGGGTCGGTGAAATTGAAGTCTTCGCTTCGCTCATCCAATAATGTTAAGTTAAAAAAAAAACATTGCGGTAGTCGAAATACTTACGCGTCATAAAATTACTCCACACAAAATTTGCGGCATCTCTATCAGACAACAAAATAAAGATTTTAACAAATCGGCTTTATTGTCTATTAGACAATTATTTATATTGAATTTTTTACTTATGATTGTCATCTAGATTGACGATAACAGTTCAATCATTAGTTTGGAATGTATTTAATTAATGGCTAATTGCAATTTGCAATGTATGCTGGTTCATTAACAACGTGATTGAACACGTGTAACCAAATGTGTTATTGCACATATCGTTGAATGGCAATTATTCCAGGGCCAACCCAGCTCAAATTATTGAAATTAAGCAATGCTGTATGATTATTTTATTCGTTTCTATTGAATTCTGTGTTTGATGATGTCTTAGAAAGTGAATTACAAACTTGAGTATAGCGTGAAACTGACTGTTGGTCCCGGGTTCAAATCCCGTCGAGACCGGCAATCCTGACTGAATGTTTTTGCACCCTGGGCAGGCTTCCCACAAAAATTATTATTATGAGCAGCGTGAAGAAAATATGGTAGTAAAACACTAATTGGATGAGCGTAGCGAGCGAAGCGAGCGAAGCGAAGATTCCATTCTACTACACTGGAGAAAAAATTCCGGAATGTTTTTTTTTCTTTTTGTATTTTTGTCTGTTTGTCCACACGATTGCGATGAAATTTTATGGAGCTTCGAAATCTCTGACCTTAGAACTGTCACGTTTTTGAGTGTAATCGAAAAATTATTTCTCATGAAAATCGCAATTTTACGATTTTTTTTCGATTTTTTAAAAATTTCTTCGAATTATATCACCTTCATGCTTCATCCGATTTTAATGATTTTTTCACAGAACCTTAATTTTATGAATTTGGGTATTCGTGTGAAATTTAAGCGCAATCGAAAAATTATTTCTCATAAAAATCGAAATTATACGGTTTATTCCTTTTTTAAATCAATTCTTTGCCTTATAACACCAACATGCTTTATCCGATTGTAACGATTTTTTCACAGAACCTTAATTTTTGAATTAATATATGCGTTTGAATTTTGAGTACAATCGAATAATTATTTCTTGTGAAAATCGAAATTTTACGATTTTTTTCTTTTTTAAAATTACGATTTATTAAAAAAATTAAAAATTAAAGTTTATTTTTAATTTAATTAAAATTAAATTTCAACTTTGTAATGATTTTACACAGATCAACAGAAAATTCGCATTACACATGGCAGCTCAATGCACCAATTACGCTCATCCAACAACGCGGCGGGACTTAAGCGTTTTCCTAGTTAAGCTTTAATTTGGCAGTTGTTCCACAATTCCACAAATTTTCATTATAGGAGTAGGTATTGGATATGCATGCAAACGTACGTACGCATAAGAGCATTTTATAGGAAACATGCGTTTTTAGCTAAATCCTGTTCGCTCGACCGATTGACACCACAGATTTTAGGCAGTTGTCACAAAAGCAGAAACAAAGAGCTCTACAGTAACACTTTTCTAAAATTTGTTTTAAAATAATAATTAAACATTTTTTTTTTACTATTTTGGATTTTGTTAAGGAGTCTAAAATTTACCATATTATTCGTGATTTTTTTTTATCCTTCTGGCGCAAAACATTGAAAATCTACGACGTTAGGTCTGTCCAATGTCCATGCACGCTTTATAGACAACTTTGCAAAGTTCCGTGTTCTTCGGATACTTCCTGGCCGATCGAATAGCTATTTGCCAACTGCCGAATGTGTCCTAATCCATCTTACAGATAAAAACAGCAACAAATTATTCTAAAGCTGAAAATAATTTTATTAATCACTGGAAAAAGCACCGCAATTGGCAAATAGTGAAACCGAAGTTCACAACGTGAATAAGCTGTTAAAAACTAGTACATTTTTTGTGTGGGAGTTACGATATATCTCATTGAGTCATTTTATATACCTCCATAGGTGGAAGTAATAAACTGCTAATCCATTCAAAACACATGGTTAAATCCTAAAAAGTGGCCTTTTATCCGTGTGTGACTAATTTTGCAATACTATTGGAAATGATTGGATGATTGGAAATCGAAAATATATACACTGGTAAATTAAGGTCGGGAACTCACATTTTAACCGCGCATCTACTCTTCAACCGCTTCAACTAAGGATTATTATGTAACGTATAATTGCGCTTTATACCACTTGATACACAGTAACCACACAAGTTATACATCTCACCACAATATTACACCACACCAATCACGAGCCACGAGTACGGGAGAACCCAAAGAAGAGAGCGAAGCAACTTGATCAACAGATCGTCGAAGAGCTTTCAAAAAAGTTGTTGGTGGAGGTCCCGGGTATTAAATGCCAAGTTTCAGTCGCGCTAGCCACGGCGCGGCCACACGCTCGAGGGTCGCCAGAAACATTCTGTGTCACCATTGCTCAAGACATATGTCAGAACAATACACAATAGGGAACTAGCCTTCATTCCAGAAATCGAATATGTTAAAGATAACATCTAAAAAAAAATAACATAAAAGTTTTTTTTTGTCTAAGGTTAATACTTTTCTCAATATTTAACGCTGAAATTTGAATCTGGCTTCCCGCCAAAAGACAACACGAAAAGTAGTGTGACGTCAGACTGCTGACCGCAGCCTACCACAGACCCAAAGGCGCACCGCTATCTAGATATAAATGGTAGATATTCTACCATACAGTCGGCGGTGGGTCAAACACATCCTAGCAGACAGCTGCCGTCACTTTGCCTGCTGTCATTCCTGCTATCGTTTCTCAATGATCCTTTTGATTGATTTTAAAAGAAATGACGCTTTATAAAAGGTGTAAGATACCAATGTGTTTTAAACACCACTCTAGAAACACCGGAGAAAGTATTTATATATGTGCCAAAAAGAACTGAACAGGTGAAAATAATGGTTGAACGCAACAAGACGAGAATATGTCAAGGAGTCGTAGGGCCTCTAGTCTACCGCTGCAAATTCACTTTACCGTTGTGAATACCACTTTCATGTAAGTAAATGATATTAATTGGTCTACCTACTACTTCTTTATTTCGCAGGCTAGTTTCCTATGAGCTTCTAATGTACCTCGGGATTATTATTAGCCTAGGACCTATACGTAACTCATTTTCTCGCGGGGAAATATTACAAATCTGTAGTTAAAAATTTTGAATTTGTGACATTCTCCCATGCGAGAAAACGCCTCTTACGTTTAGGCCCTAGACTTATAATCCCAAGGCAAATTTTGCTGCGAGAATATTTGGCCGGAGCCTAACAGAAGCTTAATTATAGGAAATTCACTTGTGAATTGAAAAGCTAGTAGACCAATTAATAATATTTACTTGCATCAAAGTGGTCTTCACAACAGTAGAATGAATTTGTAGAGGGGGCGTCCTCCTCAAAACATTCTCGTGCTGCAGCTTTGAATAATTCTTTTTGCCCTGTTTGTCGTTTGGTTCTTTTGGCACGTGTGTAAAATGATCTTCTCCGGTGTTTCTACAGTGGTAGCCTTTGCCCTCTTGGTAGACCTAGGCCCTTAGGACCTAGGGCCGAGGTAGGCCTATCACTACGCCCAGGTCTAGGCGCATATTTAAATATAAAATCTAAAGCCCTACCAAACATCAATGATATAAATGATATCATCATAATCAACCTAAAAAACTAGGCTAAGGATACAGGAAATGCCTCGGCCTAGCCCTACCTAGGCTAGATGTCTAGGGCATCCAAATGGACATTTTATAGAATTGGTTTACCTAACCTAGGACAAAGACAGCCTAGGGCGTAGAGCCTAGCCTAGCGCAGCCTTGAATGACTGTGTTCGACTACGCCAGACCATAAACCTACAAATTGTTTCCCATAGAGAAATAACCGGGGCTCTTTCCCACCAATGAGAAATAAATCGCTTTCTAGTCAAGGTCGGGTAGACGCACTGTCAAAATCACGAGGTTCTTAAGTCATGGTCGTCATCTTTGTCATCGTTCGTGTTGTCAAAATAGTCCGATTATTGATGAGCACGGTCCACTGGATTGCCTCTAGGCTTCGCTGCCGCGCACGGCCGCTCGTCGAGCTTTTGTTGTTGTTGTTGTAGTATTTATACAAACTACAACGATGAGTATGCTGCAAGCTACGTAACGCAGTTGAACCAAGAACGAGCGTTTGCGCGGGGGTTCAAAACCCTATAACTTTGTACCCCCGTAGTTACCACGGATGATTTTTTTAAAAAAATCTTTCAATTGTGAAGTTTATTTAACTGTGTTCTATAAATAATAAAAAATGAAAAACGTGAATTTGAGACCAAGGCTAGTTCCCTATTGTCAAAGATTTAGTGTTCGGTTTTATAGTGAGACATGACGAACGCACTGACGGACGGAACGACGGACGTAAGCAATGAATATAGATGACTAGCCTAAGATTCGTCTACACTTTTTAAATATTTACTAATTATTTTACTTTATTTTACTAATTGTAAAAATGATCTATGAAATAATTCCTTGGGTATAACAACGCATACTTAGGCCTGTATGGTTAATTAATGAATAAGGCAATTGTTTCGAAATGTTTCTTCTAACCAATTAAATAAAAACAACTATAGTTATACCGACTGCTTGACCGCATGTCATACAATTTGTGTAGCAATTGCCACTATTTACTTATCTCGTGAAAGCCCAGTAGAAAGAATCACTCATTTTTCTGGTCCCTCTAGAACTCACACCACACACACACTCACACCAGCATATCGTATAGCTGCAGCTTCCACATCAGCTAACTCAATTTCCATCTTTTCTACCCCTGATTCTGCCTTTCCCAGCTAGCGCTTTTGCTTTCGCGGAAGATTTGATGCATCTGCACATTACCATCCTGGAAGTATTCTATCCTTACTATATCCGTTACCACCGGTTGGTCTCTTTCTTCTTTCATTGGTCTATCACATTCGCCTTCTTCAAATATGACTCATCTTTCTCTTCCTCCGTATGCTAGCAAATCCACACAGCCAGCTTCTGCTCTCGGATTCACAAATTCATATTTACCTGCAGGCCTAGGGTGACCAGAATTTGAATACGAAAATCTGGCACAATGATTGTAAGAGAAAAAAATTATTATGCATGTGCACGGAACATGGATGGGGGGACAAAACAAATATTTCTTCGATACCAAGGTTGCCCGAGGGCTGGCTGGATTCAACGTTTCAAGATAATATTATTTTTTTTTTGATTCGATTTGATTCGATCTTTAACATTTTATATGTTACAAATGAAGTACTACTATGTTGGGATTGAATACTCAGCCATGTTGTGGTCGTCTGGGTCGAGTGGAAATAGAATGATAAAACGTTGCGGGAGGAGGGGGAGGGGTTAGGGGGGTTAGGGGGGTGATAATTTCATAAATATTTTATTGGTGGAGGTGCCGGGTAAGGAAAATGTCCCTTTTAAAAAGTGAAAAGTATAATAGTTCTTTTAATTAAATTGGATAGAACATTTTAAAAAAATAGAAAAAACAAAATTATGAAGCGTAATATGGGATGTGTTAATTCTCAGAGAGAAAATCAATTGTATTGGCTGCTGACCAACCATTGAGGTGATGAGGATGGCCACAAGGTATCCAGCTTAATACAATATTATTAACAATACATTTACATAATTATAAGCTTATATTACAGTTATCATATTATAGCGGCAATCAACTACTAGAATATATAAAGCTAGTTCGAATTTCTTGGCGATACAGGGAAGCAGATTACAAGCCCGAGATTAAACGGCGCTCAAAGATAATTTTGTGGACGCCATGCGGACAAAATGGTAAAACACGGAATTGTCTTCAAGTCCCTGAAGTCTCATCTCTCGGCAATGTACTGGTTCTAATTGCGTTCTTGGTTGTCATCATGAATGTGGGAAAGTGTGCATATCCTTCCATAACGTTCCAGAAGGCTGTATAGTGTCGTGGGGCGACCACGGCATAAAGCGGCTTTAGGAATAGATCCCTGTTAGTGAAATTTACTTAAATAGGAAGCTTCGCAAAACACTTTTTCAGGCGCGTTGTTGGATAGCGTAATTGGTGCATTGAGCAGCCATGTATTATGTAGATTTTCTGTTGTTTTGTGAAAAAATCTTGACATTCGGATAAAGCATGTAGGTGTTATAATCGAAAAAAACGAAAAAAGCGTTAAATTGCGATTTTCCCGAGAAATAATTTTTCGATAGCGCCTCAAATTTCACAACGAATATAAATATGAATTCATAAAATTAAGGTTCTGTAAAAAAACCTTTACAATCGGATAAAGCACGTAGTTTTTTAAAAGGGTCAAAAAAAAATTTTTTAAAGAAAAAAAAAAGCGTTTAAAAAAATCGAAAAATTGCGTTTTTCATGAGAAATTTTTTTCGTTTGCGCTCAAAAACTGGAAAGTTTCAAGTTAAAAAGATTCCAACCCCTCCAAAAAATTTTAACCGAAATTTGGAGTGGGGGTTTACCCGGGAATTTAAGTGTTAACTAACCACAAAAATAAAGAGAGAGAAAAAAAGGAAAAAAAAAAACTTCCAAATTTTTTTGCCCCAGGTTGAAAGGAAGGGAAAATCTTTGCTTCGCTTGCTACGCTCATCCAAAAAAAAGCTTTTTAAAAATTTTAAAAAACGAAAATTTAAACCCAAAGGGCCCCTACTTCCCAAAAAACCCAAAATTTTCGGGTAAAACCTTCCTCACACATAATCAGGTCAAAAAGCGGCGTCAACCGAAAACCGTCATGGGGCAATACTGGGAAAATATAATTAATAAAATTTTAAAACAACAACAATAAAATAATAAAAAATAATAAAAATAATAATAATAATAATAATAAAATAATAATAATAATAATAAATTAATAATAATAATAACAAAAATAATAAAAATAATAATAACAAACATTGACTAAAAGGGAAAGCTTATGACTCAACCCACACACAGGGTTTTATTCAGATTTTAAAATATATAAAATCAACCCGTGTTTGGGGAAAACTTTTTAAGACAGTAATGAAGACAGGGGAGAACAACACTAAAAATAAATATGAAAAACCAGCAATAACTACAGATCCCCAAACCAAATTAAAAGTGGCATTTTTCCCAAGGGGGACCTTTATTTTTTCATTTTGGTTTTGTCTGTCCTTAAAACCCCCGTTTGCATATGCTTAAAAAGAAAAACAACATACGGATTTAAAAATTTAAAGGCAATAATATGGGGATGCACACAATAATTCAAACCCATTTTTCATGGATGATCTAAAATTTATGCATCAAATTTGGTTTTAACTAAACAGGTTTAAAACAAAACTTTCATTTGAATTTTGTCAAGATTCTGCATGGAGTTTTGGGGTAGCCAAATTTTAAGACGCTTTCATATCGAAAAGGGTAAGGTTTCGCAGGCAGAAGATTCCCGCAGAGATGGAAATAGGAAAGGGGTTAGGGTGATAAAGAAAATATACCCAAAATTTGGATTTCTCACAACTGCCCGAAATTGGGAAAATAAAGTAATTTAAAAAAAAATTTTAGATACTACAAGAAGCGCTAAATCTTCCTCAAGAAGGGAACCCAAACGGTAAAAAACAAAATCCCAGCAAAAAATACAATGCTATACCCCGTACTGACTTTTTTTTCATTCGGAAACATTAAAAGGACACAGACAGACTCCACGCGCTGGAAATATTAACTCACTACCTTTCCAAAAACCGAAAGCATCATCCTAAATCAGCAATAAAAAGAGGGTTGACACTTCCAAAGAACAAGGAGGACGGGCCTAATTTATTGAACAAAATTATATTATAAACAACTAGACATTTTAAGAAAAAAATTTTTTTTCAAAGAGCAACCAATCAACACTGCCTAGGGCCGTGGGCTAGCTGACAAAACATTAACTCCAATCAACTAGCAAACGAAAATGTCAATCTACAAAAGGGGAAAATCATAACTGACGCTTCAAAAAGTTAAGTCTTCAGAAAAGGGCCCTACACAAAAAGACATTATGATTTAACACCCCTAAAGGTTTACGTTTGATATTAAAGCAAACAAATGGTTTGGGTTTAAAAAAACGGGGAACTATTTGGAGAAAAAAAAGGTTTTTTTTTGTGGCTATTCCCAAAACAGATGATTGAAGAAAAAAATAAAAAATACATTATACAAGAGCGACGTAAACGACCAAATGTAGAAAAAGTGTGTTTAAGGGGGGAAACAATCGAAAAACATCAATCGGGTCCAGTTTACCATGTCAAACGGATTACCTCACAGACATAACCAAAATAGCTAACTTTTTCACCAAAAACTAGCAATCAATTTCAACTCATTTATACACACACAAACCCTTTCTACAAATACAAAACCCGGGGAAAAATAAATAGATAGCAAAGATTTTTAATTAATTCGAACCCCACAGTTTTAAAAGACCAAACTATTTCATCACAAAAGACCGGAATAATTATAATTTTACAAAAGAAACAAAAAACTTTCCCTTATTGACGTTGCTGTCCCAATGTTTTTTTTTTTTCCCTAAAGCGAGACACAGGGAAGAAAAAAATTTACAAGTATAGTGAACTTGCAAATTGAGATCAAGAAGATGTGAAACAGAAAAGGTAAATACAATCCCATACGTGATATCGGCTAAGGGCATCATACCAAAGAAGCTACATGAAAGCATTAAAAAACTAGATCTTCCACCCAATGTTTACATCGAGACTCAAAAGGCAGTAGTACTCAACACATGTAGAATAGTTCGTAAATTTCTAAACTAAGAATGATACTTCGAGGTTCCGAGATAGCTTCCATCCTGACATGGTTTTCGTGGGTTTCCCGTAGTCCGAAGAGCAAATTCTAGGATGGCGACGAGAAATCGGCTACGACCGTACACAGCAAAGAAAACATCATCTAAAAACCCTATTATAAATGAACTTATTTTAGTTAGAGTTAAGACAAAGTAATAATGTAGGTATGTAATATAGATACACATGGAAGTACTTTGACGTAAGTCCGTCAACAATGTTAGCTCCGGTTTGACCGAGTTTGTATGAAATACATCAAAAAATAAAAATAATAATAATAATAATAATAATAATAATAATAATAATAATAATAATAATAATAATAATAATAATAATAAAAAGAAGAAGAAGAAGAAGAAGAAGAAGAAGAAGAAGAAGAAGAAGAAGAAGAAGAAGAAGAAGAAGAAGAAGAAGAAAAATACATAATGCAAATAATATAATACAAACATAATATGTATAAAAATAATTTTATAAATGATGATAAAAAATAAAAAAGTTGAACCAGGTGGTAAAAGGTGGGTCTTCTCCCCCTGGCTCTTGTTCTTCAAATAACAGGAAACGTAGTATATAATAATATAATGACTTCTGCAACAAAAGAAAGTGATACTAACGACGAGATCTCGATGGGAGCCCCAACCTGTCAAGAGAAATATTAAACGGATCAGCGATTGACAATGAATCTCCTCTGGCAATTAATAACGTTTTTATCACGAGCTACTGTCGCGTCCTCTTCTTTTTGCAGCACGTTCACCGTGGTGTTCGTCAACTCATCATTTCTCATCGTTCCCAATCAAAACAGAAACAAAAACAAAATTCGGAGCGTATGCAGCGAGGGATCGTTTTGATTATCTAATTCAATATTCTGGACGTGTATACGTGCGAGCGTGTGTTTGGCACAGTGCTAATTTTCACGGGTGTACGTATAAATTAATTACAATCTTGTGGACGACCGTGTGCGTGGCTGTCCGCATATTTGGTTGACCTATATAGAATCCAGGGCATGTTGGCAAAATATGCAAGGAAATATGCAAAACATCGTATTTCATGTGAAGCGTGTATGCGCAAAGAAACGGTATCTAAAACAATAACACTATTTTGGTATATTCTTTTGGAATTTTGTTCTAAGTAACGCAGACCCCAAGTCTAGCAATCGTGCAAACCGTGAAGAAAACATAAAACTTGATTAGTTTACTAATATCACCATAAAGAATCTAAAAATGTATTGCTTCAAAATGAATTTTAGAGACTTTTCCAATTGAAATTTAAAAGATGCAAGCTTATTTTTGAGGAATAAAATAAATGTCATTCATTTACCAGAAAAAAATAATTATGGCAAACCACTCTCATGAAAGCGCAATTTTTTTTTTTTTATTAGATTCTGCACAACATTAAAGAAAATAGTTCGTAATGTTGTTAATTATCTAGATGCAGCGTTTTGGCGTTCCGACGCTACAAAGATGGCCGACGTAAGCTCGCACATCAGAAGAAGAGATTGCAAATAATGTGAGAAGTATATTTTATCCAATCGCGCTGAAATTAGTGTCATTCTCAACAGAACTATAATGATTTAGTGTATATTCAACAAAACGGACTTATACTGTTAGTAATTGGATGAGCAAATCGAAGACTTTAATTTTACTGACCCCCCCCCCCCCCAAACAATTTAGCTCGGGTGTGTTTATTTTGTATTTTTGTCTATTTGTTCGCTCTATACCGGGCAAACGGCATATGCGATCTTGATTAAAATTGGAGGGGACCTTCGAAATCTCTGAACTTAGACCTGCCACGTTTTTGGGTACAATCGAAGAAATATTTCTCATGAATATCGTACTTTTACGATTTTTTTTCGATTTTTAGGGCGATATTTTCGTGACATTTGGGCCGATTCTGACCAAACGGGTGGGGCTACAACGTTCATATTTTACATGGACATTAAGGTAATGGTGATTCATTGCATTTTGAAAGAAAAAAATTGAAAATGTTAGCCAGAATCCATAGAAATAAAGGTTTTAATACGTTTTTTTAGGTTTACAATAATAATTAACAATTAACAATAGAAACTTGGCAACAATCACCTACAATGCGTTCAAAAAGCACTTACAAAAGAAAAGACATCCCACGCAAACTAAAAACTTACAAAAAGCTCATCCAGCTCATCCATTGCGCGTTGATGGATAAGCTTTTTAGTAAATTTTTAGTTTGCGTAGGACCACTTTTCCTTTGCAAGTGCTTTTTGAATGCATTGTAGGTGATTGTTGTCAAGTTTCTATTGTGTCTTGTTAATTGTAATTATAAACCTCAAACAACTCATATTTCAACCTTTATTCTATGGATTCTGGCTAACTTTTCCAACTTTTTCTTTTAAAAGGTACTACATCATCATAACCTGAATGTCAATGTAAAATATGAACGGCCTTGTGCATGTGGGAGTGCATGGATAGGTTACTGTTGGTGCGAACAACTAATGCGGCTGATTGGATGACATGAGTGTTTTCTGGAGACACCAGCTATGTATGATAATCGCTCTCTTTTGGAGAATGAATAAAATAATAATAATAATACGGAGTGAGCATTTCTCACGGTCAATTATCGTTACATTATCATAATATTAATTTTTTTACTGATACCGCCATTTTATAAATAAAGTTAGACTCGACAAGCACCCCGTAAACAACGCGTAGAGTAAAATGTTTTGTCGATTAGGCTTTATCGATTTGAACTCAATCAAAGACACACAGCACACATAAATCGCGTCTTATCGAACATTTCTAGTAGATGTTTTATATCGTTATGGGCACAGATTGATTGAGGTCGTCTTAGCAAATATGTTTATCTCATTGGAATTACATCGTTAAAAGTCCAGTGAAATAAAGTTACTATAATAAACTAGGCTACGTGTCTGCCTATATGCTTTATGTACAAAGTACAATAACAAAGATAAGGCATATACCAATATTACATTAATTTTGTAAGTTACTTTTACAATTAATATAAAATACACTAGACGTCGTTCAAGTTAATCCACCAAAACAGAACAATTCATCATAATTTTAAAGTTACTGTATACACTCAAAATATAATAAAAAAATAATAAAGTCTTTTCTCTTAAATCGAAATCAGTCTGTTATATTTCAAGGAGCAAAATCTGACCCTATTAAAGTCACTTCCGATGTTCCACAAGGTTCTGTGATTGGTCCGTTACTTTTCATCGTAAATTTTCTAGACTTACCTATGTATGTTTCTTCTCAAGTTGTTCAATTTTCTGATGATACTACCATTTTTCGTCAAATAGCCTCTATGAAAGATATTAAAGAGCTTCAAAAGGATTTGGTGTCGATAGAACATTGGTGTTCCTTTAAATGGGATGAAAATAAACTGTGAGAAGTCTCAATATATACGCTTTTCTCGTTCTATAAATCCCATCAACAGTTCTTATAGACTACAAGATTCCCTGATTCCCATTTTTAATTCTATAAAACTATTAGGCATTAACATCACAAATGACTTGAAATGAATATGCAAACAGATTTTGTTCGTCCCAGCGCTGCTTCCTTGCTTGGGTTTGTAAATAGACGTATTGGTAGGAGTGGGAACGTACAATTCAAAGGCTTCCCTTTACTCTCATTCCTGTATTAACATTGGATTCCGCGTGGCATCCATCCCCAAAATATGTGCAATTTGAACGCATACAGAATAGAGCCCTAAAAGTTTTTGGGTAAGGTTTGTTTAAACCCCATGCTACTGCCGCCGAATCTAGAAAATTTTCCCTTTCAATTTCAAATTTTGTAAGCAACTGATTTTAATTGGAGGGGTATGCTGTGTAGTAAGGGGGATGTAGACCCTTCTAGAATTCCCTTAGCGAAAGACATTTTCTTCGAAATGAAAAGGGCATTCCTTGTACCTACAGGGGCTAGAACTCACAATAAAATGGTTTTTATATACGATCTGTTCCTTTTATGAATACTTCCAAATGGCCCCATTAAAAACAGACAGTATTTATACGCAAAAAAGATTTTTTTAAGTAGGTTGTAGTTTGTTTTTGTTAGTTAAAATATTGTTTGTTTAGGTTATTTATGATTTTAAAATATTTATTGATGTATTTGATACGCGTTTAACTTTGGGTATTGTTTTTTATATAATTTTATTAGAGGGTGACAGGTCTCACGTACTATGGGGCAGATGCTCTATCTTTCCCCTCGCATTTATTTTTTTTTTTTACATGCATTGTTTTACAAAATAAATGCAAATATTTAAATAAATAAAAAAAAAACCCTGAACAAAATGGACCCTGACTTACAATAAAAATGTATCACTTCTCAAAATAAAAAATTATGTACGGGAAATTTTTTAAAAATCTAAAAATAATAACAAAATTAAATTATTAATTTAAAAAGATTAAAATTTCCTTACTCAACTTATAGGCACAGTAACACAATTTTTGTATCTTTGAAGGGAGAGTCAATATTTCAAGACTTAGCCGTAAAATTGTTGGAATAAGACGCCATTTTGTAAAAATGGCGTCTGACCCAAAGTCCGATTTTCGCCGACTCTGGCGTTGTTTGTGACTTATTTTTTGACACAATGCAATTTGTTTTTGCAATTTTTTCCGGTCTAAATTTTCATGTAAATTGATTCTTGCGTTGCGTCAATATTAACTAGTACTTCCGATCGTCACTTCCGAGTTTTATTTGGTCTTTTATTATTAATATTTTATTCCAACATGACATACAATCACTTTGCTGGAGGTAAGAAATTAGAGCATAGCCCCATAACACAAAGTGTCTTACCACCAGGACAATATACACAATACAATAATAGAATATACAAAACACATTCAACAATATAAAACACATAATAACAATCTACTCCATAATCTCAATATAAGAAAAAACACAAAATATCACAAAAACACACATATTAATTAATAATTAATTAATTGTATTGGTATTAACTTGTCTTTTTCTAAAGGAAATTTGACGAAGAATATAAAGGAAAGGAACAATGTTTTTGTATCTATGGAGGGAGAGTCATTATTTAAAATTTAGCTGTAAGAGTGTATAATTAACCTATTCAGTGGAATCGTCCACTAAGTAATGGACACCAACTTTCAAAATTTATATCAGGGTAAAAGAGGTTTTTTCAATTTGACCCCAATTTTGTTTATTTTTTTCCTTGCGATAAAAATAGATACATTTTTTTCCCATCCCGATTGGACAAAAAGAGCCTTTTTAAGAGCAAATTGAAAATACACATCTGCAAAAATGGCTAAAAATGTAAAAAAAAAATATGGTTTATCTCGGAAAAGTAATTATTTGTAGTAATTGCTACTATTTGAGACACAAAATATTGTAAAATATTCAAACCAATCCGAATTAATCTTTTTTTTTAGGAATGTACCATCAAGTTTACATTTATACCTAAAATGAAACATTATTTCAAAATCCAAAATTTCCCAAAATTCCTTTTAAAAAAACGAATAAAAAGTATTTGAAAAACAAAAAATATTAGAAAAAAATTAGTAATTTGAATATATTGCTTAAAATAAAAAATTTTTTTGGAAAATTAATTTTGTTTGAAATTTCATAAAAATTTTGCAAATTAATTTGTCGTATATCGTCTTTTCCCAAAATGTCCGATTTTTTCGATTTGGGCCGGTTTTTGGTTTTATTTATTTGTTTACCAATGCAATTGTTTCATTTTTGTCCATTTTCCCCCGGTTGGGCATTTTCCTCTATAAAATTGCCACCATCTTCCCATCATCCAAATTTCTGCTCACACTCCAACCCCACCCCACAATAAAATGTCCTTACAGTCACAATGATAACGTTTTACAATCCAATTGGGCTTGTACGAACTTTTTATTTGATATTATTTTGAAAATATTACACGACAAAAATTTTGTTTTTTTTTTAATGGGATCTATTATTTAAAGTAGTTAACCTTTGGTTGAACCAATATAACTGGTATCCGGGGGTGAGACAAAAGACAACGACGTCTCGCCAATTTGTTTGAGAAAATAAATACATTTTCTTTTGGTCAGGTTTCTAAGAAAATTTATTTATTTTCTCAAACAAATTGGCTATGACGTCGTTGATTGTTTTTCCTCTTGAGGAAACCTGACCAAACCGATAGTGTTGGCTCGGGAGGTCTCGGGTTCAAATCCCGTCGAGACCGGCAATCCTGACTGTAGGTTTTTCCCGGGTTTTCCTCATCTTTATAATGCGAATGCAAATTGGACTCATTTCACAAATGGCCTATCCGTGTGTACCCAAAGAAACACCTTGACAATCATCCAAGTGGGGGGAACAGATGGTTTGTGTAAAATTTACAAATGAAAATAATCCCCATTATTAACTGAAATGGTCTGTCCTTTTTGACGGTACTGACAGTTTCAAACCACATGGACCTCTTATTTCTTACCAGTAGCCTATGTATTTGAAAAAGTCCCCTTTTTTATATAACTGTGTGTCCACTGTCCCCCAAATTTGCTCGACATGTGATTTAAAAGTAGGGGTTTTTACAAGCATCAACAAAGAAGGCGAGAGACCTCAATACGTTTTTTTGGCGCTTTCATTTTGACCCTCTAAAGAGGGGCATGAACTATTGCACCCTGGTAGACTTCCCACGAAAACTTATTATTAGTAATAATTTTAAACCGGTCCCCCGAAATCCACTAGGGGATTCAGTGGACCTTTTTTGTGCGCGTTTCTACACCAGAGATCTTTTGAAAAATGGGTCCAACCGTGTATTTTTACAATTCGCCTTTCGTCTTGTTCCCCCAACTGGCCGTTCGATCGGTTTTGCAAAAGGGGAAAAACTTTGTATTATAATTTTTTTCAAAGTTCAAAAAACTGCACATAAAACATTATTTTTAAAGTTTGGCGTTAAGACTTCTCCCCGCTGAAATGCTATTAAACCCCCTATTGCCTGTATGAGTAATGCCCCCTCTAACTCACTCCCTTTTCTCAATTTCATTAAACGGGAAACATCCCCAGGTGTAACTGATTTATAGAAAACAATCCGAAATTTTAAAAAAAACTCTTTAGATCTACAAAGCACCATTATTGATACTATGAAGCTAAACCCCCCGTAGCTTAGGGTGAAACACTCAACCCGGGAATCGGGGGACCGGGGGGTTCGATACCCCCGGGGTGGTTTTTTTTTAATTTCTGAATTGATTTTTTATAAAAAACACTAATCTTTAATAACAAAATAAGGGTTGTATAAAGTGACAAAATGCGTGATGAAAACTAGACCTTGATCTATCGTGATTGCCAAAATGATTTTTTCATTCTGTCTTAAAAGGATTGACTGATGGATTATTGATGGGACCAACAAATAAAAACCTTTTTTCCTTTGAATGAGACAATAAAACTTATGCTAACCATCTTTGAACTCAATTGATGAATATTAATTTTATGTTATACCATACGTTGTGGGTGATGATGAGGGTGGTGAAGCCTGTAGGTGCAGGGTGAGGATACAATCATACAAGAGACGTGGATTCGAATCCCGTAAGGTATTATCATTATAATTTGTTCATTTTATGGAGTCAATTAAATAAAAAAATATCGTTTTTAGAGTCTACCTCCTCAGTCAATAACTCATTGTCAGAGGGGAACTTAAATTTAAAGTAGACGCAAGTCAACCGTGTTGGTACCGACGCCATCGACGAGCAAACAATGACCAACTAGAGACGGGGACTATGGACTCAAATCACAAAAGTCTACATTATTATTTTTCATTTGATTTGATTCCGGGGACCTGAAGTTGTAACAGGGATACTAACTACTTGACCATACAGCCATACTATTGATTGACGACACTCGACTGCTCGTCTCGATAGCTAAATATATGCGTTATTATGGATGTAAAATCACAACCGCCGGAATCGATCACTATAATGTATGAGACCAGTGACCCAAGCGGCCGTCTTCTATTGTTCATGAAGTAAAATAACAACTAATCTTGATATTTTTCTATAGTGACCTTTTGGCGGTGAAACGCAACTTTTTCACTTGCAAGATGAGAGAATTTATGTTGGTGTGTTTGTTGTTGGAAAAGTGTAATATCTACAGGCAATGGACCACAGCTTTCTTTCACTGGAAGAATGAGTTAATTTTAGCGTAGTTTTCATCACTCTCTCTCTTTCTCTCTCTCTCACACTCTCTGTCTCTCTTCCTCTCCCACGGAGGCCATACCGTTATGTATCAGACAGAATAGGCAGGTAGCCCAACGGATCGCGAGTCGCGACGTCTAGTCTCTTTTAGTCTTGTGTACTCAGAGCATCGCGGCGGACCGTGGACCGGTTGGCTTCCGAACGTGCGGAATCGGAGTCGGAAACACGAAATGAACGAAAATAATAAGTGGGTCAAATGTATAATATTAAAATGGCCGGCAAAAAATTCCGACGGGCCAGCAATGCAGGTAAGAACATGGCAAATTTGTTTACGACTTTCTCCTGCGAAAGTGATTTAAAATGTTGTGTCTGTTTCCATTTCATCACTTAAAATTTTCAAGTACGAGTTTGATTATATTTTTAGTTTATTGTGTATGTTGCTCTAAATGTATAAGTACATTAGAGGATGTATGAATGTACAGGTGTATGAATATTGAGGGAGCAAGGTATACGTGGCACGGCAAGATTGTCCGGGGAGATGTTGTTCTCAATGTGGCTACCCCTAATTGGATAAAATCGAGGAGGTATTTTTTTTGTATGTATATTCACAGAAGTGCCACTTTACTTATAACAAAAGATTGCTAACGAATCGGTTTAACTCAATATTGGCGTCTTATATTAATTAGTACTATGTCTGTGGATTTAATCGATGAAATTTCAGCCAGGACTGCAAGCCACAACACTACGAACTAAACGAGCGACTAGGAAATTATCACCTACCTACCTTGAATTTAATCGAATGCAAACTTGAACCAACTTTCTGTGAGTTGTTAGATTTGATTTAAATACTTGATATCAAGTTCATATTCATGACCGTGATCTCTTTCATTCTTAATAACCCGACGGTCTCACACAATCAATAACATTATTGGCGTAGAATAAATTATTTAGACGACATTAAGGTTTAAAATAGTGATTTATTCATAAATATACTCAATGCATTAACGTCAACACCATACGAGTGGAAGCTCATTCCAATGTGCAGCGCCTCCACTAGGCGCAACACTTGGCAAGGCAATGGCTGGGCCACCAAGTGGGTAATAATCAGAAATTCTCTAAAAATATTTTTTTGAAAGTCGTTGTCCATATTAATTTGTATATAGTTCAGGCTTCTCAAAGTTTCGAAAGGGACACATTCAACTTGATTATTTAAATTCTCCGTCTACTATGATATGATTATTGCTTCTCGATTTGATTATTATTCGGGAAACACTCCCGTAGGTGGAATTGTTAATATTTAACACAATTCAGAAAATAAAAAAAAACCAACCCAGGTCGGGATGGTTTTTAAATTTCTGTGCTGTTTAAAAAATATTATTATTGTAGTTGGTAGTTGGTCTCACTATCCCATATTCTATGATTTCAAACGGGCATGTGCGAATAAGGAACCGAATAATAAACTATATCTATACTATATCTTTATCTATACCGTGCCCAACCAGTTGTGCGGGTTCACGAACTATCGAGCAGGTGACAATGATGGAGGATTGGTGACCACCTAGTTTCGGAGGTCGCTAACCTATCTCCTGACCTAGTCCTACTAGTTCTAGCGTAGAGACAACCAAGGCCTTGGTTTCTCTATCACGAATGTAAACATAGGTTAGCATAAATTAAAGTTTCACCGACTGTAATATCAAATTATTAACAATATCGTGAGTATCGTTTTAAAAATAAATAAAAGATGTATATGAAAGCGTTTTCCGTTCTCAAATAAAATACTCGTAGTTATCAATGGAAAAACGAAAAAATCATGTTTACGAAAACCCATACAATGCATATAATTTCGAGCCAGCGGTTTTGCCGAGGTCGTTTAGCCGGTTCCCACTCGAAAACCGAACTTAAGCAACCTGTGGGCGTGGTCAGGGTTAGAGTGAGTGAATGCTCTGCCCTGAGACACAGACGGAGGGTTCGAGAGCTAGTGTAACGGCTTCGTTCTCCTCGACGTCTGCTCGGCAGTCCGGGTATTTATTTTAATCATTATTTATTAATTTGTGGAGGAACTTATATGACTGTCTAGGTTACACAGTCCTTTCGGATGGGACGTAAAGCCGTTGGTACCCTTGGTACTTTTCGAAAGGAGTAGGTGGCTACGTGCCGGTACCGGGTTTCCCCTCCCCTCTTTTATTCATACTTCATCCTCATCTATCACCACTCATCGTCCAAATAGCCTTAGTTCATTAATATCAGCATATAATTTTGTGCTGACCTTAGTATAAGCAACAAAAATAAGTTATCTGTCTGTACCTTCATGCATTCACACACGAACAGTAACAATTCAAAGGATTCAAATCGTGGACGTCGAACCAACGAGAATGAAGCTGCACTTGGCAGCGCAAGATCTGATTGGTTCGTTGGTCCTGCGCTCGACGTCCTCGCTCTTTGACGTCCATCTCGGGAACTCAGCATAAAATGTTGACAAACCGAAATACAAAGCGTAACATAATTTAAAACCTTTTGGTTTATACATATTATGGTTTTATACACATTGAAACCGATGCCAGGGTGTCGACAGTAACTGGGTGAATCCCTTTGTTCCGCTGCCCGGTGGTCATGACACCCCCATATTATTTTAATGCAATGGAAGGGATTAAGACAGCAAGTCGAGTAGGCCTATATATTGGCAGTGTAGAGAACCAAGTATCGGGTTGAGTATGAGTCAGACATCAATTATATTGTAATATTATCACTCCTAGTCCTGGTGTATATTATTTTATGATTGAAAACCGAATCAGTCGATTCTGGTGGATGTACAGCTTATACAGAAGAAGATTTAGGTCTTATACGCATAGTCAGAATACAATGCTCAAACCAAATCACTCTTCCTGTATATCCCTTCCGTTCCCTTTGGATGGATGAGCCTATGGTAGCCCATGGAAAAAATTGGAATCGGAAAAGAGATTTGGTGAGTTTTTCACGGTTTAAATCGGCTTATTCCCGGCCAAACACTCTTACAAACAGCTAACAACGTACAAGTGAGTGGTACTGTCACAGTGCGTATAGCCGAGTGATGGAGGGTTTGCACAAGGAAAGCGTCTCTACACATTTACATGGTCAACACTATACACTTTTATATATGTGAATAGTTAGAAACATTTTATTTAATAAAATAAAGTAAAAATAAAAAGATGAACTAAACGTAAATAGGCTAACTTGGGTAGGGTTTTTAGTGGATAAAGCGAACATTGTCTTCCTTTATACAAAAGTAAAATGAAGTAAGTCGAAGTGTGCTAGTTCAAGCTCACACGTGAGACTATCATTCGGAGGGTCGTCGGATCGATACTCGCTTCCTGTAATCCTGACTGAAGTCCGAAGAATTGTTCCTATATTTTGTCATTAAAATGGTGGATCCTGGGCGATCTTGGGATTGAGTTGAGTTGAGCCGAAGACGCTAAATTTGGGACAAACACGTTACAAAATCAAAATGGCGTAATAGGGTGGCAATAATTAGCTATGATCAAATCGGAATCATGGGGACAACTTTACTCACAGATCTAGTCTTTATAGTGGCTCAAAGAAGGATTTTTTGATAATAAACCGAACGTTAACCAAATTTTAGTTTTTTTAACATAAAACTTCGTTAAAATGATCCAAATAGACTAGATGTCTAAGTTATCATTCTGATGTTTGAAATGAAAGAAAGGCGACGCGTAAAACGAGTACATCCCAGGTATACAATGATTTGCGCGTGTAAACTGTTCAATTAATACTCGCGTCTTCGCCAGACTCTTAAGATAATTGATTCGGAATGAAGTAGCGTTATCACTGCTAGTATCAACGGGGGCCATGAGGCCACGGTGAACTTCGCTCGTGCGATGACGAGCGATGGTGTGCATGTTTTTACTAACGCAACCACTAACCAGCGAAACGTAACGTTTAGTCAGTCCATATCGCCGCGCGGAAGCCGCCGGTGTCAGTGCGTGCGATCATCACAGAACTCCTATAGGATACAATATGGCACCCGGTAGGTAGGAAATATTACAAATATATATTTAAATGAAGAGTTTATAATATTTAATATTTTAGAAAAAAATGTGTTATTATAAAGTTGAGAATATTTTAAATTTTAATTGAATAACAAACTACATTTTGAAGTCATGAAGATTAAAGTTTTCGAGATTAAACATTGTTTGATAAAAATTTGAAATATTGCATATTCTTGCACATAAAAAATTACACTTTCTCTCAAAATATAATTTTTCCTATCTTAAATGCACTGTTTGAATTCATATAATTTTTGTTTTTAAATACATCTCATATCTGCATGCTCTGTTTCGTATCATTTTATTTATTATTTCGATTAGATCATCATAAATATCGGATATAAGAGTGTGTTTAAACCTCAACTAAGCTGTAGTGACGTTGTGGATGCTCTTGATTATCATCATTATGGGAAGTATAGGACTGGAAGAGAACAATTTGTGACTTAATAAAAAAAAACATTTCCCCTGTCCGGTAGTTGTCAATATAGGTTAAATAGAGATCAAATATTGGTCACAAGCCCGTTGGCGTTGGGTATACTAAAATTAGATGTACACCACGAAACATATACGTTTTGAGTTTGATGCTGATTCAGTGAGTGGATATTTTCAACGCCACAACAGAATTTTATTGAAAAGAAGAAACTTTTCCAAAGCTATCGTATTCTTGACATTTATGAGGGAAAAATTACATTGTATCAATTTGAAAAACATCTCGAAACTCATACTTTGGGATTTTGATATAGAAAGAAAAAATATATGGTACAAAATACAAATTTTGCTCAGAATTAATAGCATAATATGTCGAATAACTTATAAAAAATTTAATTAATTAATTACAAATTAAAATTGAAAAATATATATTATATGTATCAGGCCTACTAATACTATAAAATTATTAACTTGTTAAATTTACCAATGTTTCTCCCGAAAATTATTATAGTTTTTATACGTGATTCCAATACATTACGAAACATTGTTTATTTGCGCATGTATGACTGATGAGTGTATAGGTTTTTATCTAAGTGAGAAGTGTATATTTCTTAAGTACCAGTTGCGACACACCACTGATTTGTATTCGTTTATCGGTGTGCTGTAAATGTCAATATGTCAAGTATTTAATAGTGTGTGTAAATGTGCGTATCAACATCAACGTGTGTTTGCTGAAGCTTCGCTAAGTACATACAAACTATAATCCTCCTTCCTGGTCTAGAGAATGTTTGTTTCCGTGGGAAATATGCCCTGGATTATTCCTGTCCCTCTTCTTAGTGGCTAACTGGGTATAGGGTGTAAGAGTAATTAATGGAAAGCTATATTGTTTTTTAAGCAAAAAGCAACCAGCAACCTAACACTAATTACGAAGTAATATACGTGGTTACGGAATGAACGACAACAATCAATACTAGTTAATTTTTTAATTTTTTTCTAAATATTGCATCTCAACGTTAATTTTTATTTTTAACTCACGACGTTTCAAACGAGAGGAATGTTTCTACGAGAGTATTTTTTGTCAATCAATTTGTATCGCCAAACGGGAAATCAAAGCATTCGTGTTCTTTTGACACTGAAGAAACCTTAGACAAAACCTTTTTGTCAGGAATGCTATATTGGCGTGTATCAAGTATTTTTTAGTAAAGTCATATTGTGAATAAAATTCAAAAATATCAATCCCTTGCATTTCGTTACGGAGAAATGACTTTCATAAGAACTTTCATCAGAATTGCCGTAGCAATTGCATAAATAACCAGGACCTCCGTTAATCGAGAACACCGTGTTACTTGACGACGATTTAAAAATCAACTAATTATCAAACAACGCGACGTGAGAAATGGGTTTCAACCGCTTAGGTCAATTGCGGCAATCCAATTTATGAAAGTGATGAAATTGAATGGGTAATTATTAAACAAATCGTTTTGAATAATGGCGATCCCGTAGCAAATTTTGTCAAATAAGTTTTAAATTTACTTTAAAAAGGAATGTTTTACTTGAATCTACTAAAAAAACGCCAACAGTCAGATCTGTAGAATCTGCCAAACCGTTACACCTCCATGGAAAACCTTCTCAAGTTGGATGAGTTCGAGGCAAGATACGCAAAGCTGCAGAATCATCATGGACAGAATCTTATTTCTACGTCAAACCACAGAATGCAGAAGATTGAGATTGTTCTACAGATCTATGTTTGTCACAATGTTCGCAACGGAAATAGGACAGATAGTTCTTTCAAAGAAGAACCGTTCTGTTCAGTAAACTTTAGGAATGTATTCTTACAAGATTTTTATAAAAAAATTAATAAAATGAAAAAATCAACTTGCATTTGCGTTAAGTAGGATGACTTCTAAAGAACTTTCAGTCAGTTTGCCGTGCAATTGCTTAATTAAACCAGGACCTCCCGTATCAGAGACTACCGCGTTACGCTTGAGCGCCGCAGTTTAATTCAACTAATTATTCAAACAACGACGACGTGAGAAACTAGGGCGCTTCAACCGGTTAGGTCATATTGCGCCACCTGTGATAATGAAAGTTGATGAGATGAGTTAATGGTGTAATTATTCAAACAAATCGTTTTGAATAATGGCGTTCCCGTGTCAATTTTGTCAATTATAGGTTTTAAAATTACTTAAACATGTGTTTTAAACTCGAAATCTAAAACGGTCCAGCCGTCTGATCTGATAAGAATCTGCCAAGACCGTGACCCCTCCATGGAAAACCTTGCTCAACCGTTCTGGATGAGTTCGAGGGCAAGGATACGCAAAGCTCGCAGAATCATCGAGGACAGAAGCTTCTTATTATGCACGCAAACCACAGAATGCAGAAGATTGAGATCTGTTCATCGTATAAAGTCTTGCTCACAAGTTCACAGAAATATGGACAAGATCAAGTTTGTCAAAAGAAGAACCGAGTAAAGTTCTTGTTCCAGTTCCACTAAAAATTATGAACTTAGTAGCTTCTTAAAAGGAGCTTTGTTCCTTTTTCAAAAGTTAACGACCTAATATCGTCAAAATCTAAATTAGAACTAAAAATAGGTATCTACTTTCGGAAAAGCGGGATTCCCATTTTCCCTGTCATATTTCAGACTGTAAAATGTATAATGAAGACAGGCAACTGAGTGTGTGTTGTTTGCACAAATGTTTACTCCTGAATTCGATGGGATTAAGACAACATGATGGAATTTTAAATTGAAATTTAATTAGTAACCACAAAAAAGAAAATAGAAAAAGGAAAGAACGGATTATCGTCAAATCCGAGTTCCTCCCCAACCCCCGCAGACTGGTACAGCGCACAATGCCCCCCACCGATCTCGGTTGCGCAGTGCTCTGGGGCTGAACACACTATATTAGTCCCGAGTCAATATTATAGCCACCATAAAAGATAGTAAATATCGGCAAATACCGAAAAGCAGGCTTCTTATCTTGATAGGAACCCGTTCGGTCTGTCTCCTGCGGGCAAGCACCGTTCATTTGAGTTACGGTGCAATCGTGGAGTGTTCAGTGTAGTTTAGTGTAGGGGTTTTACTTTCTATGGGTACGTATCATGTTATGAGTTACATTATAGTGGATGTGTTTGCTGGTATCTTGAAAGTGTGCTCATAGTGTATTATCTATTTGTTCTGGTCTGGTTGCATGCTGGTTTGAAGGAGCTGTTTCCTTGTATTGGTAAATATAATATAATAGCCTGTTTAGTGGGCGCGCGCAGGTGTTGACGATTGCAGCTGAACGGTCGGAGATATTACTACCAAATTTTGCACGAATGTTAATCGATTATCTTTCTATTGATGTCCACACTTGGTTGCGAACAATTAGCATTAAAAAATCATTGCGATAGATAAGTCCAAAACGTGAAAAAATGGGAAATTTAAAACATAGATTTCAATTCAGGAAATTCCCATCAAACAGTTTATCTTGCGATTTACCAAATAACCTGCGCGTTCACATTGATTTAAACGTTGATATCCAGAACGAAAATTTGATTTAAAAAAATCTGTACACTTGGCATAAATTTCCGAGGTTCACAAAAATTTTGTTAGTTAAAAAGATTTCACGAATTAATTTATTCAACGCCGATTAATTAATTAAGAAATATGCGTCCCGGATGTCATAGATTGATCGTTATTGTAAAATATGATACCGATGTGTTAACCGTTTACCCGAAAAAAACTGAAAGCTGATCGAGCTCCTAAACTCGTCTCTGCACCAGCCTAAGCGTAGTAGCTGTCGTCGTCTCCTTAGGTCGTCTCAGCTGGTAAACTAGATCTTGCTATAACAAGGTTCAAATGTGGCGGGTTTTTATCTTCATCAGCTGTGTGAATCGTTGGATTTGTCTTTATTCCTGCGTCCAATATAATATAAGTTGTCGAGTTCATACTATACTTAGATGAGAGTTTTCCAGACTTTATAACTTTCAACGTTCATCAAAATGTTATAATATTATGTGTAGTGTAGTGACTATTGAAGCCGAAATACTACCTATACTATGTAGCCATAAAGTATAATAGAAATCACACTATTTATAACGTATTTCACCGTCACCGAGTGGAAGAAATATTATCTTATTTTCTAAGTTTTTGTTAATATGTACATAGCATCGTTGCAAGCATGTATATTGTGTATCTTTCTTCAAGTATTTATTAATTCTGTCATAGCATGCTATTAGTGAATAAATTTAAAATAAGAATAATGAGATCTAATACTAACCCTGGGTGCGAACTCACGCCGATTATAGTTCCCTAGGTTCGGGCTCGAACCTAAATCTTATAATCTATCATTATTATGGTTCATTCCCATGGTGCATGAATGCTAAGAAGGTGTAGGTGTTTCTGATACGGGTATGAATGTTTGTTTGTGCATGGTTTTAATGAATGCACATATAAATGGTTCGCAAATATCAATTATTCATTAACTCGATTGTTTCAACTTTCAATGAACCCGATAAAAAACAACAAATTAATGAGTGCCTTGTGTCGTTGAATAAATCGCCTAGGGAATCTTTTTCCGTACAATCACCTGTGAACTGCATACAGTAGCAGGTTTATTGTCCACCCATTGATGGAATAATGATGCACACACTTGCAATCGCCCAAGGTCATGCATAAAGATAAAGTAGAAGTTCACTTTCTCAAGAAACAATAATAGATAAGGAGTCGTAACTATTTGTATCTTAAACGTTTTGACATAATAATGGTAATTATAATTATATAATTCCCTTTCTGTCTTATCATCATGGACACCGCGGACGGGAACATGGGTTCGAATCCCGGATATACGGCATGGATTTTAATATTGTCCTTTACCATTATCTATCACACCTCTTGTCTCTAATAGCAATATTGAAATAAAACAGAGACGTGAAGAGTGGGGGGGCGCTACGGGGGTGCATGGGGGGGCAATTGCCCCCAAAATATGGCCTGCCCCCCCCGCTTGCCCCCCCAGTCGTAGAACACTGTTCTAAATTAATGTATATCGATTGCATTTTATAATAAATTGTTCCTACCGTAATTAGGTTCACATTTTTACGCACATATTGTGTTTATTTTACCAAGTGTTTATCCTTCATAAACAAAACCGGTAATCCCTACAGTTGCCATTTTTCATTTTAAAACATTACGAAATAACTGTAGTATGGAAATTTTTTTTTCGCTTTCGGCGAAAAGGGCCTCCGGCGGCTGGGGCTTCGCCCCAGACCCCAGCTACCCACCACTGATTACCCCCCACTTTATTACCTTGCCATCCTTGCCCCCCGAAAGATTTTTGTCTGGCGCCGCCACTGGACGTGAAGCTAAAAATCAATCAATCTTATTATTATCCGTTTGCAGTAATATACTTTTCTACATATTTACCAGCTTCCTCTCTATCCAGTGTATACGCAGCAAAAAGGTTCTCTAACCGTACTTTGCCGACAAAATGAACGATGTTTATAATTGCTAATTTGTTCAAATCAGTCCAGTATTTACAACATTATAATAACACATCCGTCCTCCAGTTAGAATCACTAACAAGTCTCCCGACGTCCACCGACCCGACGTCTAATACACGCATCGTTAAAATCACATGTTTCTTGAGTCGACTGTGGTTCGGTCTCGTCAGCACCTAGCTAGAACTTCATGGTTCATCTCCTTCGTGACTCATCGTCTCGTCTTTTTACCGATTTACGACTCATCACTGTCATAAAATTATCTGGTATCTAAAAAACCCAAAGATGTTGGAATAGTATGAGCGCTGCTGTACCTATTGCTAATTTTTCGGTGCCCTGGGCATTTTGGGATTCAGTAATCAAGAACATCAGGTTTTGTAACTCGGCGTGATCTTCGCCTACCAAAGCTAGTCCCGCCGCGTTTCTGCGAGCTTAATTGCTTGATCCCTGCCACGATGCAAATTTTGTTGTTCTGTGGAAAAATCCTGACAGTTGAACTAAAAATAATCAATTTAATTAAATTATTTAATTTTTGCATATTTTACATTAATTGTAATTTTAACAACATTACATATCATGTAATTGCGCATTAAATAATCATAATTCTTTGCCTGCAAAATTAACACTTATTTTTTAATTCATAATGGTTGTTAAAATCAGTTCCATAGTTACAAAATGTAGGTTATAAATCCTTATAATCAGATGTTATAAAGAAATACTACGTAATCTCCGAGTCCATGAGAAATCTCGAACGTCTATTTCACAATTTCTTGAGTCGACTTAGGTTCGTCGAAAAACTACAATTCGGTACAATCTATGTAGGTAGTATCGATACGCTTTTTTAAATTTAAAACTCATAATTGGTTTTATGAAAAAATTTCAAAAGATCGTTAAAAAGTGGCAGTTTAAGTCAGATCGAAGGCCGCTGACCATAATGAATTTTCAGTCACATCGGGTCCATTTTAGGGGGGATTCATAACAGACACCCAACAAATAATTAAAAAAGTAAGCGTAAAAAACTTCGTAATTTTTTTTAATAAGTAGTGAAAATGGAACTGCTTGCCCGCTGCAACGCTATCCTTGATAGTGTTTTGATTTGAACGTTGAATACGACATACTATACCGCCAAAATGACACCGTGCACGGTACAAAAAATGCAATAAATTCGTTGAATGACGCATGTTAGAACTAAAAAACGATTGTAATGTTCATTTTAATTTAAGAACTTGGTTTCGCGAGCTTGCGGTTTGCTGAATGTTTAAGAGGGGTCGCTGAGGCTGGCGCGGAGTAGAGCTCGACGCTCAGCTGTCTGTTTTGTTTTCTTCGGTTAAACGGTTAACAGCATCGGTATCATATTCCACAACAACGTTAATAAAGGATCAATCTATGAGATACAGTACGCTTTTTTTAGATTAATTGACCGATTCCATTAAATCGTGAAACCTCCATAATTTACTCAATGTTGGTGAACTTCGGGAGTTTATTCCAAGTGTACCGATTTTTTACCCAAATTTTCATACGTTAATTTGGTTTTATTATAAGATAAACGGTTTGGTGGGAATTCCCGATTTTCGATTTTTTTTGCGTTTTGGACTCACATTGAATTTTTAAGGCCAATTCTTGAAAATTAAGTGTGGATATCAGTATAAAGGAACTCTATTAAACATTCATGCAAAATTTGGTAATGATGTATCCAACCGTTCAGTTGCAATCGTCAACACCTGAGCGCGCGCATTTGAGCTCTTTTGGTTTTATTTACCTTTTCGCAATATTTGAAAGTTCTTGGAATTTTGGATTTGGACTAAATCCTACGTAAAATAAATTGCGAATTTTTAATTGCGACATAGTGCTTTAACAAATTGCTTCTTAATTAAGGATTTAACAAGGAAAATAAATTTAACGAAACTGTTTATCTACGATTTCTTTCAATACACAAATATTTTGTGTTTCGTTGAAATATACTTATAGACAAGAATGAATCTTTCAAATGAACCGTTCGTATACGAAGTCACAGTGGTTGTTCTTGACGGAGCTGCCCTTCTAAACCCTACGTTTACCATGTTATCATCTAGCTAGGCCTCTCTGCACGGAACACTACTTCCAACAAGCCATGTGTTACACGCAGTCTCGCACAATACAACATGTTGCACGAAACACATGTACACCTGTGTTTGCTGTGCACTTCCGGAACTAGCGACTGACGACATTCTATTCAACTCATGGTAATAATTTAATTAGATCTTGCACAATTTGCGCAGATGTGAGTGAGTGAGCGAGAATACAATATTCAAGGCCTAGAGACAAAATAATATGGGATCATACGAGACAAAGTTGCCTGGAAGCGTCAAAGCATCGACCCATATCCTTGGATGTGTCGTAAGCTACGTCTTTGTTGGTGCACTTTTGTTTTAGTATTCGATGCACGTGGATTCTAACGCATTCTTTTGATATACAGATAATACAACTTAATTGGACATTAATTCTGAAGGTCGCCAGTTCAACACACGCTATTCTCACCCACTTTCCCCCTCCCCCTTTCCATACATATTTTCCTTGTGAATATTATGTCTTTCTTTAAAGTAAGTAGGTATGACAAAATATTATTATTATTATTTTATCGTTTGTTAGCCCTATAACGTATACAATGTATATTATTGTACATAATTTTACTCCAGCAATCATTTGTTTAACAACAAATAATACAATATTTAAAAACAAACATTTAGTCAGGATTGCTGGTGGTCGGACCGACCCACCAACTTAATGACAACTAGAGTGTTGCGTTTAACATGCAGGTATAGGCTACACGGCGCCACCATCAATGCTAACAGATTAAAAGATATTGTTTCCTTCAACCTTATTGCTCAAATATCCGATTTCTGTGTATTAATTTCCCAACTCGGCTTATCTGTCTAGGTTGCTAGGTGATAGCCAAAACCAGATTGCCCCACAGGTAGGTAACATAATGAAACAGTCAAGTGGCTATAAGTGTAATGTCGGCCAGGCCCACTTACATCGTCGTGATTGCTAATCAACTGTTATCTCACTTTGATTACATATTGACGAGAATATGATCTACTCTATACCTACGCTGGGGTATTTAACGGAACCTGCCTGTGAGATTACAGACAGAATGTAGTGCCAAACTCAAAACCCGAAGGGATCGAACCCATGTACCATAGCAGCCCAGCGTCTAGACAGGGTGGGATGAATTACACGTACTAGGGGCTGCAGACCTAGGCTCGAATCCCAGTAGGGTAGATAGCTCTGATTGATGATGGGTTTTACGCCCATTAGTGTCGTGAGAGGATAACGAGACAGTCGATATTTCGTCTCTCATATTCCAAAATCAGCAACGTGTCTCAGGGGAAGTAGGTTGATGTTTGGCAAGATACTGGTCCTGCAGCAATTTCCATTAAATGTGCAACCTTTCATAATATAGTTTCATCATTTTGTCGTAAGTAAATGCATTCTTATTTGTGTGTTTTTGACCTTTTTATTGATTATAAATACTTGAAAATTCGTTTTGTTCTAGAATCAGTTTATGGGAAATTGCTAAGATCGGTGCCTTTTGTTCATTCAAGATTAACTATGTAAAATATCGTACAATATCATAAATCTGACTGAACTTGCCTGATTTAATGAGCATTAATTAATTAGATGATACTCTAGGGGGGGGGGGGCTCTATTATTTATTATGTGTCTTGCTGTATATGACGAGTAATCTTTCTCGCCGAATTTTATGTAATTTAAGATTCCCATTATACATTTTGTAATTTATTAATTTAAATTGGAATCATTAATTTAAAGTAATTGAGAATTAAGTTTTCCATGCTGTCACAAACGATAACGTGATTCAGCTATGGCAGACGATCAATCTAAACTGCCAACACCAACCCATCACTAATGTAGGTCGTATTTGTATCAATAATTAATTAATTACTGGCTGTGAATGCGAGTGAACTATTTGTTCGTTTATCTTACACCAGCCTGCTTTTAAAGCGCTATCAGTGTAGGTGAGTGCACGGAGAGGAAGCGCACCAGACAGGAAGCATCTGCCATTACGTGACAGACGGCTGGAATATTGGACGTGCTAATTTCTATACGCGCATAGGTTCATAAAAAGAGAGGTCAATAGCAGTTGATCGATCGCAATATCAAACAGTCCATACACTACAGGTTTGACACGGTTTCTACTCCTAGCTATAGTTGTCGGTAGTCATTTCATTTCTCAATAGTTGTACCATATAGTAGTTCATTTATATTATTTATTATTATTTAGATGTTTAACATATCAAATTTAGTAATTAATCTTATTTTCCAAGACAATACACAATGTTCTAGAGTCTAGACACTACACTTTGTAAATTGTTATTCCCCTCGTTTGAAATTTAGTTTTTTTTTATAATTGAATAAGATAGACTTTAAATATATGAATAAGTTATTTACAAAATAATTAGTGAAGTCAGCTATTACGTTCATCAAAATATCCAAAATAACTTAATAAGTAGCCCTATTTATAATTATACCAAATAGATTTAAATTGTAATTGAATTTGAAGCAATACACATTTGCTGCCTATTTAAATTTCCCTTACTCAGATAATTTTGTACTTGCATAATATATTATTTACTTTAATGTTCTGCGATCGTGCCTAAAATATTTGTTGAACCAAAGATTGCCGCCTATAAATTCCTCCCATTTGTGTATTTCCAGTAGTACCAAGTTTATAAAGTTGAAGATTACAAAGGATTTGATTTGTTTGATGATAATGTTTCTTTCTTCCTATTTGATTAATATCTATACAATACATCAATATTATTTTCTCGTTTTTCTGACAATCCACTAAAAAAAGTTACACAGTGATTTCTGCATTTCAAGTTTTTATTCTACCTCAAAATATCAAACCACTCTTTCACAGATTTCATTTAACAAGTTTTATTCTGGCTCATTTGTAACATCTTTCACAATTGACCACTAGAATTTTACCCGCCTCCTGACGTCACGAGGCAACATGGCGGAATGAGTTGGGATAAATCCTTATTTCCCAAGTGTACGTCTGTTGAACGGCGCACCACTTATCACGCTCTAACTCTGATTCTATTCATTATTTGGACCAAACTTAAGAGGAATAAAATTTAGCAAACACTTCATTGCTTATAATAGCGAATATTGCGAATTTTTTTACACAGCCGTTAGCTTGTTATTACAATGTACGCATCATACATGAAAAATAAACAAAACAACTATAAGCTTTCTCAACTTCAATTGACAAACAACTACTCATCGGATTTCGACGATGCCTCTTTAAAAAAATGCACCTGTCTGTTTAGAGAAGAAATAAATCAACTTTCTAGATAGAAAGTGCACCGAACGAAATTTTATAGCATAGGTTCATATGCAGTGTATGTGTTTTTAAGTCAAATACGCACTTTTGACGTGCGGATGAGCCGTGAAAAACGGCACGCTGCATATTAACCCATGCTATAAATTTTTGTTCAGTGCACTTTCTATCTAGTAAGTTGATTTATTTCTTCTCTAAACAGACAGATGCATTTTTTGAAAGAGGCCTTGTCGAAATCCGATAAGTAGTTTTTTGTCAATTGAAGTTGAGAAAGCTTATAGTCGTTTTGTTTATTTTTCATGTATGATACGTACATTGTAATAACAAGCTAACGGCTGTGTAAAAAATTCGCAATGTTCGCTATTATAAGCGATGAAGTGTTTGCTAAATATTATTCCTCTTAAGTTTTGTCCAATAATGGATAGAATCAGAGTTAGAGCGTGATAAGTGGTGCGCCGTTCAACAGACGTAAACTTGGGAAATGAGAATCTATCCCAACTCTCGTCTTTTGGCCTATCGATCGTTTTAAGCTCCGCCCATCACCAGTGGTCCATTGCCCTATTGTTTTCGTTTAGAGCACTGTGTTCATATACCCACTCATAATAAATCACCCACAACTACTACCTACATTTTCCCAATACTTTGCAGGCAATTTTGTGATTACTTTCAATTTGAGGTAAACGAGTAATTACCAAATCATGCTTCTATTCAGTTCTACTAGTACCAGCGGCAAATTATCCCACATGCAATGTTTATTGAGCAAATTACCACAGTTTAAGATAGTACTTTACGTGACTGCATGCTATAGAAATACAAATGTTGCCCAACGTTCGGAAACGTAATATAATAAATGCATTTAGATAACACTGAAAGTGGTATAGTTATGAATCAGTAATGCTTTATCTACCTGTTTAAGAGCCACCGTTTTAGAAAATAGTCCCACTAATGTTGATAGATAACACTGAAATTGGTGTTGTTATGAATATTTTATGATTTCTACTTCCTTGTTGTATATACAGTTTTAGAAATTCAGTAAATGCACGTTAGAATTTGATTCAATCGCTTTTCCATTCTAAGAGCTACCTGTATTCCACAAGTCGTAAATGTTTCACTTCAGAGTGGTGTATTAATTGTGGTAAATAGACTATGTAAGATTTATGAATACATGAATATCTTCGTTATTTACAGCGTTTGATTGCTGCTACTTTAAAAACTATTACAATTTTAAATGTATTTATTTGTTACGCGACGTATTTACTTGCTTGTTCAAGACCCATAATCTGCATGTCACGGCTTCTATTATCATGGAGGGGAGGCGGTAGGTTCCAATAAATGTTTTCCGTGTTTATCTAGTATTCACAATACCCATTCTTGGGATCGCTAATATATAATGTATGATGCTGTCTTATCGTTATGGCAAATACAATAATTATAATCTTTACGACAAAGTAATAGTTTGGTCCTTTGGGGATTGTGTAATTTCGTTTTAATAACACTATAGATTATAGAATGTTCCACATATATATAGAAAAGTTGTTGCAATGTACTAAAGTTTTTCCGAGGTTGTCTTCTAAGCAAAGGATCTCTTCAACAGTCCTCGGATATTTTTTCAGAATTACCTAGCACCCTAATTACCTATAGCTAGTCATCTGGGGCCCGATTCCTGTAACTATGAGGTAAAATGCGTAATTATGTACAATTCCTGGAGGGGCTAATTTCCAAGGATATAGAACATAATAACATACCAACACCTCTTCTGGCTGGTGATTGGTTCGGGCTTGCACTGGGTCAAGTGTTGCGGGTTAGGGCTTCCCGGGGTAAAATAGCTAAAGAATCCGGCACCTGTAGAACCTAATGTGAACCCTACAGCGGGCATCCTTCCTAAATATTATATTATTTTAGATTTCGTCCTTGTAGTGTATGGAGCAGTGCTATGGTTGGCTTCGAGACAAGTGGGTAATGATATTTTAGTCAGCCCGTTATTACGATCTACACATCGCATGAGTGTTCTGAGTCAAGCAGAGATAGATGTTGCACTATGAATTAAAAATAATTACTGATATTGTATTTACATTTTAACATTTAATTCATTGTTCACGGTGGTGGTCTTTTATATGGTTTGCAGAAATATTTCGTCATCAATTTTGTAGCTGATATTGTTCGAGACAGTGTTTTGAATTGTTTTTTTTTTTTTTTTTTCAACGACGATGTTAAAGCGAATAAAACCTGTGATTTGAGTGGGGGTGGCAAGAAACGGTGGCAAGGTTGTTGACAGGAGGCGTTGAGCTCGGCTCGCCGGGGAAGAGAGGAAGAAAGAGTTCGTGAAAAAACCGTCGTTTGGTGGGGGGAGGGGGGGGGGGAGAGTGGGAGAGAATTATTTTATCAATTCACTTTTTTTGTGGTTTTGTTCTTCTCGAATGGGCCACCATCAATCTTCGTCTTGTTGGTATTTTTTATGTGTTGTGTTGAGACACGTATGAAAGATTTGCCTTAGTGGTGCTGCGCTCGTATCGTTAGACTACCAGAGGCTTAATGACACTTCTGTGATAAATCGAACTTTGACGATCTTTCGCTTTAATGCATGTATTATAGCCGCAATCTTGAATACAGAAATAAGAGCCTTAGAGTATACGGCGGATATAGAGTGTGTCATCAAAACTGATTCCTGACAAGGCACGATACTCAGTATAGTCTGTTTCAATATTTGAATGTTAATATTCTAGTATTATATTGATATTTTATAATTCGGTAGAACCTAGAGATGTGAACAAAAAATAACATACTGAACAGCAGAAGATGGTATTGGTTTTGGTGGATATGTAATATTTAGGAATAAGTCAAGTTGAGAGCTCAAAACCCAGTAGCAGAACTGATAATATAATTTTGAATAAGATAAATGAATATATAAAAACATACATTACGATTTTATTCTCTACAGTTTACACCACTCGGTTAATATAGTTATTAGCAGGTATTGGCTTTTCCCCCTTTTAAAATCAATTATAGTATACTTTACTACTTTCAAAATGAGAAAAAGTAGATAGGCCAATACAATTTCTAGCAATTGAAAACAACAACATTAGCAGATAACAGATGAAATTAAATATTATTTTGTAGGGAATTTTAGTATCTTCTATCTTCTAATCTATGTTAGTAAATTCTGTTAACAAGAATGTCCTCCATTATTGCATGCTGCGACTGCGAGTCTTCGATATGTTCTCTCTCCAGCCTCCCTCGTGGACACCATGTCGTCTCAATAGCGCCATGCCCATAACAGCTGTCACAGACCGGCAACAATTCCGAACATGTCCGGTTTTTCACTTCCCGGATTTCCCTAACGTAAAGTCTGGCCCCAAGGCCCCTACCTTCCTGCTCGATACCTACACAACTATATAACACACTTACTCCGGCGTAGTCCTTCACCTGTTGCTAGAGCTACAGGGAGCGACTTATAGAAAGCACAACACAAAGTTTATAATATGCACATTACTGAACGTATATAGGGTTTATCTTTCTGCTTTAAGATGCATTGAGAAATGTAAGGACATACTACACATCGCCATTCCTAGCAGAAGTTTTCTAAAAGACTTCTTGAATGAAAAAGGAAAATTGTGCATTGGTATATTGAGGCTTTTTAGAAGCTGTGTGACGCTGTGTCTAATTTGTATTGACAATTAGTGCTTGTTAACCTTCATTGCAATGTGTTTTTATAGTGTATGTAACTACGGTGGTACGTGTATATACGCAAGTTGTGAACGTAACACTTAGGCCCTACTAATTGTTAAGGAATATGTTGCCCCTGAGACTAGGGTTTCATCGAAAAATTAATTGTTTTATTATAATTTGTGACATTTGTTCAATATCGACCCTTAAATATGAAGCCAATTGGTTGTTTCATTTCACTCAACAAGTTTTCTCCGTGAATAGTGTCAACAAGAACAAAACGGTGGTTTTAGTAAGTGATTTTAAAGAAAAAATAAACGAGGATTTTTATATGTGTATTCTATTATTTAATTTCAATCAACACTTATGTGTATGATAGATTGTTTCTTTTAGGAAATAGGATGTGCTGACTCCTGTGTTCTGATGTTGCAGGGCTGAAGGGCACCTTCGTGGACACCGAGGCGGCGTTGTTCGGGGAGGGGGTGACGCGATGGAAGGTCCTGAACATCTTCCTGGCAGAGGCCGTCGGCACCGGGATCCTGGTCTTCTGGGGCTGCATGGGCGTCATCATAGGACTCAGTCACCTGGAGATCTGCGTGGCCTTCGGGCTCGCTGTAGCCACCATCATACAGGTACACTGCAGTGCAGAACAAGATCTGCGTGGCCTTCGGGCTCGCTGTAGCCACCATCATACAGGTACACTGCAGTGCAGAACAAGATCTGCGTGGCCTTCGGGCTCGCTGTAGCCACCATCATACAGGTACACTGCAGTGCAGAACTATATCATTCTGCTATAGAAATAATGTTTACATTGGGATTGTAACAAAATCAGCCCCACTGGGCATTGAATCCGTGTCTCTCGCTTCCTGGGTGGTCACACTGGTCACATAGGCCACCGAGCTAGGTTAAGTACAATCTGATATATCGTCGTTTTGTAGACTTATTTTTTAGCAAAGTGATTGATTCCTAACCAAGCCGGTTTTCTACTTTCTGTCTAAAGTATTACCACACTAGCGATAAGACATCAGACTTTATAATATAATTTAAAACTATCTTACCCTTCTGTCATCTCTCGTACCCCACCAGCCTACTGAGTCCAGGATAACACTTCAAACATATTTTAACTAGTGAGCAAATACTACTTTTGTCAAATTGCTCATTACAAATCACAAGAAAAACCACTTTAACTTTAACTTCAACTATTCGCATATTTAAAGAACCCTTTTCGTACAACCTGCACGAACATCTGAATCTAATTGAAAAATAGTCTGTAAATTAATATGGCCCAAACAAACAAAATCAAAACACAAAATATAACATTTTATAAAATCACAACATGCGAAATAGAATTTTAAAATAAGAATTTTAAAAAAGTATCGTATGGAAGAATCTTAGACACCTTTCGACTGCCCTGGTTTAAATTTAAAGACGATCTCAGCAGCCATGCCATTAAAGGGGTATTCACCAGCTAAACTCATAAAATATATTTAATTCAGGCTAACTATTTTATGAATTTAGAAACCGACCAAAAAATTATTGGGTCCACCATGTGCCGTTTTTTTTGCTACGTCCCATCGGCAAAAATTTCCCATAATAAATAACATGGGGACGATCTTTATGTCCCGTGACCTTGGAGGATTTTGATCCAAAAAGGATTGGCTATTATTGGCGTACTCAACAACTTTTTCTGTAAATCCTCTAGGCTATATTTTGTTTTGTAATTTGGGCAAGTAGTCCGGTAAAAATATGCTGATTACCAAGAAGGGGTGGGATTTTGAAATGCATATTCTTGCGTGTTTGAGAGTATATTAGAGCACAGTTTCAAGACACAATGTTATAAAGGGCCATTTTAGATTGGTGCGATGCTCTAGTGTGAAAAAGAGAGCCGATTTAAGAAAGTTCCCAAAATGCCAATTTTCGCCTATTTCTTGATTTTTTTGTTGTAAAATCACATTTTTTAGATAAAATTTTTAAAACGGCCATTTTAGTGTAGTATTATGCTATAGATTATGTGGAAAAAATAATTTTTTGGGGTAATAGACCCTTTAAGAGACGCTCCATGTTAAATTAATTCTGATAATATAGTTCTTTTTAATAAAAGCGAGTTATAAGTGCAGACAAGATGAGAATCATTACACCATAAACACGTGTACGTAAATCTAGTTCATTGTTCTGAATTAAAAAATAGACTTATCAAAGATAACGTCAACATATCGCATATCTAGACGGGTGTGATTATTCTGGTAAAACTGATCAAACAGAATTAAATCACTGCTGATAATAGGTGTCTTGTCTCAAAAGGTAAACAATCTCTAAATAGTTCTGATGACACTAGAAAAAAATGTAGGTAAAAACATGGAA
The DNA here is from genome assembly GCA_024449915.1 of Sweltsa coloradensis. Classification (NCBI taxonomy): domain Eukaryota; kingdom Metazoa; phylum Arthropoda; class Insecta; order Plecoptera; family Chloroperlidae; genus Sweltsa; species Sweltsa coloradensis. The sequence goes on along the minus strand of JAMZAV010001523.1, from coordinate 35,139 downwards.
TACGTATAACATAGACAGAAGCAAATCAAGGATGAGGAATAAAACGTATTTGTTTACTTTAACAACCCTTGTGGTCTTATCTTGTTATTAAACAATAGCATAGAAACTATAATAAAAAAATATTTATGAGAACCCACTCAGTTATACTAAGAGATGTTTACTGAAGAGGGTCCGAACTCCAAACCAACCCTATAGGCCCACGCCAGCGATGAGCGAATACTGACCAACTATTACCTTGGTTTGACTTCTAAGTCAGGTGCGAAGACACCCTGCTTCCAATACAGAAGATGGGCACGATCTCCGCTCCAGACAAATTCATTACTTAAATCCCATGCTTAAATCCATCAACATTTTTGGGTTGGGTATATCTAAACGATAAATGTGGTACTATTTAAATAAGTTGATTCTTGTGTCGCCGGTATGGGAACTGTGCAAATCAAGGTATTTGTGTCAACATGGCTTGCGCGGCCCGCTTTTAATAAATGTATCTAATTGAATATAATATGCACTAAAAATAATGTACTGAAAACGTCTGTCACTGTGGCTGCCGTTGTCCTCGGCCACATTAACATCCCCATGGCTGCTCTCTACATACTGTCAGTAGCTTGAGACACCCCACATTGACCTGGTGTGATGTTACAGATGTTCGGGCACATCAGTGCGGCGCACCTGAACCCGTCTGTCACTGTGGCTGCCGTTGTCCTCGGCCACATTAACATCCCCATGGCTGCTCTCTACATTCTGTCGCAGTGTCTTGGTTCGACGCTTGGATACAAACTACTACTGGTGAGTGTATGCTGTGCGCACGCGTTCTATACATTATACATGTGCATGTTGGTTTGTGCGTGAATTATTGCCAATAAATCATAATTTCCTTTGATATCTTTATGACACTGGAAGCGTTGAAGATTTTAATCAACATATTTTAATTCATGACGCCCAAAGAAAAGTTGCAACTACAAATCGAGGTAATTTTTGGCGATGAATTATACACGTATCTTTGAATTAAACTATACAACAAGTTAATTTGATCGAATGTTAATTAACTAACTTTTTAATATTCTCGTATACCTACTTGATGTACAATCCGTTCTCAGCTTGCATGGCCGACGTTTTATTACTTCCCTTGCAGTTTTCTGGACTTGACACCATATTATTCGATTACGCCAAAGTGAGTGTTTCCTGATAATTTCGGTGTGTATGTATTTTTAATTGCCAACACAATACGTACAGTGTTTTTCTATGACATCGTTTGAACACAATTCAGAATTGTTGTAATTGTAAAGGTGATTTCTTCTTTTTCGTTTATCATATGATATAATATATGACCATTATTTTCTTTAATTTTTCGTATTGTGTTGATTATTTTGAACTGTTAAGATTCGTTTGATGACGCGAATGAGAAAATTTCACCTTTCCAACATTCGTGAATTGTGTTTAAACGTGGTTATGAAAATACAAGTCTTTATGTTCTTGTGTTCCCAATTCTCGTCTTATTTACCTTCCAGCGCAACTTTCGAGATGCTTCAAGATAGTTCCCTAATTAACTTTACCCATTTTAAATGTCCAACAACATTTAAAAGAATATTTACATTAGTTTTAATCTATGATGCCTAAAACGCCTTGACCTTATATATTTTCAATCATCTAAATATTTTATTATACCACTGGTTTCATGAGATTTCATCACCTATTATGACTGACTAGCTTAATGTGTTTTGTGTTAGTCTTTCGTAAGATAATAGCTGAAAATGTAAATTTATTTTAGTGGCTATGAATTAGGAATGTGAGCAGACAATGAATTGTTTATTTGTGTGTATAGGATGGCTTCTCTAGAGTGCGGTTAGTCTCGCTATAGCTAACTTAGTTAAGCTAGCTGCTAGAGTATTTGGGTTGTTGGGAATGAGTACCCAAGGGATGTTTTAAGAAGTCAATCCCAGAATTCGCTTTACAGTTAAGAAACCATTTGGAATAATTTTCAGTCTAGATTCACGGAGGAGGGTATCGAACCCACGACCCACGACCTATATACCAGGTAATGCAAACTATCATTTTACCAGCATTCACAGTAACAAAACATGTAATTTTATCATTATCCAGTTCACATTTGCTAACATAAAAATATACAACCTTTATTTATATAAGCAAAATTACAAATATTTGAGAAAACTGAAGGTAATATTACTGGGCCTATACAATGCCACTAAAAAATAGGTAATATTATCTTACAACGTACTTTAGATATTATAAATTCCTAGAGTTTAGTGGGTAGAAAATTATTAAAATGTTATATAATTATATACATACACGTAAAATAAAGAACCTTTTTAATTATTGAGTATTTATAACGTTTTTAATTTATTGGTTATTTATGTTTTATATATTTGGTATTGCTCAATTTGATATCACTGTGTATTAGTTGGCAATTGTTGGTGGAGCACGTTATCAGCAATAGATGAATATATTTGAAATAGCAATAAGTTCAATGACTGTTAAGTGTTAATATATATTAATCTTATCTGTCAAAAGATGCGAAAGACCGATGTTTTGTTGTAGATTGCTGTTCTTATTTATAAACTGCTTTACAGCACTCGACTTTTGTCTCAAGTTTTTCATTCAATTCATGCAGTACATCGGTCGGTGGATACGCCCGCATGCACTGGCGAGTACCCTCGCACTCACGCACGCACACTCACGCACACTCACGCACGCACCGAGAATAATACAACAACACTGGAGAACTTCCAAATAGACTCTCGAAATAACACTTACGTGAATAGTTCAGCCGGTAGATTTATATCACACGATTACGTCACAGACACAGTCTTTTGATTGGCTGCCAAGCGAAACTAGGCTTCAGCCTAGAACAAAGTCCGATGTCTCACTAGAATTGAAGCAATTTTATGTGTTTTAGTATATTTTAAAAATCTGAAGTGCACAACAATCCATGGGTCACTTCAGATAGACGAAACGCTGATTATAGGCCTACTTTATGGATCGATTTGACCCAGATTGTAGAAAGTTTGAAGATCAAAATCCTAATCGATTAATGATTGCCGAATGGCATGCAATATAATTTTAATATTATACAATAGGGAATTTGCATAAACGCATTTTATAGTTTTACTAGCTTCAGAGAGCAATAACTTATTTGATTGTTTTGAAAATATTTTCATTCATAAAATAAAGTTTAGAGTTTTCTTAATTTTTTGGCAGTAAAAAACGGGCACTACGTCATGAGCCTGTATGATACCAATCCACCAATCACGTAAATATTAATAAAATAACTTGTTTTCGGAGATTATCTTAGTTATAAAAGCACATTTGATATATTGTTCGTTCTAATATGTTACAATTAACTCTTTGAACTTGTTAATAATATTACAGTGCTAGTTTTTGTCCGTATATTTACTAAAAATCAGTAAAACATACTTTTGATAATATTTCCTGAAACCTAAATTTCCTAATTGGTGGCTTATAGCATAAATTTGTAGTTGCGTAATAGAATAATCTGTCTTACAAAAAAATCAAACCATTTAGATCTACATGGCTTCGGGTTTGGCATGTGCATTGTGCACCAACATTATGAGCTACTCTTGACTCATATATTTGAAATATTTTATATAAAACATTCACGACAACATTATGTTTTCAAGCTTGACTAGAATAAACATCCGTGGCTGGTCTTGTAAGCTTTGACGTTGTCATGGTGACAAAAACAACAAAACGTGTATACACGAGAAAGAAGAATGAAAATTTTTATACAACACGAGTTGCCAAAGTGGAGTAATACCAGTAAACGAGGCCATAGTTCTAGAAGTTTTAACATACGTATTCATGTCCCAACAATTCTTGTTGAGATAGCACTGATATAACCCTTTAAGATTTTCACCCTGATATGCCATTATGAATGTTACACAATGAAAGCAAGTCTGAATAACAAAATAAAGTATCACACGTCTTCTAATATTATTTTAGAAACAATGACTTGTCTGGTTTTCGCGTAATTATATGCTTTATAGGAGTAAAATGTCCACACTAGACCTAAAATGTTATTGATGCTGTATTTCCACGAAATTATATATTGCATTAAAAAAATAATATATGATTTGATTATTTTCATCCGTCAATCCATTTTACTGCGTAAGCATCAATAATTAAATCCGGCAGGTTTGTCTCTCTACTTGAAGCTGTTCGTGACGACAAAGGTTGATAAATACTGCAGGAAATCACACACATCCATGGCGTAGCTGGAATCGATCCTACGTTCCTAAGTTCTCTACACCTGTATGCACATGCGGCGACCGTGTGAGCCAAAATAATAACATGTTATCATTAATTTTATATATTGTGCTGATTTGAATCTGTTCAAGTAACTAAATAAAATATATAAATTAAATGAAATATGTTTGTTCTGTTTCAGTCAATCACCCCTGCCGCGTTGAAGGTCGGCACTTGCTGCACCTACAAGCACCCGGAGCTCTCGGACTTCCAGGGTGTAGCCGCCGAGTTCTTCCTCACGTCTCTCCTGATCTTCCTGCTGTGCGGCTGTTGGGACAAGAGGAACTCGAACAACACGGACTCCGGGGCGCTCAAGTTCGGCTTCGGCGTCGCTGCCATCGCTCTGGCGGGGGTCAGTAGTACTACACAACAGATGCGCGTGGCTTCGGCGGGCCAATGAGCGATCAGTATATAGAATTAGGGGCCGCTGATTGGCTAGAACTAGCCCGCCGGAGACGTCAGCATCTGCAAACTTCCGATGGAGAGCACTAACACTATAGTTGTCCGCAACAAGTATGCCGATGCGCGGGCTTCGGCGGGCCAATGAGCGATCAGTATATAGAATTAGGGGCCGCTGATTGGCTAGAACTAGCCCGCCGGAGACGTCACCCAACAAACATTATACTCTGGGTCCCGTGCGGGAAAGTTAAGGGAAGTGCGGGTTAACTGCGGGAAGCGGGACGTCCCGCACGGGACCCGCGAGGGAAGTTTAAGGGACGTCCCGTGTCTGGGAAAGTCACGGGACGTCCCGCACGGGAAGCGCAAGGGAAGGTTAAGGGACGTCCCGTCTCGGGGAAAGTCACGGGACGTCCCGCACGGGACCCGCGAGGGCAAGTTAAGGGACGTCCCTGTGTCTGGGAAAGTCACGGGACGTCCCGCATAGTTCCCGCGAAGGAAGGGATTCGGATAAGATACGTACGGGTAAACTGCAATGCCCGTTTATTATGAACGATCCAGTTAGTCAACATAATTTACTATTTTGCCTGTGAAACAAAATGAGCATATTGTACTTCAATCAATCTCCACCACAAAGAGTTGTGTGTGTACATTATTGAAAAAACACGATAAACCAATCACCTTGGTAATGAATATATTATTAGTTTTTTTATTTATTAATTAAACAACAGCTGTATGCATCAACAAATTAAAAGAAAATTTTGTGATATATTATGAAAATTCAAAGGCAATTTGTAGAACGTTCTTTTTTATTTTTATTTACCGCCACGGAGCCAACATTCATCTGCACACGCGAAATAACATTGAATTGTTTATGCAGATAATTCTGTAGCATTTGGCCTGCTTTCATTTTCTCCTGTAATACATTTTTGTATGAGCGAAGCAAAGATTCCATTTCACTACACTGGTGAAAAAAATCCGGAATGTTTTTTCTTCTTTCCGTTTGTATTTTTGTGTGTTTGTTAACACGATTCCGGCTAAACCGATACTCCAATGGCAATAGCGATGAAATTTTCTAAAGGCCTTTGAAATTTATGAACTTAGAACTGCCACGAGCCACGTCGCATTTTACGATATATTTCGATTTTTAAAAAAATTCTTCGACTTAAACCTCTCGCCTACATGCTTTATTCGATTGTAATGATTTTTTCGCAGAACCTTAATTTTATGAGTTAATATATTCCGCGTGAAATTTGAGCGCAATCTAAAAATTTCTCACGAAAATCACAATTTTACGATTTTTACGACTTTAATAAATTTCTTTGACTTAATACCACCTAAATGCTTTATCCTATTGTATTTTAAGAATTAATATATTCGTGTGTAATTTGTGCGTAATAGAAAAAAATTATTTTTTATAAATCTTACCTACATGCTTTATTCGATTGTAATGTAGTGTGTAATATAATTTGCGCCCCTGATCCTCATATCGTCGTCGTTAAACTTAAAACAATATTACCAAGCGTGTCTCGCAGCCCATAGCAATGGGGAAAACGAAATCAATTTAAATACCATCTGAATAACACATAGCAGCTCAATGCACCAATTACGCTCATCCAATAACACGCCTCCCCTGAAAAGCGTTTGCGAAGCTTCCTAGTAATCAAAAAATTTCACCATACTCTATGGTTTTACTTTTCACCAACTGAGACAAAAAGATATGAAGATCTCACATGATGTCATTTAATTTTGGTTGCATGTTCCAATAGAATTAGTACCGTTATTTTGTGGTCAACCAGCATCGCATCGGACAGCCTATACTTTATTTATGCAGATACACCCGCCTCAGCATTTATCAACAACTAGAACAAAATATCGAACATGCGCTGCGCATAGAAAGCATTATTTACTGTACCCACATTTAAAATATACCGTAACACCATTAGTATAATATACTGAACACTATTCCAACACATCCAAAATAATTAAAAGACTATACGGATAGGCCACAAAGCAAGCACACAATAACTATGATACTCGAGTAGATTTGCTGTTGAATCTATAGGGTGTTATTCCCACTCCGCTCAAGCATCCTCCGTGGCGTAACGGTTAGATGCGTGGCTTACAGATGGAGAGTCGCCCTGCTGGACCGAGTTCGAGACACCAAACTTGAAATTTTATAATTACCTGCAATTAATACATGTTGTGTTTCCACCTACAGGCAATCAACTGGTGTCGAAAATAAGACAAAATAGCCATGTAACCGATATTATATAAAACTTTTTATTTTATTTTTACGTTTAGCCTACATATTTAGCACCTAGATCGCGCTACAGATACTGCGGGAAACTAGCGGGAAGATCGCGGGACGTCCCGTGCGGGATTATCGCGGGAAGATCGCGGGACGTCCCGTACGGGACCCGGTATCGGCCAGTAGGACACTTCTAGGCGGGACCCGTACGGGACGTCCCGCAAGGGTCCGCCCGGGCAAGTGCGGGAAAAAGACTGCGGGAAGACTGCGGGAAGACTGCGGGAAAGCCCAAAAATGTTTGTTGGGCAGCATCTGTAAACTTTCTATGGAGAGCACTAACACTATAGTTGTCCCGCAGCAAGTATGCCGATGCGCGTGGCTTCGGCGGGCCAATGAGCGATCAGTATTTTAAATAGGGGACCGCTGATTGGCTGCAATCCACCTACCTTGTGATGCCAGTATCGGCTTAGTTGCTTCGGAACAACAGCTATAACACTAGCTTAGACTAACACTAGCACTATTACTATAAGTTGTTCCAAAGCAAGTAAGCAGATGCTGACGTCACCGGCGGGTGGATTGCAGCCAATCAGCCGTCCCCGATTTAAAATACTTATCGCTCATTGGCCCGCCGAAACCGCGCGCATCTGCTTGCTTGCTTCGGAGCAACTAGTACTTACACTAATACTAGAACTAGCATTACAAAGCATTATGATACACTACTAATTACAAAAGAATTAGTACACTATTAATATTTATTTTCAAAGTAAGGCAGAACCCCATTAGGCAACTCGTTATTATTATCACACATCATTATTGACTGTTGTATAAATTTAATTTTGTCGCTGATCGTCTCTTTCATTGCAATATTGCTATTCGAGACGCTGAGTGGTAGATGAGGGTGACGGGCAATTTACAAAATGTCTTACTTTAGCGGGATTCGAACTCAAGTCATCTTATGTTGTCACTGTCATACGCTTCTGACCGGCGATTAATCTAATGAGCAACCGCGATCGGCGACATTATAATCATATTAATAATTACCAATGGTACATAACTAAAATAGACACACATAATTTTTAACTTGTAGGCCAATCCACCTATTAAAGCTAAATATAATGAGTTTAGTGTAAATCTTTCCATTTTCTAGTCTCTTTTTAAATTATGTCTTGTGAAATCCTTTTGACGATAGCAGCTGTTCTAATCACCTCAAGAAAAAATTACACACTTTTTCGGTGAGCGTATAGTTTTCAGAAACAATAGGCCCTACATGTATTGGTAATGATACTTACTACTTATCTTATTTCATGTGATGTTGTTGTTACTTCAAAATAATCCGATGACTTGGCAAGTCATAAGGAAGTGCATTGATTATACAATTATTATTAAGATCTTCGAAAAATATTATTTTGTGAAAAAATTAATATGGAATGAACGATGTACAAGTTAATCGTCTCGTTTATATTATTGTTGTTAAAATTGTAAACTATATATTTGTATGCTTCATTTATGGTTATAATAATATGTGAATTGGTTCAAAATAATACAACTGAAAGTAATCACTTTCTTTTCTGAAAAAGGGAAAAGTTCGTTCCGCTCTTTCAATAATAATTGAAACCGTACCCTTATCTGATTCCTCGCCACTTCGCTGCAGCCCACAAGATAAATGTTGTCGCCGACTTGTTGTGAGAGCTTCTTCCAATCTCATTCCTCGGGCATCGTGACCTGCGACCTATGACCTATGACCAGGTTCCATCTTGCAAAGCTCAGCATGTTCCCCATAGGGTCACGGTTTTAAACGTCAACACTTTCAGGATACGTTGTATACATGAAAAATGTATGTAATACATTACACGTCGTGACATATTTGTTTAGGCTTTCCGATATATTGCCCTTGTATTCAACCCCCGGCTTGAATATTCATGGTATCTATACAGTTCGTGATATATTACGATGATTACATTAATTTTCTATTCAGTTGAAGCGTCGATCTGAGTGAAATAGGGTCTCACGTTTAGCCATTGTTTGATCGAGGGTAAATAGGGTATAAATAATACCGCTCGCTATTGATGTGTGAACACGGGGGCAAACAGAAACAACGCAGAAGAGGAGAAATTTGTAGGATCCACAAACAACATTGCGGGTAGCTGTCAGCCGTTAACCAAATTCATCGGGGTTGTAGAGGGGGGGGGGGCTAACGATATTGTTTTTAGATGTTCTTCACTAGAATTTAATACGTGATTATGAACAATTATTGTAGTTGACTATGCGTTTCAACTTTTTCTGGGTGATAGTATTATAATATAATAGGCCTATCAATAATTTTAGGAAATCTATACTGATAAAATTTAAAATCAAGTTATTTACATGGGTTTTTCCTTTTTCCTTTTTTCTCAATTTGTACTTAATTCTCAATTTGTACTTTTAGCATATTACATTATTGGTATGTTCTCAAAAATTGTTGCCTTATTAAACATCAAACTTTGCTCAATTACATTTAGTTATTTTGTGTGCATCTATTTAATTAATGTTGTTTAGTTGTCCTTTGTTCATTAGTTTTTATAACACGAATAGGAATGTTATATAAATAAACTAGGAAAACGCTTAAGAGTCCGCCGCGTTGTTGGATGAGCGTTATTGGTGCATTGAGCTGCATTGTGTTACGCGTATTTTCTGTTGTTCTGTGAAAAAATCATTACTTAGTCGAAGATTTTTTTAAATTAAATTAAATAAAATTAAAAATTAACTTATTTTTTTTAATAAATTGTAGTTTTTACGTAATTTTTAAAGAAGAAAAAAATCGTAAAATTGCAATTTTCATAAGAAATAATTATTTGATTGCGCTCAAATTTAACACGAGTATATTAATTCATAAAATTAAGGTTCTATGAAAAAATCATTACAATAGGATAAAGCATGTAGGTGTTATAAGTCAAAGAATTGTTTTAAAAAAGAAAAAACCCGGTTAATTTCTATTTTCATGAGAAATAATTTTTCGATTACGCTCAAATTACACGAATATCTTAATTCATAAAATTAAGGTTCTGTTAAAAATTATTGCAATCGGATAAAGCATGTAAGTGTTATAAGTCGAAGAAATTGTATAAAATCGAAAAAAATCGTAAAATTTCGTTTTTTATAAGAAAAAATTTCCCGATTGCGCTCAAAAACGTGGCAGTTCTAAGTTCAGAGATTTCGAAGGCCTCCATGAAATTTCCCGCAATGGGAGTATCGGTTTAGCCGGAATCGTGTTAACAAACACACAAAAATACAAAAAGAAAGAAAAAGAAAGAAAAAAAAACATTCCGGATTTTTTTCTCCAGTGTAGTAGAATGGAATCTTCGCTTCGCTCGCTACGCTCGCTACGCTGCATCCAATAACATAATATAATCGCGAACAATTTTAAATATGTAGATGTTATAATATAACAAAATGTGTTATAATCTTACTGTTTAACAGTAAATGTCGAGCATAGTTTTACTTATATTTGAGTTAACTGAGATACAAAGTATCACATTACAAGAGGTTATCGAGAAGGTGACGACATTAGTGGCATAGATAGACACAAATGTATACATCACAAACAAGGTGCCACTTTGTGGCTGTCAGGAACAAAGCCATCATTCAATCCCCAAACATAAATACTTTTTCATAGGGATGTCCGCTGTAGGGTACACTGTACACCACACATCAGTTTTACCCTGGTGTCATTTGGGTTAAGTAATTCAGGTTTGAATGTAGTTTGAGTCCGTTTGAGAGGACTTGGCAAAACCTTTCGGTGGCAGGGTCGAACCCTTGACCTCCCAATAAGAGTCTCACGCGTCATGAACAAGCTATACCTCTGTCGGCGATCCCCCTACAAACACTCACAACATCTTCTCTCTTCTATCCTCCACATTCTCTATGTATCGTGCACTCTTCAAAGTGCGGCCATTTCTAATTTTTCATCACTATCTCACACTGACCCCGATCATAATGAAAACATAAAACGCAAGTTGACTGCGGTCATTAAGACATTATTCTCTAGAGGCGAATATAGGAACTTGGCGTTCGTGATTAATTGATGTTGTGTTTAGCATTCAACTATAAGTTGAGCTATTTCTCAGTTTAAAGTCCGATTCAGGATTGTTTTCTACAAACTTCTAGGCAATTTGAAAACAAGCGTTGATTAATGAAACAAGTACACCCGCCAACAAGATTGTGTAGACTGCCGTCTGAGGGGAAACGTCCGATTATTTAACAGCCTTTGTCAGGCACTTTGTTCAGATCTCAAGCAGCAAGTGTAATTAATTAACTGGCTCTTGATTATAATCAACGTACAAGCAAAAACTTTGTAACATTTCAAAGGTTGTCTTTGGTGTAACGACGAAGAAAAGTTAATTTCGAAGTGTGAATAGAATTTAAAAACTGTGCCCAATGATAAAACATTTTACTAGATATATTGTCTCTGACACTTAAATTGGTAACATTGAACTAATACGAACATTATTACAATTGAATGTGCAACAAATGCAATAATTTAATATTGTAACTGAATTGAAATTTTGGATCTAAATTTATAATAATGCATAATTTTTGTTAATGCTCCTGTTAATGGGCCACTCATTGCAACGTATAGTCGCCTCTGTAGACACGTTACATTAATAAGTACTCAATGAATGATTCAAACTTTCAAGTTTAGGTAGATTATTAGATGAAATGGCAGACGAAGAAGTCATCTCACGCCAAATATGTTCTGTTTTCCAGGGTAAATACACCGGGGCCAGTCTGAACCCTGCCCGTTCCCTTGGGCCGGCCATCTGGGAGTGGTCGTGGACCGGACACTGGGTAAGTCACAAGAGGTTAGGTTAGGTAAAATAGCTCGGATTTGTATTTGACTTTTTGTATCAGAATGTTGATTATTGTACACTTTACCGTCAAACAGCCACGATATGATTTAAAAATAGGATCTACGAAACCTATACCTTAGACGTGCCGTTTTGGAGTACAAAACGAAAAATATATTTTTCGTGGAAATCGCACTTTTACTATTTTTTTCATATTAAACTAGGAAAAAAGCTTAAAGTCCCGCCCCCCGGGTTTTTGGTGAGAGTAATGGTGCTTGACTGCCATGTGTTACGTGGATTTTCTGTTGTTCCGGAAAAAAAAACATTCTTAGTCAAGAAATTTTTTAAAATTTCATTAAAATTTAAAAAAAAAATAAATTAATTTTTTTAATTATCGTAAATTTTTAAAAAAAAAAAAAATCGTAAAAATTGCAATTTTCATAAGAAATAATTTTTTTATTGCGCTCAAATTCAACACGACTATATTAAATCATAAAATTAGGGTTCTGTGAAAAAATCGTTACAATAGGATAAAGCATGTAGGTGTTATAAGTCAAAGAATTGTTCTAAAAAAGAAAAACCTGTAAAATTTCGATTTTCATGAGAAATAATTTTTCGATTACGCTCAAATTTCACAAGAATATTTTAATTCATAAATTAAGGTTGTGTGAAAACATCATTACAATCGGATAAAGCATGTAGGTGTAATAAGTCAAAGAAATTTTTTTAAATCGAAAAAAATCGTAAATTTGCGTTTTTTATAAAAAAATTCCCGATTGCGCTCAAAACGTGGCAGTTTCTAAGTTCAGAGATTTCGAAGGCCTCCATAAAATTTCATCGCAATCGGAGTATCGGTTTATCCGGAATCGTGTTAACAGACACACAAAAATACAAAAAATACAAAAAAAAAACATTCCGGATTTTTTTTCTCCAGTGAGTGAAATGGAATCTTCGCTTCGCTCATCCAATGAAATGTGCGGTCTGATTGTTCGCTCTCTATTAAACAAACAGCTATTCCGCAATCATGTAAAGCTTTGAACTTAAATTTGCTACGATTTTGGGTACAATCAAATACCTATTAATCATTAAAATCGCACGAACACGATTTTTTTTCTAATGTTGTAATGCAGTGGGAGGCCAAATACTCTGCACCATCAACGGGACGGTAAAACGAGTATGCACGCTTATTACAACACAAATATACTTTGATGTTGAGTTTATTAGAACAGATAAGTAATAGGTACTCATTTTGGACCGTTCACTGTAGTTTTATTTGTTTTTTTGTCTAATGCGTGTTGTTTGATTTAAGTATTTTATAATATCTTCAGTTTCAGAATTAAATGACAGCCTCAGTTGCCTCCTATTGCATCTCGGTCACACTTTACTTTAATCATTACCCGATATTAAATACATTTGTTGGTTCATTGAACAGTTTGTTGAAACTAAATATTTACTTATTTTAGTGTTACACTTTGGTTTAGTTAAACGAGGGAGCGTAGCGACTGAGTGGTCTCCATTCAACTCAAACGGCGCTTATTCTGTGAGTCTGTCTGTCTGTGTGTGTACATCGAAAATCAGCCGAATCGCTGAACAGATTGCGCTGAAATTTTATACAGACAACCGGTACGAGTTTACTGAGAACTGCTAACAATTTCAGCTAGATCCATTGCGATTTAAACAAACAAGAAATATTTAATTAAAAAAAAGCTGGCAATGTGTAGGAATTATTTTAATGACAATGGTTTTGTCTTTGAAAAAATATTTTTTGTTTGTTATTTGCCTGGCTGTGAAATGCCGTGCCCAAGGTTTATCGAATGTTGCACGTCAAGGTACCCCCAAATTCCGCTCGGAGATTGAGTGGGCCTTGCAATCTTTACACATATTTCGTACTGGCTATGTTTTCCATAGTATTGTCACAACTGATAGACTACACTGCGTTATATGCATTTCAAAACATGTTTAATAATTTTTAAAATACAATCTAGAAATTACAAAATTTTTCCCGACCAGGGGATTGAATCCACGTCTCCCACATTTTGGGTATAAGGGCGCTTTGTGTGGCTCGTAGGTCTTGTGGTTAGCGTATCTGCTTCCAATGCAGAAGGTCCAGGGTTCGATTCCCGCCAAAGTCAGAAGTTTTTTTACTTCTGATTTGGACTTAAGTTCATCAGTTCTTGTCTTAGGAGTTTGTAAACGGTGACTTTGAAGCCGTCCTAGCAACAAAGCACATAATAAATTCAGAGTTGTTTTGAATCGGCCTTGTTGATTCTGGCGTTGATCCGCGGGTGTTCGCACTGTCCATACCACTGATTGCTATATTTCCTATTAAAAATATCGATCTTTGGTTGGTTATCGCTCACTCGTCGATTGCGTCGGGGCCTACAGGGTTGGCTTGTCGCTTTGAACTGTCCCCCACTGAAAATCAGTTATATAACTGAGTGGGTAGACTCTAAATACAATTTATTTATTTAAATTAAAAGGAACGTTACCAGGTACTCAACACATGGCTCACTCACTCGTTCAACAACGACTTTGGCGTTTCCCTAGTTTAGTCACAGTTGCTAGTTTTATTCTGAATAATTACCATGTTTACGAGCACTCAATTATTATGCCATTTTTTTGTCTCCGGTTTTGACAATAATGTCCCACTCTAAAGATTAACTTTATTCTACGGTAAAAGGGATTGAAGATTATTTGAAACGTTATCCACTAGTTCTCCCAGACACATTGTTGTTCAATGAACATACTTAAGTGTTGTCTCGATTTAAACTATTCTATCTTTTAACTCACATATTATTTGGGTGCGATCCAACTATCTTATAAGTCGTACATAAAGTACCCGGCACCTCCACCAAATGACAATTAATAATTGTTTCTGGTTGCAGTACTTATTTACCAGTATTAAATTCTACCAATTACACACTTTTAAATAATTACTAATTATTGTTGTTTTGAAAAATATTGCTTACTTTAAATAATTTATAAAAATTACCTTCGTTAATATTTCGAAGTGTCATTAATTTTTGTAACTATTTGTTTATCGGTCGTATTTGTATTTATGCTTTTGAAAACAAAACTTAAACAAATGTAAATTTTCTAATTCACGTTTAGTTTTTCATTTTACATGCATCTACTGTCAATGCAGTGCATTTATATATTATCATTTTTTAATCAGAAAGATCTTTAGTAAAAACAGGTCAGTTTAAAAGTTGTAATGTTTTTATACGGAGTACAATTCAGGAAAATATACAACCCCAGCCGTGGATCGAACCCGTATGCAGGGCAAGCGTCTCAAGATATGTATATTATATTCATCTGAAAAGAAATAACTTTTTAATTAATATTGTACTCTGTACTTATTATAATCAACTCCGCCCATAAAGTGATTCTCGTCTTGTTCCCGTACTCCCCACACGCTTATTTCTGCCCTGTTTCAATCTACGGGGTCGGCCCTCTGTGGGCCGGTATCACCGCGCTGTTTTTCAAACAGGTACATCTTTAAATCGTCCATAAAAGGGATTTTCCTAAAATCGTCACCGCTAAAGTTTATTCCACTGAACGAGACCGGGAACAAAACGAAACCTCGCAGGGCTTAGGCATTCCTTCTTCGACTTTAGGAGTTTGGGTCTTAAAAGATCTTTTGGGGCCGGCCTCCCCGTTTATGTTTCACTTATATAGGTTACCTAAACACTTTAAAAATCCCAAAAGACCACCGATCTGGGGGGTGACTGAAATTCCTTGTGGCAGATATAAAAGATTGTTGATTTTAACGCCAAGGAAAATTTTATTTTCCGAGCTGGAGGGAATATAGGGCACATTTAATTTTTTAGCAATAGCATTCTTTTTAGCTAGGAACCATCAGATGAAATATTAAAAAACTGATGCTTTTGTTCAAAAAAATTTTAAATTTTGATTGCCTAATCTTTTAATTTTGAACCAGAAAAAATTCACGAAAAGGTTTTGTTTTGAAATTTTTAAAAACCCCCCCAAAATTTAAAAACCCGTAAACAAAAATTTTGTTCATTTTTTTTCCCTTTAAAAATCGTGTCAAACAAGTGTGGTTATTTAATAAGCACTTTTATTTTAAATAAATTTTCTTTCATTTTTTTCTCATACCTTTTTAAATTTTTAAAATTTAAATTTTAAACTTTGCTTTCTTCTTTAAAATTCACTCAGCGTTGGGTGTTTTTTTATCCTTTAAAACTTCTATTGACAATGAAAAATTAATTTTCGTGCATGAAAATCCGATGATTGATTTTTTTTGGATTTGCACGCCCCATGTATGTTAATTTTTAGTAGTTTTCTGCCCTAATTCTTGTATTTTATCTACACTCTTATTTCTGTTTTCCTGACAACGGTGAAAATTTTTTTGGGGGCAACTTAGATGTAACCAGCTCAACAAATAACATTTTTTTTAAAACACGTGCCCCTATGTCCAATGCCTCAAAAATTTGTATGTTTATATACATTGAGGGTGTACGAAAAATTTAAATTTTAATTGTTCCATTGTTTAGGATGGGGAACTGTTTTAATTTTTGCAAAATTTGGGGGTAAAATCTTCTTTTTGGGCTGGTATGTTGGGCCCTAAAATTTTAGGTTGTTCTGTTTCTATGTTTACTTGTAATTAAAATTTTACCAAAACGAACAAGGGGTTTTGGTTTTCCCTTTTAATTTTCTTAGCCTGTTTTTAAAAACCCTATGGTTTTTTTACGTTGTTTTTTATTAAACTTTATTTGGGGCTTTGAACAATTTTTTCGACTGAACGAAAGACCTCGTCTTCTCTTCAGGAGTCTTGAGGGGGGTTTTTATTAATTTGGGCCATAAAAAAATTTATATCATTCATTTTGGGGGTAAGACGTTTTTCTTAAAATTTTCTTTACAACTTCGGAGAAATTTTTTAAAAACCCTTTTAAATAATTAAACATTTAATTTTAAATATCGCGTAAATTTCACTTTTAAAAAGTTTTTTTTTTTTGGGATGAGAAGTGAATTCAGAATATTGATCTCTTTTGTATGATTTCTTTTAACTTGGTTTTAAAAACAAATTTTCTACCCTCTTTTGCGTATTGTATTTCAATACAAATACAATCCCCGCCCGGCACATGTTTTTTTTATTTATAAAAGATTTGTGATATTAAATCGTAATTAAAATTCTGTTTCTGTCGTTTATAATATTTAATAAAAAATTTGGGGTTTCCGATCGATCGTTTTCCCCCTTCCCAAAATTTTTAAAACCCCTTTTTTTCCCACTTTTTTTATTTTTTTGTTGAGCGCATTCGAAAAAAATTTTTTAGTAAATTCTATTTTTCTTTTTATGGGGAAAAAGTAAAAATTTGGGCGCACTAAACAGACAGACAATAAGAAAACATCATTTTTATAAAACTCTTTATTAAAGTCTCACCCATACGACTCAGTTCCCCTGGCCTTTTTTTCCCTGGTTTCTAAAGGGCGTATGAATTTTTTTGTGTCAAATTTTTTTAAAATTCTCTCAAATCTTTCTTAAAGTAATTATTTATTCTTGTTACTTGCAAATGTTTTGAGTAAACACGTAAGGTGCCCTTAAGGGTTTTAAAAAATAAGAAAATAACGAAAAAATAACAATTTTATCGATTTAAAACATAATTAAAAAAAGTACCCCCAAACCTGCTTTTAAAAAAAGGGTTTATTTATCCTAAAATATTTAAAAAAAAAAAAACACAATTTTTTTAAAAATATTTTTATTTTAAGGGATTCAATACAAACATTAGATAAGCACAAACAAAAAATTAAAACCTTTCCCTAGTTTTTTAAGCCCGAGCCCCGGATCTGTTATCGTCTGGGAAATCGTTTCCCTTTTCTATCGGGCAGTTTTTGATAGGGTTTTGAGGGGGAAACCGGGGGCTATAAGCCCCCGGGTTTTCGGATAGAGGGGATTTCAAGGGACTTTTTGAGGTTTCAAATTTGGTTTTCTTTTTCTACTGGTACTTCCCCCCCGCACAAAATTTTCCCAACACCATGGGATCGGTTTAACGTTCATGAATACATTGTTAAACACTTTTTTTTTAAAACAGTTGATTTTTAACATTGAAAACCCCCCCTGTTTTTCAAACTGGTCTTAAGCTACTGTGAATAAAGCATTATCATTATTTTTTTTTGGGTTTGTTTAATGCCTTATTTTCCCACTTTTTCTGTGTATTTAATGTTGGTAAAGATCTTTTAAAATTTTTTTTTAATCCCAAACTTTTGAACCAAGTTTTTCCCGAGATCACTGGAAATTTTAAAACACCCCTCTCCCTTAGAAGCCTCGTGGGCCCCCTTGGGGCAAGTTTTTTAAAAATTACATTCTTTTTAATTAAAACGGCGTACAGAACCCCTTTGAACCCTTTTTGGGACATCTTCTAAAATTCATGTGTAAATGCGATTAAAATAAAATTTAAAAAAAAATTAAAATGTTTTTTAATTTTTTTTAAAAGGGGGCGTACAAAAACCCAACTAGAAGCAATTTGTAATTTTTCTAAATTTCATGCCCCCACGGGGGGGCGTTTTAAATGACATTTTTTTTTAAAAATGCTTTAATTATTTTTAAATTTTAATACTTTTTTATAATGCGCCTTAAAATTTCCCAAAATTTATCACGTTTTTGGGTCAGTGGGGAAGAAGATAAGAACATCCAAAAACTCGAAGAAATGAAAAGTAGAAAAGAAAAAGACAAGAAATAAAAAAATAGGAAAAAATCAGGATTACATGGCCTTTCTGTGCCGTGGTTTGGAGAGGGTTTGGTGGAAAGACGATTTTGAAGAGTCATCGAAAAAAACTCTAAAAGGACTAACTTACAACCCCAAAAAAGGTGG
Organism: Sweltsa coloradensis; assembly: GCA_024449915.1. Classification (NCBI taxonomy): domain Eukaryota; kingdom Metazoa; phylum Arthropoda; class Insecta; order Plecoptera; family Chloroperlidae; genus Sweltsa; species Sweltsa coloradensis. The sequence continues at coordinate 16,558 of JAMZAV010001523.1, read as the reverse complement.
AGAGGGAAAATTACTGATAAATTTAAAATTTTGCAGCCTGGGAAAAGGTACAAAAGTAAAAAAGTTAAAGTATTGGGAAAAAAATTTTTGGAGAAAGAAATTAAAGGGCCAAAAGGGGAAAAAAAAGGAAAAAGTGCAAAAAAAAATGGTGGGTTTTGGGGGGGGGGAAAGCGGCGCTTTCATTTTCCCCCAAACCCAAATTTCTCTCGTAAACGTGGGGATAATGAATAATATTTTTGGGGGGGGTGGGGGGGGGGGGGGTTTAAAATCTATATTGATACCAAATATGCTACGTTTTATTTCGGGAAAAACTAAAAGTAAAACCGCGCACAAAAAAACAAAATGTGAAAATTACTTTTTGGTTGTTTAAATTTAAAGTGCAAAAGGGGCACCATTATCTTTGTTTCTAAAAATCTTTAAAGACAATTCAAAGATACCCAAAAAATAAAGGGAATAATTTAAAGATATTTTCACTATGTTTTTTTTATTGGTGCCAACTTTTTTGGGAAATCCCTCACTTTTTTATTTTTCTGTTTAAAGTTTTAACACATTTAACTTTAAACCAAAGAAAAATGTTCTAAATCAATGTATTACATTTATTTTTCATTTTGGAAATAGATCTTAATTTAAAATATTAATTTAAAACAAAAAAATTCTAAAATTTAAAAAATCACGATTTTAATTTATAAATGCAATCGGATTTTTTGAATTTTCAAAATTGTTTTTTTTCTTAAAATCATAATGACAATAAAAACGGGTAACCCCTCAAATTTAGTTTAGAAATTTCCCCAAATGTGTAAAAATTCAAAACCCTACAAATTTAAAGCGTCAACACGTTGAAGTCTGGATTAAAAAAAAATGCCCCGGGTGGGATTGAACTCCGACCTTTTAAAATTTGAACTTACCGCCCGGGCCAGGGTGGCGCCACCCAGGGGTGTGCGTAGTTCGGGAGATAAGGGGGTAAACCATTTTTTGGGGAGGCGCCACCGAGGCTGTGGTTTTGAAATACTGAACCCTTTTTTTTTTTGGTTTTCATTACTTTTTTTTCTTTTATACACTCGTTTAACTAGTTTGGGTTATCACACTTTTTTTATAAAAGAAAAAAATGTTAAAGTGAAATCGGAATCTAAAAGAATCAAATTTTTTTCCAAAATGGGCGAAAAGGGGCTTTAAAAGGGGTCGCCTAATTCAGTTTTGCTCAAATTTTTCCCTCAAAATGCTAAAGGGGGTATAAAAAACGACCCGTTGAGAAAATTTTTTTGGGCAATTTGGGTTTCCGAAAACCAAATTGGCCGTTGGGAAAAAAAAAGGGTGATTTTTTTAAAATGTAGACTTTCTAAAAACAATCGCGGTATAAAAATTGCTCCTCCTTTTTAATTTTGTTAAAAAACAATTAAACAAGAATTTTGGGAATTGTCAGGAGGGGGGGTGTTGGGAAATTTAGGACACAAAGTACAAAAAAACCAAAATGTTGCAATAAATTTTTACGAAGTTGGGGAAAGTCCGGGAACAATTTTTCCCACTGGGATTTTGTTTTTAATTTTACCGTTTTTGAAACCGGGGAATATAGGGTCAAATGTAAAAGGCCCTGAGACTCCCGACGGGAAAGGGGCCCTTCGGGACCCTTCCCCCAGGGAATACGGAAAGAAATTTGTTTTCTGTGGAAAGTTTTCCCTAGTAAATGCAACCCCTTTATGATTGTCCCTATTTTCCAAAAAATTTTTTAAAAACCCGAAGAGGGGAATGAAAACGCACCCTTTGGGGAAACATTCACCCCGAAACCCTTTGTTTAAGGTTTCACCCTTTTAAAACTATAAAACGGGCTTTTAAAAGTGCAAATTTCTATTACCATCAAATTTTAAGTAAGGTTTCATCAATTTTTTTTTTTTGAAAATGCTTGTTTTAATTATTACAAGTAATATTTCATTAAAAAAAAAAATTTTGCATTAAGTCACTAATATTGGTTTTAAAAGTGAATTTTGTTTTTTTCAATATTAAAAATTCTTATATAATTTTAAAGCACCCCAAAAGGGTTTAGAGACCCAAATAGTGGGGAACGGTACGATGGAGGGATTAGAAACCCAAAGTTCTCTTAAAGAATCCCCACTTTGGGGTAGGGGCCTTAAACCCTATGTGCCACCCGGGCCCGGGAATAAATTTAACCCAAAACTTTTAATTTTAAAATTTAAAATGGGTTTTAGGTCCCTTTTGTAAATTTCGTTAGAAATATATCCTAACAGAAAAAAATTTTTCAAAAAAGAAAAAAAAACTCATCCCAAAATTTTTGTTTCTTTTAAAGAAAATACGTAGGACCTATTAGAAGGGGCCAAACCTTTTTGTTTATTCGGGGAGGGGTTCCCGTGAGATGTTTTCTGAAAAACAGGGGGGTTTTTTGTGTGGGGTTTTTAAAATTGGGAAAAACCCTTCCCCTTTTTCTTGGGGCATTATGGGGCCCCATGGGACGATTACACGTATCCAAGAACGAAATTTTGCCCCGGGGGGGGGATTGAAATCAAAAAACCAAAAGATGGGGGGACTTTCTCGGGGGGGGAGGGGGGGGAAAGGGGGGGGGAGGGGAAAAAGGGGGTTTAAAAATAAAATTTTAACCGGGTTTAAAAAAACGCAAAATTGGGACTTGTTTTTGGGGGGCACCACACCCAATTTATTCCCTGCAATGGTTATATGCCAAAAACCAAAGATCCCATCCCACCCCAAGGCCAAAGGCTTTTTCGTGGGTTAAAAGTAATTGTAATTTAAAATTTTTAATTTTTTATTTTAAATAAAGGGGTTTTTGCCCAAGGCCCTTTAAAATTGGGGAAAAAATGAAATTATATAGAACAAAAATAAAAACATTACAAATACCTATACGTTTTTAAAAAAAAAAAACATTTATTTGGGGCACAGTAAATAAAATAATTTGACTTTTAAATTTTACAATATTTGGAACAAATTACCAAAAAACAAATTAAAAATTACAAAAAATGTAATTTTAAAAAAGCTTGGGGGCTTTAAAAAAATTTCCCAAAAATGATTTTTAAAATTCCCAAAACAAAGGAATTTTACTAATTGGGTTAAAATTTGGTTTTCCCAAAATTAAAAATTTTACAAAAAAAGTTTTTCAAAAAACATTGATTTTTACCAAAAAGTTTAACAAAAGTTTTTGTTAATGGAATTTTTTAAATTTAAAATTGGTGGGAAAAAATTAAAAAGGGCAATAAGAAAAAGTAACCCAAAATTTATTTATTTATCAAAAGGAAAAAAAAAATAAGGAATTCCAAGGGTTTTTTTACAAAAAAACAAACAACCGGCTTTTTAAAACCCAAAACTAAAAACGGTTTAAAGGGGGAAAAGTTGGGTTTTAAAAAAAATTTTAAAACCCCTTTTAAAGCAACGGCTCGTATAAAGTTTTAAAAAATTTGATTTAAATTCCAACCCGTTTTCTTAGTTATTTTTCATAAAAGTAGCAAAACACAGCCCGATTCCAAATGTTTAAACCCGTGTTGTGTTTTTATGCGATTGTAAACCCCACTAAATTTTCCGTACGTTACGTTATTAAAATTTTTTAAAAATGTTGTTAGGGGATTGTAACCCCCACCTTTTAAAGGGTTTAAACAAACAAAAACGCTTCATCTTAAAAAATAAAAAAGTTTAATTAAATTTTTAAAAAATGTATTTTTACTCTATTACAAAACTTCTGTTTAACAAAAATAAAATTTTTCATCTGGGTTCTATAGACTCGACAAAAAATACCTTGCTGTACTTCCAGGCTTACCGGTCGGGACTCGCTGTTCAGTGCCGAGGTTATTTTTTTTTTGAGGGAAAACCAATCAAAATTAAATTTTTAACAACAAGTGGCAATCAAGAAAAACAAAAACCCCTCGCATCATATTTTTTTAAGGGGTTTTTATTAAAAAAACACATTTTTTTTCGGGATTAAAAATACAATAGCCACTGTTACGAAAAGACCTTTAAAAAATTTTTTTATTACCCCAAACAATAAGTCCCTTTCGAAACTGTCCCTTTTGGGGACTTCCAAAAAACAAACAAAAAGGGGAAAGTAAAAGAAAAAAAAAAGTCAAAAACAAAATGTTTGTTTTTCCCTTAAAAACATAGGGTAAAAGTTATATAAACACAAACAGCAAAAACCATAACGAGCATAATTGATGTTGGGAAAACAACATAAAAAAGGTTTTTTTCCATATAAATTCCAACCATTAGGGCATAAAAAAACCCTTGCTGTGTATACGTAGGCAAAAGAAAAATTTGCCCCGGGTTTAGGATCGAACTCACACCCTTTAAATTTTTTGAGACTTACGCGCTGCCCCCCTGCGCACCGAGGCTGGGGTGTTCTCAGCAAATGAACTTTATTACTTATTCCTTAACAAAAAAAAAGGCAAATACACACACTTCACTGCGAGTTAATTAAATAAATATTTGCTAAGAATCTGAAAGTGTGAATTGAATAAGTAAATGCAACTAAGTTAATGAGGATGATATTAACAGTCTAGATGACCACCATAATACATAAGATTAAAAATATTACTATACAAAAATAATTAAAAAGTTTGCGACGGGTCAGGATTTATTTTATTTATTATTATTTATTTCACGGTCATCCTATCAGTTATAAAAACTCGAGTACAAAGGAGGGGAACAACAAATAAAAGACTAAAGATCACCATAGATTGCAGAAACAACAATAAACTAAATTTTCGTAAATATTTGAAAAAGTAGCATTCAACAACAATGCATTAAACACAACAATTTTGGTAACAAATAAAAACGATATATTATTATGCATTTAATGAATAAATCAAATATAAAAAAGGGTCGAGAATAAAAAGAAAAGAAAAAATAGGAAAAAGAAAGAAAAAATGGAAAAAAAATTAAACAGAAAAAAAAGAAAGAAAAAAAAATTAAAAAAGAAAAACGAAAAGAAAAAAAACTAATTTATTAGACGATCCCCCTGAAACAAATATGAGGTTTGCCAAAAATCAGGAACAGCAAATCAGGGAGTATAATCAAAAAACTTTCGCGGAAGAAAACCACCGAACGCGAAATCTTTATTCTTGTGTTTAATCTTCATTTTTGTGTTCAAATCTTGATAACATTTTAGTCCAAAAAATCTTGACTCATATATATATAATTATATCAGATATAGATTATTTAAAATTGTTCATGTCAAACTGATCACAGCAATGATACATGACACCTAACTCAAGTTGCAAGCTCCATCAGTGGGCTACCAGCCATGACCATGACCATTAGATTATGACACTTACGCGCTGCCGGCTGCGCCACCGAGGCTGTGGTGCTCTCAGCAAATGCACTTTTATAACTTTTAAGTAATGCAAATACACACAATTCACTGTGAAATAAATATTTTGTATTGAATCTGAAAGTGTAAATCGAATAAGTAAACTGTGACTTAGCTTATGAGGATGATTTTCACAGTTTAGATTGAACAACATAATACATAAGATTATAATATTGTCGACATGAGGGTAATTAGACGGAAGTGTTATTTTGTATTAAATTTATGATTTTCCTTTTTCTAACTGAATATTATTATGTACTTACTTGGTTTTTGGCCGCGGAAAGTAGTTTCTGGACTTGTTTAATCACTTTTAGTTTGCTTGAATCGGTCATTTTGGAAGGCTACTAGGCCTATGGTCTACTTTAGTTGGTGCGGTCCAACTTTTTTACTCTTTTTTTTCCAAAAAAACTAACAATAAAAACAACTTCAAATGAGAAATAAATGAAAATGAACTCATTATTAACGATTTATTTATACTAATCACTCTGAAAATATACCAATTAACGGTAGGCCTATATAGAATAACACAGATTGAACACAAACACTAGCTCATTTCACTATCATTGGTTTGTCGCCTAAAACTCTACTTTTACACTAAAAATAATCCACCTATGAATCCTTAAACGGAGCTAGTTTAAAATAAAGGACGTGCACACAAAAGGAAACAGCAAAACCGTAAAGGTTGTGAGTTTGTTTCTGTTAATATAAACCCGTCAAAAAACGTGATGATTCCATTTTGGATATTTTTATTATGTTCTTGTATGGTTACTTGCATTGAGTACAGCATCTCAGCACGGTTGGCCTAGGCCTAGTCCGCGTCACTCCTAGCTACTTATAACTCATTTTTGTTTTCTAAAACAGAAAAGGAAAATTATTTTTAATTGGTTTCCGCGCATTTATTTTTAATTATACGAAATATCAGTGATTGGCAAAAAACTAAAGAAAAAAAAAACAAAAAATTGCGATTTTGTCAAACTAACAGAGTTCCTATATTGTCATACAAAAATATTTAAAAAGTTTGCCCCGGGCGAGGAATGAACTCACGACCTTAAGATTATGAGACTTACGCGCTGTTAACCAACTCAATTACATGCACTTCACCGTGTGATAATTAAATAAATATGTTGCTTAGAATCTGAAATTGGTAATCAAATAAGTAAAATATACACTTAGCTAATGAGGATGATATTCACAGTGTAGATTGACCAACAGAATACCAAAAGATCACGATACTGTCATTACAAAACAAGATTAAAAAAATATTGCACGGGCGTGAGGAATGAACTCACGATCTTAAGATTATGAGACTTACGCGATGCGGCTGGCGCAACGAGGCTGTGTAATCTGAGCGGCGCAGTCATGTCGTTTGATTACAACCACACTGAAAGGCCCGATCTTGGTGACCATTGCCAAGGCGTTGACTGAGGTCAAATTGATAATTTGAATGGCTTGAATATACTGTATGCAAATTGTTGCGATGGGTTTGGTGAAATTGAATATGAGGCTTTTCCAAATATTGAATATTCGCCACTGAGGGGGAGGGGGGGGGGGGGGGGGGGGGTTCATCGTGTACGCCATTTCAATCTTTTTTCAAATATTACAAACTTTTATATGTCCCTTCTTCCTTATTTTCATTCCAAACTTCGTCTTTGGTGTTCTTTAATATTTTACATCATATTTTATTGAACTTCTACCCTATGTGGCACGATAGCGGTTTAGCTCATAGTATATACACGAGATACAATATTTCTGATGGGGAGTCACAGGCCTCGATGCTGCCACCGCATTCCGGAACCCTGACTATAGCGTTTTTATTAAAAATTCTTAGGGGATTCTTCATCTGAATTATGGGAGATGAGTCACAGCTTCCTACGGTAAATGGTTTTCATTCGATCGTGTTCCAAACCAGATCTTGATGATAAAATTCCCTAATAATTTTTTCCTGTGCTGCTAATAAAAAAAGGTCTCATAATGATAGAACATTAAAATGTTTGTGTTTAACTAAAGGTCAAGTTTCTCTCTCAGTTTCTTCTACTGCTTACTGGAAATTACAAGATAAATAATAATATAAATAACTTATGTAACATACCATTCTCTAGTATACAAGACTTTCCACATATTAAAATAATTTTTTACAAGCCAAACACAATTATAACTTTAATTGATTGCGTGATTTTCTTGAGCGAGTTTGAACCCAAAGAACAATGCGCCCATATTCGGATATTATTATAAAGGAAAAAGTTTAGAATCAGGAAAACATACGAAGGTTCAGGGTAGTGAGGTTGTTCTTGGACTAAGAGCCCGAAGGCAACACAATCCGAACGGAAGTAAGGCACATCGGGTTTGGGTATGAGGACATTATAATTAGCAGGGTCGGATTCCGGTTCACTTATTGTCTGTTCTTTTCTGGTTCGGTATCAGGTTAGTGATCTCTGTATTAAAACTAGCAGAACTGATACCGAACCTGATAACAAACCCAAGATTTAAGATACTCGGACGCTTAAAAAAACCGCCCCCCGAACGCTTCTTCCAACAGCGTGGTGGATGAGCTTTTTTGAATATTTCTGTACAATGATTTACTATGTTTTTTAGTATAAATGGAATCTCATACTTTCAAGTTCCATTATAAAATTATTTTGTTAAATAAACGATATTTGCATAAAATAGTTATTAATTGCATGTTAATACAAATTAACAAACACACAAACAATCAAAAGTATGTAAAATATATCGAGGCCCAAAGACTTCCTTTGTACGCATGTAGGTGGTTGGTGTCAAGTTACTATAGTTATTGATAAATTAAACACCCTGTAAAACAAGACTTATAATAACACATTATTTCTAAGAATTATGGATAATTTTTTCAATCTTTTGATTCAAAAGCATGACATCACATTACTCATTCATAATTCATTCATTAATGTCCATGTAAATATGAACGTTGATAGCCCTACCGTTTCTGTCAAAGCGACTCAAAAATCACTAACAATATTGCCATTTAAAAATCAGAAAAAAATCGTTAAAGCACGATTACTATGAGAAATATTCTTGATTGTCCCCAAAATTATAAAAACATCTAAATCAAGAGATTGGATTGCGTTTGTTCGCGAGCTAAAATTTATCACGAAATATCGCAAATCGAAAAAATCATAAAAAATATTTCTTCGTTTTTACCAGCAAACGTTGGCAACTCTTAAGTCAAGATTTCAAAGATCCCCTCCAATTCAATCATTAAGATAGCATGGGGGGGGGGCGGTCCGTGAAATTGAAGTCTTGCTTCTCTCATCCAATAATTATGCATTTTTAATACGCGAAAGGGCATGCAATATGCAATTTTAGACTTCAAACATACAACATAAGAGTTTTAAGCTTTAACACATTCTAAATCCTGTCAATAAGAATTATAAAATACATTTTTTATCATCTGCTTCCAAAAAAAGAAGAAGTTACATCTCATAACATCAATTCGACATTAATTAATCCTTCACAAAATATTATACAAAAATATGGTATTTAGACATAACTTTAATTTTTAATTCTCCACCGGGAATTAACTGGGATTTATTGGCATACACAAATACAGGACAAATGGTATTTTAGTCTGAAGCCCAGTGAGGTTGCAATGCGAAACATGTATCCAGAAGCTATGTTGTGGTTGGGTAAAAGTGTTTTGGATGTTGCGTAAGCGATGACTTCAATTTGACTACCCTGATAAAAAAAAAAGCTCCGGTCTAAGATCTGCCAAGTTTCTGGTACAAATCATAGGGAAAATATTTCTTATGAAATCTTACGTTTACGATTTTCAATGCAAGAAGTTCGTGATATTTGGCCGCGATCCGGCTTTTATACTTTAACTTATGTGACCACAAAAACTGAACTGTTGAACCACGTTAGGATTGGGTACAACCGTTACAATCGAAGATATATTTCTCATAAATAATCGTACTTTAAAGAGAAACGGACTGGTCAATAAGACCTCGCTGCCCCGCACCTTTTCGGCGGCTGGCTCAACAAGGCGCGTGTCGGTCATTGTCGGTTCTCGGTCTCCTCGGACCGCAGGATCACAGTCGGTCGACCTGCATCGGTTCAAGCCAGACCTGGTGCTCTCTGGTCTTTGTCTTTACACTGTTATACATAACGTAATGTCGACACAAAACAGTAATATTAGGACAGATCGAAAAATAGTCAACCAAAAAAAGATCATCCATCAACGCGACTGGAAAAAGCGTTTCACGCATCGGCGTCGAAACGTAATGCCGACAGTGGCGTAGGAACTATTTTTTTTCGTGGGGGGTCACACTAAAAGTTGACTAAGATGGGTGTGATGGGCAAACCGTGGTCTGGGTCCCCCCCCTGCAAGCCCCAGCACCGGAGGCTTTTTTTGCCGCTAGTCGAGATTTTTTTAAAGGTGCCTTGAATAGTTGGTGCCTTAAAAATACCTTTTCTGGCGAATTTTAAATGAATAAGGGGTTACACTTTGAAGCTAATATGCCATTGAGGATTGATTACTGACTGAAATCGGCGCAGTCTGCGTGGAGTGAAAACACGCACCACAAAAATAATGAATATTAGTCTAAAATCAGATGGCTAGTATAGTCGTTTTTTATCGCGCAAATCACGTCTTCTCTGCGAATCCTTTCCCCTAAAAATGTTCAAAGAACCTTTTCTTTTTGTTTTTCAAGCCCGACTGTAGCTAAAAATTCTAAAAAATCACCAACAAGCTATGAGTTAGCAAATGGACAACATATGGTGGGTCAAGCCCAAAAATTGCGAATTTTTTATGAGAAAAAAATTCGATTGCGCTCAAATTCACACGAATAATATTAATTTATAAAAAAGTTAAGGTTCTGGGAAAAAAATCATTACAATCGGATAAAGCATGTAGTATTATAAGTCAAATAAATTGGTGAAAGATCGAAAAAAAAACGTAAAATTGCGTAAAATTGCAGTTTTCATGAGAAATAATTTTTCGATTGCCGCTCAAATTTACAACGAATATATTAATTCATAAAATTAAGGTTCTCGTTCAAAAATAAAAAACTAACGGATAAAGCATGTAGGTTGTGATAAGTCAAGATTTTTTTTTAAATCGTAAAGTTGCGTAAAATTGCGATTTTTTAAGAAATCACTTTTTGATTTCGCTCAAAAATTCACCCCAAATATATGAATTCACAAAAATACGGTCTGTGAAAAAAAAACTTTACAAGCCGATAAAGCATGTAGGTGTTATGAGTCGAAGGACATTTTCTAAAAAATCGAAAAAAAAATCGAAATATTGCCGATTTCTTATGAGAAATAATTTTTCGATTGCGCTCAAAAACGTGTCAGTTCTAAGTTCAGAGATTTCGACGGCCTCTAGACAAATTTCATCGCAATTGGAGTAACGGTTTTAGCCAGAATCGTGTAACAAAAACACAAAAATACAATCGAAAAAACGAAAAGGATAAAAAAACATCCCGGATTTTTCTCTAGTGAGTTAGAATGGAACTTCGCTTCACTCGCTACGCTCATCCAATAATAATTACTTTGTAAGATGGAAATGAATCAATGTGTTTGTTGTTGATATCAGCAGCCGTGTCCCACCAGTTCCTTACACAAGTCAATTTTACGACTTGGTTAAAAGAAAGTTCTATCACACCAATCTAAAAGGGTAATCAATCACGTAAAAGAGGAAACAAATAAGTGATAACTGAACAATTATCACAAGTTAAACAATGTTCCCCGGGTGGAGAATTGAAAAAACTCACGACCTAAGATTATGAGACGCGTTCCGTTGTAATGATTTTTTTCACGAACAAACAGCAAATCTGCATAAAAACATAACACAAATGGCAGCTCAACTGCACCAATAACGCTAAACAACAAACCGTGACTGAAAAAAGCGTTTGCGAAGCCTCCTTGTTAAGAAAAAACGAATGCAAGGCCCAACAGAAAAAGAGATATGTTCATGTGACCCTTGATAACAATATCCTTCAAAATTACATAGAATATGTGAAAATTACAACATAAATATTAACAAATGTACAAAAAGAAATCATCCAACACAAACAAATTTAATACCTTGAAAATGTATAAGATTAAAATCTCGAAACCAATGTTGAAAAACTGTCATCTTAATCAATAGTAAAATGTAATCATTTGCATCTCCGGCGTTTGAAAATCCATCACGAACCTAGAGTTGAACTCGGGGCCTTCTTAGTTAGCCAGTGTCTGAGTCTATAGACAGTCATTGTTCTGAAAAGGTTGCGGTCTAAGTTATTTGCAACAATATGTACGCACATAAAACAAGGATAACTGCAAAAATATTGATGATAATATGAAGAAATCTCAAGACTGTGTTACTATGGTAGTTAACTGAACTTGACGTACGCAAATATTGACGAAGTCAATTAATGCCCATTTGTTTGTTAAGATTCGAAGTTTTGTTTTAAGTCCTCTTCAAAAAGGGAATGGTAAGTTTTAAACTATACTGCAAGTTATAAATAATAAATATATATATAAATAAAATACAACCTCTGTTGAAATATAATTAATACGAAGATGCAATGTTTCCACTGCATTTTGGTTTTTAATTCACCGTTTAGACCGACATATAGCTATGTGTAATGCGCGAGACTCTGAGCGGGAATGTCCCAGATTCGGACCTGCACTTCTTTTATTCTATCCGTTTACCGATCTCCTCTAGGCGACTTAAATATATTTTCCTGAAGCTAGACAGGTTACTCATCTTTTATCACTAAAAATTTTTCCAAAAGCAGATATCATTTATGCAGTGATGATAAGTAGACCTTCTAAAAAAATTTCCCCATCTCAATCGAAACTGCTCGATTTAGTTCACTCAATTAATATAAAGGAGACCATTGTCACACCAACCCGCGTCACTGCTACAAGTTTTTTTCCCTTATTGACAAACCTTTGCACAATAGGAATATTCCACTTCCGCCAAATCCTGAAACGAATAGATTTTTTAGAAGAAGTATTTCGTCCCAAATTGCAAATATGTACTTTGCTTTTCCGTAAAAATAATAACCCAAAGTGTTTTTATAGCCGTTTTTAAAAGCAGCAGTTTTTTTAAAGCGGCCCAAAAAACGACTGTGACGTCAGAACTGTTGTTGATCCAACGCCGTCTGGATAAACATACATTTCCCGACCCAAAAATGTTGGAATAGTATTATAGTAGGATCGAGATATACATCGAGACGGGGGTGTTTTAAACAAAGCAGCGCCCTTTGCGTTGCCTCCCGTAATGTAAACAGATTGGTGGACATTTTAAAATTTAACGCTAGCCAGAAAACGAGAAAAGTTGACATTGCAATCAAAAAACAAACTGAAACAGTCCTAGGTCTAGGCCTAGACGTAGATAGACGCCGTCTTTATGTAAATATGTACAAACATAGGTACGTACATTTAGTTTCCAATTGGCCTTGACTCAAAACAGGTTTTTGGGCGTAGTACCCTCCAAAGATGGCGCACGCTCGTTTTTTTGGGGCGCAAACTGGGGGTCCAATTTAACTTCTTGTTTTAAAATTACACAAAAAACATTTTTTTTAAATAAAAAAAAATGCAGTTTACTATTAAGACATGAATAAGAATTAAAATTAATATAAAATATCAAGTGGGAAATTCCATATTGTCTTGTCATGGCATGTTTAAAAAAAGAAAAAATTCAAAATTTCATAACAATCGGTCCCAAAAGGAAAAAAGTTTTGTCTTTTCCACCAAAGAGCTTAAAAACAATGACAAAAAATCAAGGGGGGCATAATATAAGCCCAAAAAAAAATAAATTAGTTTATCACTGTTTAAAGGTGTTTGCATTGTCCACGCCAAAATTGTGTTTTGTAGTGCAAAAACTGTGGTTTTTGGTTTTTTCCCGGGGGAAAAAAGGTTTACTCGTGGATTTCCACCAGAACTTCAGTGGGCCAAAGAATTTATCGTTGTAGGGGGCACGATTCCCTGACGATGCGCCTACGCGACAACAAGAGACCAAACTGTACCGAAGAAGCATCAGCGCATTTCAATGCGCGATTTGTTTAAGTTCTTCTCACAAAACCTTTCGCATGTCCACATTCTTTGGAAGCTCAACCGAGGTGGGCCGACAAGATCCGGCATCTTAAAATTATAAGAGACCACGGACGAGAAGTTTCGATTCCCTGCCGTATGATATAAGGCGTTATATTGCGTTCAATCTGATGGAACCGGTGAGCGAGTTTTTTTATTAACGAATGAACTACGCGATTCGACCCGCAGACTGATGAGGTCATGCTACCTTTATTTTAAAACTTAAAAAATCGGCAGTTAATAAAATAAAGATGGTGCAGCAGTTCATCCCGCCTCCTAAGATTGTGAAAACAATACCAGTAGTAAGAGACCCTAAATGGCGCACTCCCCCACCGCGCCCAGAGCCGATGCTATAAGAACCTGGTCGTTCGCAAATGGAAAACCGAAAACCTCACATGGGCGTCACTTCTGGGTCGTGTCTCGGATGAGGATCCAGATGCCTAAAAAGCGATTATGGTGAGTAGGGATGGAACTCCCCTTGAAATCGTTCTCCATATTATTTTCTTTTCTTCTTCTACTTTTTTTATCTGTACAATATCAATACCCTTACCCCCGAATCAAATAAACCTGGTAAATACTTGCTCTACCCGGCACCTAAACCAAAGGGTATAAGTCAGTTACTTATTTCAGAAAACTGCTCAAATACTTGTTTAAAACCCGGCCCCTCCACCAAATGCAAAAATCAGTTATTTTGAAAGGGGCTCTTCCACCCAAAATTGAGCTCAATACAATGTCACATATTAAAAAAACTGTTTTGCCAAACGGTTATTTATGTATGGCATATTTCAAAATACTTGCTCAAATATTTATTAACCCGGCACCTCCACCAAATTCATAAATCAGTTACTTTGAAAGAGCCCTTCCATCCAGATGAGCTCAAAAAATGCTCACAATATAAAAAGTTTGCCAAACGGTATTTATGTATGGCATACCTGTTTTCAAAATACTTCCCTCAAATATTATTAACCCGACACCTCCACCAAATGCATAATCAGTTACTTTGAAAGGGCCCTTCCATCCAGATAAGCTCAAAACAATGCTCACATATCAAAAGGCTGTTTGCCAAACGGTTATTTATGTATGGCATACCTACCTTTATTTGCTCAAATATTTATTAACCCGGGCAACTCCCTTAAATGCATAAATCATTACTTTGAAAGGGCTCTTCCATCCAGATGAGCTAAAAACAATGCTCACATATTAAAAGACTGTTTGCCAACGGTTATTTGGGGTATGTTATGGCATACCTTTATTTCAAAATGCTTGCTAAAAATATTTTTTAAACCCGGCACCTCCACCAAATGCATAAATCAGTTACTTTGAAAGGGCTCTTCAATCCAGAATTGAGCTCATTTTGGATACTCGCGCACCCGTACCCAGTGGAGTTACTACGAGTGGGAGGCAACGGCCCCTAAATTTGGTTAGAAGGGGTCGAGGGTGTGAACAATTTTGTTTTGGGAAGATTTTGTATGCTTTCAATAAAACTGCAAATCTCCACAATTTTATAAAATTATCGACGAAACCCAAATAACATCTAGTTAATACTACCATTTAGTATGTTAATTTTAATAAATTCTGAAGACCCGCACTAGTTGGAGGGAAACACACCAGGATACATATACTTTTCATGAAAAAAATTGCTTTGTGTGCAGTTCTAAAGAAAGTTTTAAAATTTGGGTTTGCTGCATTGGGGCAATACTCACATACTTCATCACCAGTGGGGCTGACCATTGTTTGTTTGTGGTTTAAAAATGTTTGCCCCCCCCCCACACCCAAAACTACTATACTACTACTAGTTGTTTAATGCGTAATGAGGTAACATTTTGCAGTGTGCAGCTTTTTTGGTATTTTGTTGCTCAATAATTAATAACTATTATATAAATTTTATCCTTGGTGTAGGCGTCTACCCATATAACATTTTCCCATGTTTTAGTAAAATATCATAGTTCAAGTCGATGTGGGAAGATGTGACAAACGTGCAAAGTGTTCTTGTTCTAGACTACTGGGTCCGCGGTTCCTCTGGGTGGAGCGTCCTTTGCCGGCGTTTTCTACCAGTTTGTCTTCGATCCGAAAGCTGCCCCAAGGTTGACGACGATTAATCGCTACGTGAATTCTATTTCACAAAAAAAGATGATTTTATACTTTATTTACACAAGACTGGAGAATATTAATTTTTTTATTTACAATATTTTTTTTTTAAATTGGAACAATTATGTAAAACAAGACCTAAAAGTAAATAAATTTTCCCATTTCTTGTCCCAAAGCTGTCCAAGTTCAAATTCATGCCACCTCTAAAGTTAAGTGAAAAAATATACGTGGGGTTTACAAACATTGTAATGACAAAGTACTGTTTAATAAACTTACAGAATTATTAACACTCGC
This sequence comes from Sweltsa coloradensis, assembly GCA_024449915.1. Taxonomy (NCBI): domain Eukaryota; kingdom Metazoa; phylum Arthropoda; class Insecta; order Plecoptera; family Chloroperlidae; genus Sweltsa; species Sweltsa coloradensis. The sequence goes on along the minus strand of JAMZAV010001523.1, from coordinate 801 downwards.
CTTATAACGACTGAAGAAAATCACGGCAAACACTTTTATTGTGCAGGATTTAGGGCCGGCTAGGCAGCTCAGCTCTGTGATGCTTCTGAGGTTAAAGTGTAGTGTTCTAACTACAGAAATTAACTAAATGGTCGATAACGTAAAATGTAACTGTTTATGTTTCGGAGGTAAAGTGTACTTGTGTTCTAACTACAGAATTAACTTTTTGGTCGATAACGTAAAATGTAACTGGATGCTTCTGGAGGTAAAGTGTAGTTTATACCCTCTCGCTCGCCTGGCGGGGATAAGAAGTGTGACTTTCACCCTCCTAGACTCTACCACTTTACGCCCTACGTGGGCTAACCTGCCTAGAAAATCACGTCGCAACCTTTTACCGACACCACCTTGCCCGAAAGACCCGACCAGCGCCAGAGTGTGATTTCCCCTCGTGACTACCAATTGGAGTCACTTTAGGTCCGGGGGGTGGTGGGAGGTGAAGGTCACCCGTCCTAACCCTATGCCTGACTCGCTAACTTGCCCTAAGCTTAGCTCGCGGAGAGATGAGACTAACATAAAACCGAGAGACACGAAACGCAAATCGAAAACACAAAACGCAACACAAAAACCAATAACAACAACCAGAGTGTACCGACAGTGCAACCCAGCACGGTCCGGTACACTACCCACTGGGGGTAGAGAACCACCTTACCAGCACGCTAGTGGTGAGCCACGCCGTCGCTGGTCGCTCCACGCTCGTTCTGGGGCCCCGGGGACTGCTGCTGAAAGGGGGGTCAGCCCCACCGTGAGAGGTTGCAAAAAAAA